>JAJIZL010021738.1:535381-557263 GCA_023969395.1 Amblyomma maculatum | reverse complement strand
CGGTCATCGAATCTACCGCTAAGCATCTTTTACTGTTCACCCAGGTTGGTGCCTTTACTCTCTTGTTCTTTAGTCAACCTAGACATGCAACCACTGCTGCTGCTAACTCTGTTTGCGCCGCTGTGTACTTTATGCACCTTTTTTCACGATGCCAACCAATGCCGAACTAGCAAAAAAAATAGAGAACTTGGAAGCTATGTTTGAGGCCAGGATGAGTGAACTAGTTAATCAACTGGTTGCAAAGGTAACTATCAAGCTTCAGGAATCTGGAGTTGGCATGAGTGGATTGAATAAGGAAGTTTCTAACATGGATTCTAGCCTCGCGCTCTTGAATGATATGGTGGAAAAAGTTCAGGACACTCAAGCTGAACTTTGGGCTGCTAACAAAGCTCTCAAACTCGAAAACGAAATGCTTAAAAATCGCATCGCTAATCAAGATCAGTATTCCAAAATCAATAATATAGAAATCAAAGGTGTCCCGTGCACTCAGAGCGAAGACTGCGCTGCAATTGTGGCGTCAATTGGAGAGATAATTAGCTACCCTGTCGACACATCTGACTTGGATATCGTTCACCGGGTCCCTGCACAGTCAGGGCAGAACATTATTCCTAGATTCATTTCCCGCTCCAAAAGAAATGACTTCTTGGAAAGGGCTCGCAAGGCACGGCTTGACACTGGTAGCATTGGTTTCTCAGGGGAAGTAAAGGATCCAATATACGTAAATGACCACCTGACCATGGAAAACAAAAACTTCTCACTAAGGCACGCGCACTCAAGAAAGAAAAGGGATGGCTGTATCTCTGGACGAAAAACTGTCAAATTTTGGCACGTAAGTCAGAGAATAGCCATGTCTTCCGTATTAAATCCGAGTCCGATCTGTCGATCTTCACCTAAGTCTGTGTACTTTTTTTTCTGCCCATCTCGTTCATTAGGATGGCCTCATACTTCACGCCTTCAAACCTAAAATCTTATCTTTCCCCTTCTTGTAGATCTTTAATTCATTTTATTGCACGAAGTCTAAGAAAACATTCGGACGACATTGCTAACTTTTTATCAGCTACTCAACACCAGTTCTCCGTTATCTGCGTCAGCGAGACTTGGCTGTCCGAAACTGATAAAGAACTATACTCGTTACCTTCTTACAGCGAAGAATACTGCCATCGTAACGACAGCGCTCATGGTGGCACAGCAATCTTTATTTCCTCTAGCTATCATTATCGTCGCCGACTTGATCTAGCTCTTGCAGTGATAAACTGTGAATCTGTATGGATTGAACCGGATGAATCTTTCTTTTCACGAGATAAAAAAATTTAATCATTGGTTGCGTATACCGATCACCCTCGTCTCCTGTCAAAGATTTCTGTTCAGCTTTACACTAAGTCTTAAGCGCGTTATCTATGGAACGCAAAAATGTAATTATAATGGGTGACATCAACATTAACACATTAGACCCGAACTGCCCTTACATAAAGATTGCTTGGATGTTTTAAACATTCATGGTTTTGAAAATCTTATTACCATTCCGACACGCGTTTCGGCGAGTGGTTCAAGCTCACTTATAGATCACGCCTTATCCAACCTAATAACCGCCCCCGACGCAGGTGTCATAGAGGCTGATTTAACTGATCACTGCCCTATTTTTATTCAGCTGGATAACTATGTTAACCAGGCTAGGCATACACTCCGCATTAAAAAAACACTGAGTGCTGCATTATTCCTTGAACGGATTGCCAGTGTTGACTGGTCAGTAATCAAGGCCATTGAAGACGCTGATAATGCATTTAACCAGTTCTTTCTTATTATCTCTAATGCTGTTAATCGATGCTCCACTGTATCTACGCGCAATAAAAAATATTCAGCTCCGATTAATCCCTGGATGTCTTCCAGCCTATTAAACAGTTTAAGGAAAAAAGTTAACCTCTATAAAAAGAGCAAAAAACAATCATTCAACATGAGACTTCTAGCACGCTATAAGAATTATTCTAATATATTAAGCATGCTCCTCACAACAGCTAAGAAAAAATACTATGAAAGAGAGATAAATCTAGCCGGAAATGACGCTAACAAGAAGTGGAAAATTATTAAAGCATTCCTAAACAGAACCACCACAAAAGTTCCCATATCTGCAATTTCTTCAGGCGAGAAAACATTCAGCAACCCGGTAGACATTGCTGAAGCGTTTAGTGACTCATTTGATTTACCATCAGGTAATTCTAACATTGCTACAAGTAATACATTTCAACGATCTCCCCATAGCATTTTCCTTTTTCCTGTGTCACCTGACGAGATCTGCAAAATAATACACAATCTGAAGGACACCAGTCCAGGTCTGGATAATATTCATTCTTCTCACGTAAAGATGATTGCTCATCTCATTTGCGATGTCCTCGCTCACATTATTAACCTGGTGTTCAAATCCGGAATTTTTCCTACTGCGTTGAAAAAGACTAAGCTCATTCCTATCTTCAAAAAGGGAGATAAGCATAACATTTCCAATTACCGCCCCATAGCTATTCTGTCATTTTTCAGTAAAATCATCGAAAAAGCCATTGTTGTCCGACTAAATAGCTATTTATCTAAATTTGACATTCTCTCGCCTAACCAATTTGGTTTTAGATTAGGATTTTCTACTGAATTAGCTGTGATCGCTCTCACTGATCAAATTAAATCCGTCATTGATGCGGGTAACATCGCTGGTGCATTATTCATCGATCTCTCCAAAGCATTTGATTCCCTTAACCATACTATCTTATTCAATATGCTTGACGCTATCGGAATAACTGGGCCTGCCCTTACTCTAATCAAAAGCTATTTATTCGAAAGGAAACAAGCGGTATTCATATCAGAGACATATTCAAAATACAAGACCACAGACATTGGAGTTCCGCAAGGTCTTGGTCCTCTCTTATTTTTATTGTACATTAATGACCTCCCTGTGCGCCTTAATAATTCTAACTGTTTTCTTTATGCAGATGACACCACCATCTTAACCTCGGGTTCACACATAAACATGGTGGTTGATAAACTGAATGCTGATGCAGACAATGTATTAAGCTGGTGCCGGGATAATATGCTGTCCATTAATGCTTCCAAATCTAGTTTTATAGTTTTCAGCTCATCTCATAAAATTATCTGCGAAACCCCGTCTGTTAACATCGGCTCTAACTCTATCTTTGCTTCTGATCATGTGTCATTTTTAGGTGTGGAACTTGATAAACATCTGAAACTTCGGACTCACATCACATCTATTTCTCGTAAAATGGCTTATGGCATTAGAGTGCTAATTAAAGTTCGGCCGTATTTTGATATTCTCACGCTCATTTCTCTATATTACTCGTTCATCCACACTCACATTCAGTACTGCATTTCATCTTGGGGAAACACGTACCCTTCGCACTTATCTTCCCTGCAAATTATCCAAAATCAAGCTATACACATTATTACTTGTAGTCACTGCTAAAAAAAATGCCCTTCGTTTGCTCCAATCACACAACATTCTTTCTGTGAAGAAAATAATCGACTACAGTTTATGTATCCTAATGTACAAATCTGTTAGAGAGCTACTTCCATTCTCACTAACCACCAATGATCAAATTCCGCGTCGTACGGACACACGTTTCACCAACAACAACAACAACTTCTTGCTGCCTAAACCAAACACTAATTATAGGGAAACAATCAGTCCGATTCTCTGCTACCACTCTTTGGAATTCATTACCTACAACTATCAAACAATCATTAACTATTTTTGCCTTTAAATCCGCTCTTCGTCAGTTTTTGTTATCCCACTTATCGTAATTTTCAAGGTAATCTGTTCCAGTGTTATCCTTTATATCTTTTTATGAATTGTTTCCTATGTTTTGTTTATGTGATTAGGTGTTTATTCTTTGTTATTACATCAATAGTGCCTATACTAATTCATGTTTCATTCGCCCCAAACCACTGATGCGAAATATTGTATAATTTCTACAACTGCTCAATATGTATTTCTTTTCAATAATCATCATAGGAGGTCCCGTTCCGCAGTCCTTGACTTTGGGACCTCCTTTTGTATTCCTGTTTTGTTAACCTTTGAAATACAATAAACTTCAAACTTCAAACTTCAAACTTCAAACTGCCCCTGAAAACTTTCCATTATCGATACCAAGCCTGATGTAATCTATGAGTGAAGCTATAGCAGTATCTGTAGATAGTCCGTGTCCGAAAACCGAGTTGAGTATCTGTCAATTAGGTGAATTAAAAATTATAAAAAATCTATTCGCTACTATTTCAGGATTAGTTAAAAGAATACCATTGTGGAAAATAGATTTAACTACATTGGCTGACATTCCAATTTTCAAAAATTCATCACGAAGCTGCCATTTTCGTTTAGAATTATTAGATTGCTTGGATAATTGGTTTTCGTAATAGCTTCGTTTAGCTTTTTTTAGAAGAGATGATAGTATACTTAAATACATGATTTATCGCGATGTAAGACGAAGAATAAATGGCTAGCGTTTAGTTTTCGTATACAGATTTTCTTTTTTCTGCAGTGAGTTTAAGAGGGCAGTAGTTATCCATGGGGAAAGAGGGGTATCATACTTTCGCGAGGATGAACGAAGTGACGAGCATTTATTAATTGCTGATACGATTATAGTCGACAGCTCGTGAAGAGCCACTTCTGGATTCGAGATACCCAAAAAAATGAAAGATATGTGTTAGATATGGTTTCAATGTATTTATCACTATTGAAAGCTAATTTATTTGCAGACTTGTGGTCATTACCATGAGATGATAGTGCGTGAAGAAATACCGGAAAATGATTAGCGATATCACGCTCTATGATGCCAACCTGAGGAGCGGCGGGCAAATTGGAGAGAATGTGATCAAGTAAGGAATGCGAGCCGTGGTCAGTACAACATGTAGGGGGTTAATCAAATTTGTGTAACCATAACTCTAGAAACACGTCATGTAGTCGATACTAATAGGATTTGTCATGTCGAGCAAATTAATGTTAAAGTCACCCATGATGAATACATTATTATTTTCGAGGGAAAGTTTATGAAGTGCTTGGTCAAAAGCTCGGAAGAATTCAGGCGTAATATTGGAAGGGGATCTGCAAATAGCGCCGCATATAATATTCTTTGCGTGACCAGTAGATCGACAATCAAGTTAGATCCAAACAGATTCGCATTTGGGAACATTCAAGCACAAATCAAGGCTTCTTTTGCAGACGATCTGCTTTGAAACATAGATAGCAGAGCTGCCATAGGCATTATCAACAGGGTTTGCATATTCGCATGAATAACCAGGAAAAGCATACAAGTCTTTATCAAGGGAAGATAGCCAAGTTTAAGAAAATTATATAATGGAAAATAGATGTTGAATGGAAGTAAGCAAAGCAGTAATTGCTATCATGATTCTTCCGCAAACTACGGGCATTGATGTGGACGGCAGATAGACCGCTTGATTTGGACAGGATCGATTAAGCGTCTTTCGATGTAAAAGAAGACATGGGGGTTTGAAAAAGCGTAGAAAGTCAGCAGCGGTAGGAATGTTCATTCATGGAAAACGTTTAGATCATCTACCTCATTTATGCGATAGATCGTGCTTTTCTGCTGCTTCCTAGATTGAATAGCGCCGTTTGACGTCCATAAGAACGACCACTTTTTTCCTTCTTGAGCTTATGCGCCTTTGAAAAAAGGTCTTTGTTGTTGGGGGAATGATGCCCATTGACATAAACGGGAGCATCGTGCGCTTCACGGAAACCCAGACATGTCGTGTAGGATGTTTTCCTAGCCTTGGCAAGAAATTCTGCCTTCTTGTGTCGCGAGAGGAAACGAACAATTATGTTTTTTTCATTCTTGTTGCTGGTGGGAACTTTGTGCACTGTATCTAGATCCTCTTCGTTCATGGGGCAGTCAATCTCACTGCCGAGAGCCTCAATGATCTTGGTGCAGTCCTCGCCCTGAGTCACCGGAACACCTCTGATTTCAAGGTTTGCTCTAACTTTGCTCAGGGGATCTTACTTTCGAAGATTTATCCTAAGATTTGCCGACGTCGCTTATCCTCTGACGTCCCTTCTAGAGAAAGACGTCCCTTTCGACTGGACCTCAGATTGTGACGCGTCTTTCCACCAGCTAAAGTTTTTCTTTACGCCACATACCATACTACGGCAGTTCGACCCATCCACTCCGACGGAAGTGCACACTGATGCAAGTGGGATCGGTGTTGGCGCTGTGCTTGTACAGCGTTCGGCAACGGGCGAGCATGTAGTTGCGTATGCATGCCGTTCCCTCAGCACACCTGAGCGTAACCACACTTTACGGAGCAGGAGTGCCTCGCTGTTGTTTTCGCTGTTCAACGGTTTCGGTGCTACCTATATAGACGCTATTTCACTGTTGCTACGAACCATCAGGCCCTGTGTTGGCTCGTCAACCTTCGTGATCCATCTGGTCGTCTGGCACGCTGGGCCCTTCGTCTACAGGAGTAAGACTTTACTGTTTCGTACTAGAGTGGCCGCAAACATGCCGATGCAGACTGTCTTTCATGTCTTCCACTTCCTATGACCGAATTTGACTCTGCTGACTTCTATTACTACATCGCCACCGTCGTGCCCAAGGTTCCCGATGCCTCGGCTTTGCGGACTGCGCAAGAGACCGACATAAGCCTCGAGCCGCTAGTTGCAGCGGCGTGGAATTCCACAGCTCCCAGCTCATTTTGTCTCCGTGATGGCCTTCTGTACAAAAAGGCTTACTTAAGCACCGGCACGAATTTTCTACTTGTAGTTCCAGTGATCTACCAATTGTGCATCCTACGTGCCATGCACGACGACCCCACTTCTGGTCACCTGGGCTCTGCACGAATGCTCCACCGTGCCCGCAACCGGTTTTATTGGCCGAAGATGCGCCAGACGACATAGCGATATGTGGCGAGCTGCACAGAGTGCCGACGACAAAAATGTCCTACGTCCACGCCACAGGATCTGCTGCATCCTGTGACGCCAACAGATGACGCATTCGAGAAAGTTAAAATGGATTCCATCCTGAAGTCTTCCGATGGAAATTGCTGGATTGTGGTTTGTGCCGACTACCTCACCCGCTACTGCGAAACGGCCGCTCTTCCTTCAGCCACCGCTCACCACGTGTCCGCGTTCTTGCTCCGTTCCGTCATTCTGCGCCATGGACATTCGCGAGTGATCATCAGTGACCAAGGTCGCCAGCTTACGGCAGATGTCGTGGAAGAGCTTCTCCGTTTGTGCTCGTCACATTTGCGATACTCCACACCATACCAACCTCAAACCAATGGTTACGGACCGCACCAATCGCGCACTCGTCAACATGCTCTCTATGTACATTGCAACAGGCCACAAGAACTGGGGCGCCGCCGGGATGGCGCAGTTGTTACTGCGCTCGACTACTGTTCTCAAGGACTCGGGATCGAATCCTTGTTTTGGCGGCAGCTTTTCGATGGTGGCGAGAAGCAAGGCGCCCGTGTGCTGTGCGATGTCAGTACACGTTAAGAACCCCAGGTGGTCGAAATTTCCGGAGTCCTCCCCTACGGCGTCTCTCATAGCCTGAGTTGCTTTGGGACATTAAGCTCCACAAACCAACCACAACGACTGGGATACCGTACTGCCGTTTATAACTTTTGCCTTCAACACTGCAACACATGAAACTATCGACTTCAGCCAGTTTTTTCTTCTCTATGCCCGTGATCCTCTATATTCTCTCGACACCATTCTTCCCTATTCCGTTCATGAAGAACCTTGCATTGCCGAAACTTTTGTCGGGCCGAAGAAGCTCCACGTCTTGCGGATTCTGGCTTCACAAGAGCGTTCCAGAACTCGGTACGACAGACAGCATCGGCATGTGTCTTACGCACCAGAAGACGTAGTGTGGTTTTGGCGACATTTCCGGAAATGTGGTTTAGACTAGAAAATGTTGGCACATTTTGCTAGCCCTTACGTTGTCCTCGACCGCATCAGTGACCTGAACTACAGAATCGCGCGCTTGACCACAAGTGGTTGTCGCTCAGCCATAACAGAAGTCGCTCATGTCGCCCAGATGAAGCCACGCTACTCCCGTGGGAACGACTACCTCCCTCGCCCAGGGGAGCTTCGGCTGTCTCGGAGGGAAACGTAGCAATCCTGCAGAAGAGAAAAAACATAGAAGACATTTTCAAAGACGTTTAATAAGACGTGCAGGCGTGTCGTGCCCGTTCCGGACTCGCACCCGTTGACCAGCTGAATTCTCTGCCTCCTCGACCTGTGCAGCGCTCCGACGTCAAACTCCCGTAGTAACAATATATATAAAAGTCACAATGAATTTCTAAGGACTTTGCAGGCCGAGAGCGGTGTCTTTTCCTTTGTACCACTACACTCGGCAGCATACAACTTTTGCTAAGCTTGAGGACAGCTAATATTATTAGTGATTTCATTTCCTTGCTTATCCTGTGGCAGAAATATGATGCATGGCATTTTTGTCATGTACTGGATTCATTGCAATGAATTTGTGTATCCTACTGCTACATTTATTTTCAAATGCCTACTGTGATGACCGTGTTAATCAGCACAATGGTTCTTGAGCAAAACGTCCCTCAAAGTGAGTTGTTTATAACATAACATCCCGAAGAAAATAGTTTCAAAAAATGCTGTGATAACGGCCTGCTGCTGTGCATTGTAGTCACCAGTGAAATGAAAGTAAAATGTAATAATGGCAGATACAAGCATATTTTTTTGGTTGTCATTATGCTTGAAATAGTGGGGTGCAACTTGATGCACCTATAGAGATAATTTATCCTTGGCTTGGTAGCATCTTATGGCTCAGTGGCGTAATTTCTGTGACTGCTCGAATCCCACGAACAGTTACTGTGTCTGCACTCAATTGGTATGTGTCAGCACTTAATCGTCCTACTGCGGCTTTCTACTTGACAGCAGGCAGAGGAATTTTTCTTCAGTCGCTAAAACTACTAAAAACAGTAAGGCGCAATGGCTGAACAACTTTGCACTGTACAGCACGAAGACAATAACAAGAAGTCATTTGCAAAATTGGACTGCATTCTTACACCTAAAATGCAGAATATTGTTACGAACAAGGCTGCAAGGATTCATCTGCACCAAGATGTTACGAGGAGGTTTATTGCTACCCTTTACTTCCCTCCCTGCAATGTAGGATATCTGCTCCAGTGGAACATTGGCCTGTACAGTAACTACACTTATCTAATACAAATTGTATAGAATGAGAATTATCCAGAACCCACTCATTTCAGGCAAGTTAACACTTAACGTGCATGTATGCTTGTGCAGTGGTTCCCTTGCCGCAGAATATAATTAATGAGGCTTGTACTTGCGACCACTAATGTGGCACGACTGCCCTGTATAACTTAGGCAGATTTTTGTTCTTGTAAAGTGACCGAATTAGGCCAGCCTGCTTCTCGCATTGTTGTCATATTCCCTTTCTTGACGTATTTTCTACATTACGTGAGTGGGCTTCACAAAAGACTCCATCATTTTTAATCCTCACCTAAACAAGTTGAATGGCAGCATGGGTTGCTTACTGGGTCAGGACCCGCTGCAGACATCTGAAGTTACGAGACTTCGTGCATTCACTGGCTGCAGATGGTGTTTGCTATATGAGCATGCTTTTTTCTCCCCTTGTCATGTGCAGGATAGGAAGGAATGTGTGCAGTGTCCATCTTTTTATTGCATTTGATGACCTGATTTGTTGGTGTCACATTCGACACATATTGGCCTGATGGCATTGGTACCTTCATGAACCCATATGGCTTCTGTATATGATGTGCTTTGTGGAGCATGATTTTTTGTGCATGCCTCATTATAGTTTGTTCTGTACATTTGTTGATGTCACTCATGTTTTCACCCAATTAAGTGTTCATGAAAAATGGAAACGAATTAAAGATACCTTTTTCTATTGTGCAAGATGTGTTTACTAAAACCCGGAATATCTAAATTCTGTGTATTCCTCTGAAGGGAATATTGGTTGGTTGGTTGGTTCATAGGAAGGGAAAGGCGCAGTATCTGTCACACTTGCTCTGTGGACACCTGAACCGCGCCGTAAGGGAAGGGATGAAGGTGGGAGTGAAAGTGGATAGAGAGAAAGGGAGGCCGTAGTGGAGGGCTACGGAGTAATTTCGACCACCTGGGGATCTTTAACGTGCGCTGACATCGCACAGCACACGGACGCCACTTCGTTTCGCCTCCATCGAAACGCAGCCGCCGAGGCCGGGATTCGATCCCGGGAACTCCGGCACAGTAGTCGGGCGTCTTACCACTGCACCACCCCGGCGGGGCGAAGGGAATATGTCCTTATTGCGTTTACCACACCGCTTCGCAGCACTCTGTTGGACTTGCCGAGTTGGTGGTAGACTCACCGGACAAACTGCCGCTAAGCAGCAAATCTGCAGTGGCTGAAAAAGGAAAGCATAATTTAACAGCTGTGAAAACACTTGACTGCATTTCCAAAGATTCACTTTCACTGCTTTTCTAATTTATCACTGCGCTGCAGCTGTAGGTCGTATTACCTTTGCATATGTTTTAGCACACAGGTAATATGGCTTATACACATATGCGGTTTTAAGAAATGTTTGCGTTGATTTGTAGGATTTAAGTATCAAAGGGACTCTGGCTATGATGAACACCATGGTGAAGGTTGAACACATTATGAAGTCGATTTCATTTTTAGTCTCTCCGTTAGGACTTTTCCATGTCCATTTTCGGTTCTTCCGTTTGCTGAAGAAGGTATTCATGATTCGTAAGTTATTGCGCTCTGCAAACTCAACTAGTAACTCCCCCCTGCTATTCCTAGAACCAATGCCATAGTCACCTACTGCCTTGCCTCCTGCCTGTTTTTTCCCTACCTTGGCATTGAAGTCGCCCATTAGTACAGTATACTGCGTCTTTACTTTTCGCATTGCCGATTCTACATCTTCATAGAAGCTTTCAACTGCCTGGTCATCATAACTACATGTAGGTGCATAGGCCTGTACAACCTTCAGTTTATACCGCTTATTAAGCCTAATTACGATGCCTGCAACCCTCTCATTAATACTATAGAATTCATCTATATTACCCGCTATATACTTATTGACAAGGAAACCTACTCCTAGTTGTCGCCTCTCTGGTAAACCTCGATAACACAGTACATGCCCATCCTTCAGTACAGTATATGCCTCATTCGGCCTCCTAACCTCACTAAGCCCTATGACATCCCATTTCATGCCCTCTAGTTCCTCTAACAGCACTGCTAAACTAGCTTCACTAGCTAGGGTTCTAGCATTAAACGTTGCCAGGGTCAGTTTCCAATGGCGGCCTGTCCAGCGGAGCCAGGCTTTCTTAGCACCCCCTGCTGCGTCACAGGTCTGACCGCCGCCGTGGTCAGTTGTTCCGCAGCCGCTGGTGACTGAGGGCCGGGGTTTTATGGAGCTTATCATAGGAGGTTGTGGCCAATTACTGCACCAGGGTGGCCAACTCCTGTTCTGGTGAGGGAGTGCGTTGCCGGAGGTGTTCACCGGCATCAGGTCGCACCCCAAACCTGTATATGCAATTCCATCGACACGCGGAATTTTTTTTTTTTTGTCATCCGGTGGAGAATTGCGCGGCACCGGGATTTGAACCCCGGTCCTCTTGCATGCGAGGCGGATGTTCTACCGCTACGCCACCGCTACGCTAGGATGGTGAGGTCCCGAATTAGCCTAAATCTGAAGAAGGAACGCAATAGATTAGTAAGAAAGAAACCCATCAACGAATTAGCGGTGAGGGGGAGGGCAGAAGAGTTCAGGATCTCGATACAGAATAGGTATTCAGCTCTAACTGAGGATGGCGACATTACCCTAGAGGCAAGGAACAATAATTTCAGAGATATCATTACTGAGTGCGCGGAAGAAGTAGGCGGTAGGATAGTTAGAGAGGATACCGGTAAGCTGTCTAAGGAGACAAAAGATTTGATTAAGAAACGGCAGAGTATGAAAGCTTCCAATCCAACAGACCAGATCGAATTGGCCGAGATATCAAAGCTAATCAATAAGCGCAAGGTGGCCGATATAAGGAAGTATAACATGGAGAAAATTGAGCATGCTGTAAAGAACGGGGGAAGCCTTAAAGCGGTAAAGAAGAAATTGGGCATAGGCAAAAACCAGATGTATGCGATAAGGGACAAGGCGGGCAACGTCATCAGTAATATGGACAAGATAGTCAAAGTAGCCGAGGAGTTCTATACAGATCTCTACAGTAGCCAAAGTAGTCAGGACCGTAATGAGATTGGCGGTGGGAAAAAACAGTCAGATGTTCCACCAGTGACGAAGGACGAGGTCAAGAAAGCACTAGAAACTATGAAAAGGGGGAAATCAGCTGGAGAGGATCAGATAACTACAGATTTGCTGAAGGACGGGGGGGATATCGTGCTAGAAAAACTGGCCACCCTGTATACGCAGTGCCTGGTGTCATCGACGGTACCGGAAGCATGGAAGAATGCAAACATTATCCTCATTCACAAGAAAGGGGACTCTAAGGACCTTAAAAATTACAGACCAATCAGCTTACTGTCTGTTACGTATAAGGTATTTACTAAGGTAATCGCTAATAGAATCAGGACAACCTTAGACTGCAATCAAGCAAAGGATCAAGCAGGGTTTCGGAAACGGTACTCTACTATCGATCATATCCATACCATCAATCAGGTGATAGAAAAATGCGCGGAATATAACCAGCCCTTATACATAGCATTCATTGATTACGAAAAAGCATTTGACTCAGTTGAAACCTCGGCGGTGATGCACGCATTGCGAAATCAGGGGGTAGACGAGCCATACGTGAAAGTGCTGGAAGATATATATAGTGGCTGCACAGCAACCATAGTTCTGCATAAAGAAAGAAACAAAATTCCCATAAAGAAAGGTGTTAGGCAAGGAGACACAATCTCCCCAGTACTATTCACAGCTTGTTTAGAGGAAGTATTCAGAGACTTGGAATGGGAGCAGTTAGGGATAAGGCTAGATGGATAATACCTCAGTAATCTGCGATTTGCTGATGACATTGCCTTGCTAAGCAACTCGGGAGATGAACTGCAAATAATGATTGATGACCTAGACAGGAAAAGTAGAAAGGTAGGCTTGAAAATCAATATGCAGAAGACTAAGGTAATGTTCAACAGCCTCGGGAAGGAACAGGAGTTTACATTAGGTAGCGAAATACTGGAAGTAGTAGGCGAATATATCTACTTAGGACAGGTAGTAACCGCAGATCCGGACCATGAAAAGGAAATAACAAGAAGAATAAGATTGGGATGGAGCGCATTTGGCAAGCACTCGCAGATTATGACTAGCAGCTTACCGGTATCGCTCAAGAGGAAAGTATACAACAGTTGCATCTTGCCTGTACTCACCTATGGGGCTGAAACGTGGAGGCTAACCAAGAGAGTTCTACTTAAGTTGAGGACAACCCAGAGGGCTATGGAACGAAAAATGGTAGGGGTAACATTAAGAGATAGAAAGCGTGCAGAGTGGGTCAGAGAAATAACTCAAGTTAACGACATTCTAGTGGAAATTAAGAAGAAGAAATGGACATGGGCAGGACATGTAGTGCGAAGAGAGGATAACCGATGGTCGCTGAGGGTAACAAACTGGATTCCAAGGGAAGGAAAGCGTAGCAGGGGGCGGCAGAAAGTTAGGTGGGCGGATGAGATTAAGAAGTTCGCAGGGGTCAAGTGGATGCAGCTAGCACAGAACCGGGTTAAGTGGAGAGATATGGGAGAGGCCTTCGCCCTGCAGTGGGTATAATCAGGCTGATGATGATGATGATGATGATGATGGTGGAGGTCTGAGAATGTTTCGACCATCCAGGTTTCTTCAGCATGCACTAACATTGTACTGTGTACAGACGCCATGTTTTTTCTTGTTTTATTTTAAACAGTGCATCCCCTTGAAACTGTGAATAAGGAGCCAATGCAAACATCGCAAAAGTACAAAGATAGTCATACAAATTCGTGCAGCGGCGCCTTATGGTTCGAGAATCGATTTGCTAAGAACAACTAATTAGTGATATAAGCCCTCGTCACATACCAGAGTATCTCCCGCTTGTCGTCCACAGAGACCGGCTGGTTATTCATTAGTTCGTAATAGGCGACGTGTATAGCGTAGACCTCTATAGCGCTGCATGAAATGCAGCGGGCTCGGTGATGCATTCTGCGTCGCCTTGCACCAGGGCATTCACGCGCCGCACCTGGGGGCAGCAGAGGCTTTCCCGCCCGGTGTTCATCGGTTAGCACTGGCTGCACTGGCACCCAAGAGATTGTTCGGCAACGTTCCCTTCCTCCCTTGCTTGACGCACAGCGCGCACGATGATCAGCTAGTAAACAGACGCATAGACGTGCAGTTATTGCATCAGTAAAAAAAGATCGCGTGCCTAAGACGTATACATAATTCACTAATGTACTTCGCAGCTTTTTCTAACATCACTGACATGGTTCTTGCATAAAACGCGCGTGTGCTTTACACGCCTACTGATTTCGCTCATGTACAATTAGCAGCTCTGTTTATTCATGCATGTGTGGCGCCGGCTGAAAACCTCGCGATACGCTCTCGTGAAATTAGGAACGAATGCCAAATGATACATGTAGCTGTTGCATAATATCACAGCGGTACAATATCATGCGGTGCATCGACCACTTACGAGTTGTTGCCTTAGCGGACATCGTGGTCGCCTGCTTTCACACTCTAAGAAGTGTAGCCCGAATCATCGGGCGGCGGGCTTGGTGACGGGTTCGCCAGCGGGTAAAACCGATAGTGGTCTGTGGGCCCACGTTGGCGGCGCAATAGTACTCTCATAAATTATCACTGTCGCTTGATGACGTCGAGGACGGCCAGGACGAAACGACGACGATGGCGATGTCATCGTCAGTGCGGACGCATGTACGTGATGTGTAGCCACGTGTTTTCAAAACAGACGAATGCTTTCGCCTCAGCGTCGGAAGTTTTTGAGGTCACGAGATCAGTAACGCGTTGCGAGCGCGCATAGTCTACGTCGCGCCGCAGTTCGTGCTGCTAACATTGGAAACCAAAACAGACTGTGATAAATCGCTGAGAAATTATTCGTGGCGCGGTAGAACTTTTTATGCCCCATTTTATTATCACTGGGTACCAAAACATCAAGCAAAATTATATAACCAGAACTCGAAATGTTGGTATCTTTACTCCTTTAAAGGGACATTTATTTTATAGACGAAAGAATACTCACATAAAGCACACAATCATCTCGAGTGCTGCGTTTAAAAACACTCTACGAGCATAAATGTTAACCACTTTGTGTCGGTAATGCACACAACTGTTGGAAATGTAGGCACATGAAAAAAGACAAATATAATCATTCATCTAGCCGCAAACAAGGAAGCAGCCAAAACTACGCTTCACCGCAGCTCTTGCTGTTGGTATGAGTAAAATAGAAGCAGGTAAAGACTGCACATCATTCTACAAGAACCACTAGAAGCACTATAAAAAGGCGACTCAAAGGTTTACATCCCTGCTATTGTACACAAACATTATATTCCATATCACAAGCACTTCGCAGCAGTAAGATCAGCATGGATCAGCAAGATGACACCACCCTTATATTTTGTAGTGTGACAAGCAGCTTAAGAGGAGTCCAGAATGCACTGCAAAAAAAAAAAGAACTTAAAGAGCAGGGTTCCACATCACCTCGGCTCTTCACAATCTTCTGGTACAAGTTGCTGTTTAGAAACTGGGGTTATTAGCGCAACATACACACAAAATAATTAGGATATCATGCGCTTATTACATCTATTCAGGGGGAAGCAGTTTACATATAGCCTCTTCAGCTAATGTGCACGTGTACAAAGCCATTTAAAAACAGCACGGATCTTATGAAAATAGGCATGGGAGAAGTTTCTGTTGAGCCTCACAAAGAAAAGCAAAAATGACGCTGACAGAGTCCAAACTTGCATTTGCGATATAAAGAACTATCAGACTTTTACGAGCCGACTGCCTTTGGCCAGTTTCTTGACGTAGCGGAACCACGGAATACGATTGGTGCAAGTCCTACAGTGCAAGACAAGTCACTCGCTCTCATTGTTCTCAATGTCTTTTGCGTAGTAAATAATCAGTCATTCACGCAGCGTCCCATTTGTGCAATATAGGACATATGGATGACAATGGAATTTCATACACATTGGTTGCGCACTTTACAAAACATTGGCCATGCCTCTTCTGACAGCCAACCTGTTGGCTTTCGCACATTATACGAGTTTACCTGAGCTAGTTTGCGAGGGGCAGATAATGCCACCGGTATATTAAACCGCGGTTTGCCATTTTCTGCAAGCCATGAACGACTTCGTGGATGTAGGAGACCAAATTTTCCCGCCAGTTCATTCCAGCTTGCAATAGTCTCCATCTTCTTCACAGGCATTTCTGCAACTGAGAATAAAACTTACGGTAGCAGGTTTAAAAAAAAACCTGTCCAACTGGGTAATAAAATTGGCTCTCACCTCATGTCCGAGAAACTTCGCGAGCGAAGACTCCAAGCAGCGAGTTGCTATGCAAAAGTTTCGAAACGAGCAAATCGTAACCCTTTGCATAGAGTCTTCGCTCCAGAAGTCGTGCAACATGAGGTGAAATTAGGAACGAACTGGTGGGAAGATAAAGGCTAGTTGTAGTTCCTTACTACAATAATTACTGACAACTTGAGGAAGTGGCAAATTGGTTTAAGTACGGGTGATATTTTCTTTTTCCCCTGTAAACTTGCTCGTCTAATCCATCGCATAAATTGCAAAAGCCAGCAGGTAAACAGTCAGAAGAGGCATGGCCAGTGTTTCGTAAAAAGCGCCCCAAATTACGTCTATAAAATTCAATTGTCCAGTGAAAAATCCTATATTCGACAGACGAGACGCTGCATGAATGGCCGACATAGCAAACATGCAAAAGCTATTAAATACAATGCAGGCGAGCGAATTCTCTTGCACTGTAATAATTGCACCAATTATAGACCACAGTTCCTCGTCGGGAAGATTCTGGGTAGAGGCAGGAAACAGATACAAGGGATGGCTTGTTGAACTCTGGAAGCCATTTATATGAAAAAAGGTAGTCCAGCTGTGTCAGTGACATTTCGGGTCTTCTTTATGTGGCTGAGCAAAAGTTTATTTCACACCTAATTTCATTGGATTAGTGTTTTCGTGCTGCCTTTTACGTATGTGCGCAGCTCAGGAAGCTATATATGTCGGCTGATATCCCCTCATGAAGCAGCTATAGTAAGCGCCCATGGCGTACTCGGTTGTGTGTGTCTGCAGCGTGCTAAGTATACTGTACTCTGCATAAATTGAAGGTGCTATAAAGACACAAAGAAAGGTTGAACACCACTGTGTCACTGTCACACTTTAGGTCATGAAGACATTGTCAAAAAGGGATCAGGCGAGAGTTGTGCGTCTGTGTCATTCTTCACAACCACTAGAAGGCACACGAAAATTACAAAAAGTGTCAAAGGTTATTTTTATCATACCCACTGCTGCCAGTTATAAGCTAAGAAAACAGGGGTAACCATCCTTAAAGAAGACTTTGCTGTCAATCAGGCATATTTAAACACTCGTTCCGCTCCAGTAACTCCAGCTTTCTCTCTAGGTAGTGAACAGCCGCTACCAATCCAGTGGTTTTGCCACCTACTGGAAATGAGAGCGAGAAATTTTGCGTCAGTTGCTCCAGGCTGCTCCTTGTGAATGTTTGGAGGCCTATTTTGAAGGATTTTCGCTGCTCTGATCTTGATTTGTAACTGAGCATAGAAGGTGTGCTGATCCAAGCTGCTTGCCTTCGTGCACTGTTCATAATGGCTACGCAGCGCCTTTAAGTGCGGACTCTGTCTTGTTCGTAAAGCAGCTACTAACCACGTTCTTGTGATGTCGGCAAAAGTATCAAAAAGAGATTTAGGTGTATGAGCTATTAAATAGCACGAAAAAGCACCAGAATAGAAAATTTCGTTCATTTCTGGCACAGCCAAACCATACCCATGCATCCCATTTGTAGCCCACGATTGCTTGGTGGGATATCAGTCACGTGAAACTCGTACCTCAGTTGCATCTACAGCATTGACAGCAAAAGGATAGATGCTCGCAGCTTTGGAGGTGTTAATAACCTGCAAATTGTTCAAATTGCTATACTGATTGCTCCTGATGTAAAGTGACAGTGTATCTTCCAAATTAGTCATTTATGGCTAAGAGTCTAGGAACACAAGATCTAGGAACACAAAATCGAGTAGCGGATATATTGTCGCCGCCGACAGTTCTTCATTTCATCTTTATCGACCGCCGCCAGCATGCAGCCTTATAACTGTGATTCTAGCGCGCAGAGCGGCTCTTGTATTCTTCGTTCATGCTCATGTTGTGAGACGCGGCTTTATTATTGCCTTGCAGCAGATGATGCTTCGGGGTGTATCTTGAAAGATTGCAGCCATGCACATGTGCTTCTCCAATGTTCCAGGGTGTGCTAGTTCCCGTTTGTGGTTTTATCTAGGTTGTTCTGCGCCGCCTTTAATCAGATCTCACGAGTGAAACTGCCTACTGAGACCTCTGCAGGCCTCACCGTTTCCCAGGACGTCCCTGGCTTTCGCCGGAGGAGGAGTGAAGACAGTCTCTAAAAGCGCCCCCAAACCTCCTCGCGGACTGGGTTACACAGGGTTTCCGCTAACCCTGATGACTTTAGTCAGCGGGGATTCCCCTGCGGAGTCCTTACATAGAGACTTAGCCGGCACGGCCCATCCCTGGACTGCACCGGCGGGTGAACAGTTCTTATTTGCCGCTACGAGGAGTGGTCATCTCCAACTCCAGCGGCTTCCATCCTTAGAGGACACCGCTAGGGGGCCAGATGGAGCGGACGCGCTCCACATGACCTCCTGCTTCGACGCCGTATTTTACCCGGAAAACATCAACGTTACAGAAAGTGGGATACTCCATCGGCTTCCACTAATCAAGCTGAATCTGCTGACAACAGATTTTCATCTGTAAGTCCAGATTTCACCACCTGGCAGTTCGCAGATCCGAAGCGGAGAACGCCGCGCTAAGCCTAGCAGCTTCGGGCCATCGGCCCGACGAAACGCTGCTCAAGCTCACGCGGGAGCCTCCAAGGATGGCTGCTGACAACACAGCGGCATCGACCGGAGCCACGACACCGACTCAAGAGACAGAACACGAAGGGAACGCTACCAACGACTCACAGAAGACACTCGACAACGGAGGATGGCTCGTCGCAAAATACCACAAATCGAGGCTGACTGCCGTTCCGGAGACCGGGACCGAAGCGGCAGGCAAACCACCATCGAGCCAGCCCAAACAAAAGGAAAATCTTATTTATTCGCAAGGGCAAACTACCTCCACTGCTGAAAGCAGACTTCAAAATCATTATTAGACCAAATAATGGGCTCGACAGCAGCCAGCTGAGCTCGCGTCAGATGGCCCGGGCTATAACTAAAGCATGTGGAAACCCAGTCATCTGCAACGAAGGCAGCCTACTAATACGGCTGCACAACGGATCTAACATCGCCATACTCAGCACGCCAAGCAAGGAGACTGCCAACGTTGTACAGAACATTCCGAGACTACGCTTCGGTGCAAAAGACTACGCTGTGACGGCTTACGTTGCCGCGCCTAACAATTCATGCAAAGGAGTGATCCACGGATTGGATGTCGGTACAACACCTACCGAGTTGCCGTCCCATCTTAGGGTACGCACCCAGGGAGTGAAAATCCTTTATGCACGAATGCTTGGAAAATCTCAAAGCGCCGTCATAACATTCGAAGGCAAGATCGTTCCCCGCTACGTTTATTACTACGGCGGTGAGACGCGTTGCTACCTCTACCGATCATCGCGCCAAGTTTGCTATATATGCTTCAAGCCTGGGCATAGGGCGGACGTATGCCCGACACCTGACGCCGTTGTGTGCTCGAACTGCGGTGAACCAGTCATCGAGGACGGTCATTCGTGTGAGCCCAGGTGTGCGCTGTGCAAGGAAGCGCATCCCACAGGGGCAAAGGAGTGCAAGCAACGCCTAAGAAAACCGAGGCGTCCACGGACCAGAACGAAAGAGGAAACCGACAGCGCAGCAAAGGGCGATGGCGGCACGGGCGGACGCGGCCGGGCTCGGAAACGCTGGTTCAGCTCAGATGCTACTTCGCCATCCAGGTCCAGGTCGGCGTCGCGCTCCAGGTCCAGGTCGGCGTCGCGCTCGAGATCAAGGACCAGGGAGCCACCAGAAACAAAAAAGGGGCAGCAGCAGAAGAAGATAAAAAAGGATGAACAGAGTAAGTTGAGCTGGGCAGCGCAGCTTTTCTCTACTTCTCCCACTGTTCCAAAGAACACGAATGCGCAGGCACAATTCAGTAAAAACACTAGTGGACAACTTAACGAAGTGCAAGAACTAAGACAAACCATTCAGACACTCAGGGCGGAAAATGCTGAACTGAGACAGAAACTTAACGACCTTATAGAAGAGCTCAAAGCCCAGAGAACAGGGCAGACTGACACGAACGCGCGAACAGATGAAACTCAGCCAGCCACCATAGGGCGGCAAGAATTCGCAACTGCCATGGCAGCCATGAACAACTCACTAGCTAATCTTAGTAATCTCATTTCTAACATCCAGGCAGAGGCGCAAAGAGATAGAGAACGCCTAGTACAATTCACGAGCATGAAATCCAGAGGCAAACCCTATGATAGGCCATTGACCGAGCATGGCGAGGCGCCGTAAGAGCTCGGTCAAGTTGGAAACCCTTGAAATATGGCAATGGAACTGCCGCGGGATCAGCAAAAAGCGGGGTCCTCTTAAACAACATATCACAAATTGTACAGTACCGACAGACATAATCGCCCTACAGGAAACCGGCTGCTCACCTACTCTCCCGGGTTACTCAGCATATGAGGGGCAGGGGGAAAGCAAGGTCGCCACGCTGGTTGCCAAAACTATCACCGCAATCAGACACGACATCGACGGAACGGACATTGACCACGTTCTTATCGAAGTCATTACCCAAAAGAGAAGCCAAGAAAGCATCTTCCTGCTTAATGTATACAGCCCGCCCAGCCAAAAGAACGCTAGCTTCAGCTACCTGCTGGGCAAGGCAGAACAAGCAGCAGGCAAGAGGGGCCTTCTCATCCTTGGGGACTTTAATGCCTGGCATAAAAGCTGGGGCTGTGTCAGAGAAACTCCGAAAGGCAAGGATCTAGCCAGAGAAGCTGATCGCAGAAGCCTCAGCCTAATCACAGATCACACCCAGCCAACGCGAGTGGGAAATAGCATCAACCGCGATTCGTGTCCAGACTTAGCGTTCGTCAAAGGAATAAGGCAGGCAAGATGGGAAAACGACGGGGACACGCTAGGCAGTGACCACTGCATCTTGCGCATCCAGATAGAAACTCTTCCGATAAGGAAAAATTATGGCCAAGCTAGACTCACACAGTGGGAAGCCTATAGAAAGACCAGGGCGGAGTCCGAGGATGCAGAGATCAAGGACATTAAGGATTGGGTAGAGGGTATCAAATCCGACTGGGAAAAAGTCACTAACTCTACCATGTTACATGGGCCTGTCAAAAAACACAGGTAGCACCAATAAACACCACACCAACACCGGAGCAGTGGGAGGCTGCGCTGTCCTGCTCGACGCCTGACGACCAGCTCAAGCTGATTGACAGAGCGCGCAGGACGGCAAAGGCCACTGGGGCCCTGGACTCAGGGCCCCACCAACGCCGGGAGAATTCCCTTTGTGTAAATAAAGTTTTTCATTCATTCATTCATTCCATCCTTAGACCACAGGGAGTTGGGAGCTCCCCAGCCTTATCCCTAGTCCCGTTTCTTGATAGGGTACATCATCGGTAAAGGCTGTCATTTTCGATGGGCCC
>JAJIZL010021738.1:493846-534981 GCA_023969395.1 Amblyomma maculatum | reverse complement strand
ATATATTGAAATGTGGATTTAATAGACAGTTTTAGTTTCACGTACGTGAAGCGCCTACGTGTGACCAGTGCGCATGCGCAGAACGTGAAGAGTCCGCGGGAGTTTCACGGGCGTACGTGAGATTCGGATTTTCACGTTGGCATCTTCACGTTGCTGGCGTACGTAGAGTTGACAACATGGCGACGACCTGCCCGCCCGCTTCACAGCAATAACAGCTTCGCCGCTAATTCCTCGGCGCTATATCGTGTTCTAAACTGTTGTATTCGCTTTAAGCTTGCCCAATCTTACCCTCGCGTAAAGTGTCAAGTGACAAATAGCCTTTGTTTTTTAGATAGAAGGACGATTTTTCAGCGGTTAAGCCTGACGCAGAAGCGTTTGTCGTCGTCATAGCAACGATCTCGCGAGGTCACGCCAGACCAGAGTTGAGCGAGAAGTGGCTAGAGTGCCAGATGCAAGCCGGCAGCCAACCAGAGCCAATTCGTTGTAGAGGGAAGGTTGTGAAGTTGTAAGCACGAGTTCCGTTGGTTCTGTTGCCAAGCGAATTCGCTTTTCCAAAAGCGACGATCTGGATATGCTTCGCGACGTGAGAGAATGCAATCCATTCGAAGACTGCATGCGACACGCTGTGCAGTGTACGCATATAGGCATGCGTCTTGCTAATTGTTCACTGTAGAGCAACGACGTTGAGAACAGCAATTTCCAATTCGACCGACTCTTGGCTACGGCCGCAGCGTGGCTCGGCTCAAGGCAGCTCGACTAAAGAAAATTAGTTTGGTTCATCTGTACTAGATGGCGCGGCATAACATGTACGCACAGTTTTTCGAGGCTTGTAATAAAGGTACATACATTTTGCTTCACGTACACCACGTACGTGAAGCTAAAAGTACTCCTGGCTAACTCTGTACGCACGTGAAACTAAAACGAAGAATGAAGTGGTGCAGAAGAAAATGGGCTACCTCTCGGGCTGTCGCCGCGGGAAGTGCAGTAGACTCCGCATAACGGGTCAGGTGATCGACGGCAGCGATGACCCATCGATTACCGGCGCCATTGCATGGTAGCAGACCATAAAGATCGATTCCCACGCGATCAAACGGGCGAGCTGGACACGGTAAAGGCTGGAGAGGGCCCGCGGGGTGGCGAGAAATCTTGCGTTGTTGACAGGCGGTACAAGAGCTAATGTAACAACGTACGAAATTGTACATTCCCCGCCAATAATACCTCTGACGAATTCGATCATAGGTTTTTAGGACGCCAGCATGAGCGCTTTGCGGGTCAGTGTGATGGTGGGCACAAACCTCGGAGCGGAGGTGGCGCGGAATGACGAGAAGCCATTTTCTGCCGTCTGAGTGGTAGTTCCTTCGGACGACGAGGCCGTCCCGAATAATAAAATGGGAGGCCTGTCGACGGAGTGCCCGAGGATGCATAGCCGCGGAAGTAGTGCCAAGAACATCTAGCAGGTTAGAAACCCAAGGATCTTGTCGTTGCTCGAAAGGCATATCCTTAATAGTGAGTGCTGACAAGGAGGCTTGAGGAGGGGATGATGAGTTAGGCGAACGCACCGGTGACCGAAAAAGAGCATCGGCGTCAGAGTGCTTGTGACCAGAGCGGTACACTACACGGATGTTGTATTCCTGAAGCCTCAGAGCCCAGCGCCCGAGACGTCCAGACGGATCCTTGAGAGACGCGAGCCAGCAGAGAGGGTGATGATCTGTAACTACCTCGAAGGAGTGGCCATACAGGTAAGGGCGGAACTTCGTTATAGCCCACACGATTGCTAAGCACTCCTTTTCGGTAACGGAGTAGTTGGACTCGGCCTTGGTAAGAGCATGGCTTGCGTAGGCGACAACGTATTCGGCGAAGCTAGGCTTTTGTGCTGGGCGAGGACACCACCGAGGCCGACACCACTGGCATCGGTATGAAGTTCTGTAGGTGCAGTAGGGTCGTAATGGCGAAGCATTGGTGTTGACGTCAGAACATTGCGGAGCGTCTCGAGTGCATCATCGCAGGCTGGCGACCAAGAGGAGAGGTTAGGGGCGCCTTTCAAGAGCTGTGTAAGGGGGGCTATGATGGTTGCGAAATTGTGAGCAAAACGACGAAAGTACGAGCAGAGGCCCACGAAGCTTCGCAATTGTTTCAATGTGGTCGGTTTTGGCAAGTCAGCAACGGCGCGGAGCTTCTCAGGATCAGACAGAACTCCATCTTTGCACACATGTCCGAGTATTGTGAGCTGGCGGGCACCGAAGCGGCACTTTTTGAGGTTCAGTTGAAGACCGCCGCGGGTTAGGCAGGTGAAGACCTGGCGAAGTCGAGTCAGGCAGGTGGGGAAGTCGGTTGAAAAGACGACGGTAATATCGAGGTAGCATAAACAGATGTTCTATTTCAGGCCACACAGTAAAGTGTCTATCATTCTTTCAAATGTGGCTGGGGCGTTACAGAGTCCGCATGGCATAAAATTAAATTCGTATAGTCCGTCTGGAGTAATAAAGGCGGTCTTAGCGCGATGCTCCTCTGCCATGGGCACCTTCCAATGTCCAGAGCGCAAATCGTGTGAGGAAAAGATTTCTGCGCCTTGCAAGCAGTCTAGGGCATCGTCGATTCGTGGAAGGGGATACACATCACGACGAGTAATTTTGTTGAGGCGGCAATAATCAACACAAACTCGTATGGGGCCATCCTTCTTCTTAACTAGGACCATAGGAGACGACCATGGACTACAGGATTCTCTAATTACTCCGCGTTGCAGCATGTCATCGACTTGTTGGGCAATACCACGGCGCTCAGTCGGGGACACCCGATACTGCCGCTAATGGAGAGGTGGGTGAGCGCCAGTGTCAATCAGGTGAGAAACGGTCGTCGTGCGGCCCAAGAAGATTGTGGGATGTCGAAAGAGGAGCGGAGTTGGTGTAGAAGGTCAAGAAGTTGCTCGCGGTGGCGCGGCTCTAGAGCGCTGTCCACAGAATGGTCAAAAAGGTCCCGCTGTAGCGGGTCTGAAGCCACACGAATTGGAGTCAAGGCGTCAACTTGGTAAACAGGGAATGACACATCGTCAAAAGCGAACAGAAGGTCCACGGGCTCGATGCGGCCGAGACACTCCCCTTCGATCAACATAACGGGAGACGCAAAAGGATTGGCTACCAGAAGTGTGCAAGCGCCGTTTTTCATGTCAAGGACGGCAAACGGCAGCGGTAAGTGGCGGCGGCGGCAGACAACGTTAGAGGGCACTGTCGCGGCGGTGGTAAAAGGGGCAGAGAGGGGAACCAGAACAGCGCTAACGGGTGGGATGGTTGTGTCATGAGCTACGAGGAGTTTGGCCGCAAAACGAGGCATGACTCGTGGAGCAGGGCATCAGACGGTGCATCACTTGGTTCAATGAGCTCTACTTCAGGATTGGTGCAGTCAATGATAGCATGATGGTGTGACAGGAAATCACACCGAGAATGACATCATAAGAACATGTGGAGAGAACGACGAATTCGATGATGTACAAGGCTGCAGCAACGACAACGCGAGCAGTGCAGACAGGTGTCGGCTGTATACTGTGAGCGGATGCGGTACGAAGCGATAGCCCCTCGAGAGGCGTAGTCACCTTTTGGAGGGAGCGGCAGAGTTTTTGGCCGATAACTGATACAGTGGCACCAATGTCGACGAGCGCAAGAGTATAAACACCTTGAACGATGATAGCAGGAACATTCGCGGGATTAAGACGAGTTCGTGCTCGCGAACTGCGGCGGTTAGTTTTCCGGCTGAGTAGCGGGTCGTCGGCGCTTTGGCGAAATGGAGCGGCGACGCGAACGACGAGGCAGGAAGTCCGGAGGATCGGGGGGTGCTGTTGGAGGACCCGATGGGACGGGGAACTGGGGGGCCAAATAAGATGGCGCAGGCCTTGCAGCAAAGGCCATATTTATTCGGCGCCGGCAGTAGCGTGTAGTGTCCAGGGATGCCGCAGTGGTAGCAAATAGGCCTGTTTGAAGTGCGCCATGAAGATGGTGTCTGATGCATGGAGGGAGCAAAAGCTGTTGGTGCCAAACGCACAGGGGGCGAAGCATAGGCATATGCTGGCTCAGGAGGTGGACTTCAAGTAACTTCGGCATACGTACGACGCAATACCTTAGGAGGAGCCGGCGCAAATGCTGGAGCGTAGCTCAGTGGCGCAACGCCGGGCGATGAAATTGTGGGCGTGGGGAACGGCATTGAGGGTGCGACTGGAGCTGATTGAGGAGCAGGATTAGGGACGACTTCAGATACATGTTGCTGGATTGCACGGCGAAGCTCCGGAAAAAGGCCAGCTGGTGTCAACTCCTTAATATATGGCTGCAGGGACAGTTGTCGCGTGACCTCCTGACGTACAAAAGCCTTGATGTCTTCAGAGAGGCCAGATGACTCCCTATCCGCGGCTAGTCCAGCAAGTGATGCATGAGGATGGCGAATCAAAACACGCTCCTTGCGGAGCTCGTCGTAGCTTTGACAAAGGTGGTAGATTTCCTTGACCGTAGTGAGGCCTTTGGCGATGAGCATGTTGAAAGCGCCGTCATCAATTCCTGTGAGGACATGACGTATCTTAACGGCCTCGGTCATGGTCGGGTCAACGCGGCGACACAAATTAACAATGTCCTCAATGTAACTAGTGAACGTTTCACCGGGCAGCTGCAGCCGCGGTCGAAGACGCTGTTCCGCGCAGAGTTTTCGGACGGCGGGACAGCCAAAGACATCGGCAAATTTGGTCTTGAAATTCGCCCAGGTGGTAAAGTCCGACTCGTAGTTTCGAAACCACAGATTAGCGACGTCGCTCAAGTAAAAGATGACATTATTGAGCTTACGATTGTCGTCCCAGTTATTGCGACGGCTGACCCGTTCGTAAGTGGACAGCCAATCGTCGATGTCGTCATCGCTGCTTCCACTGAAGGTAGCGGGGTCCCGTTGACGAAGGGCACCTGTGCAGGTGACTGGCGGAGGTAGGTGCAATGAAGTAGGCTCCGTCATTGGGGTAGTCAACGTTCTGCTGCGAAGTTCCAGGGTGAGATGGGTACAGGGAACCTCAGATTGACCTCCACCTAGTGAAATGTGGATTTAATAGTTGATTCGAATTTCTAACGCTGGCAGTAATTCGCGCACAGCAGGATCGGAATACCAGCCGCAGGGCACAGCTTCAGCGCGAGAGAGCTGGGCGCCGGAGACCAGCGATGGGGATGGCGATGCCGCACGTTGTTTCTTCTTCGTCTTCTTCAAAATATATATATATATATATATATATATATATATATATATATTAACCAGTATTTGCCAAATGGATACCATCCTAATATTATTTTCCTAGTTATTTCTCATTTATGACCCTACTATGCGGTTACAACCTGTCCTAAGTAAACATATTAGCTTACCAATTCCTGCGCTTCGCTGCCTATTGTTAACAGCTGTTTCTATCTGAGGCTGTTCACCATTACCTTAGTTTTCTGCATATTGATTTTCAGGCCTACCTTTTAGCTTTTCCTGTCTACGTGTTCAATTATTGTTTGCAATTCATCCTCTACGTTACTCATCAATGCAATGTCATCAGCGGATCGCAGGTTATTGAGGTATTCTATATTAACCATTATAACTTTTAGAATACTTATTATTTTTGAAAGCTTTAATATTCATCCTCATTTTAGGACCCATCTAAATACACCCTTATTGGTGCCAATAAAACTATTCAAATGCATCTACTCGTTTTATAATCTTCAATTACACTAGCACAACCAGTGCTCCATTCCTGAAGTTTAAGGTCTTATTTGACTGATTTAATTCCTAAGAAGAGGTTCCCGTCTATGCCTTTTTCATAAAGTGCTCTTTCGTAATTCTTCCCTGGAACGCGCTCTTATAGACCAACCTATACACCATTTTCCGAAAAGAAGCAAGATACTCTCTAACACCATGCACTACGAGCGACCCCACTTCCGTTTCCGCCTTTCCGTGGTTGCCATCTCTCTTTGGACTGATAACCCGGCACACGGAGTGATGTGTGCGCGTGCGTTCGCTACAGTAGCTCGTGTTAAGTACATATTTGCCTTGGTGTAATGAATGGTGCAATGCCGTACGCAACTCCAACGTCATCTGGACAGCACTGCGTGGTCGTGGGATGCGGCAGTACCCAGCGAAAGCGGAAAACTATTGCCGCTAGTTCGTGCGCACGCCATGGTACTCGGAAGTCGGAGTGCGGCTGCGACATGTTTTTGTTGCATCGTTTTCCTGCCAATCCGGAGTTGAATCGACAGTGGGTGGCGTTGATTAATAGGAAAAACTTCGTACCATCACAGAGCTCACATGTATGTTCACTGCACTTCGTGGATGGAAAGCGCACGGAAATTAACCCACTGCCGATGCTGGATCTGGGATACGAACGAAAGGCAAGTACTTACGTAGTCACCGACTGGCGATTTTCTTCCGCGCTATGATCAAAGTCGTTGGCGTTAAAGCTGATGCACAGTCAGAATATTAGCTCGTGTACTGTGAAAATGACGGTTCAACCCACTTTAAACAGCACGCAGCAAGTCTGAGCGAAAACCCGTCCTAAGGAACTGTTCATCTCACACCATCAGCGGCTTTAGAAGTTTTTTTCGCTAATCAGTCTTTAAACCTTTTATTTTTGCAACTAAGGGTCAGTAGATGATGGACACCCGTGACTGCACGACTCTACCGACGCTTGCTGACAGAAGTGGTGCCTTTATGGATCGATTACGAGTGACATTTCTTTGCGTTCAGGTGATCCACGGCCGCAGGCGCCTGATGCGCGACGACTGCATCCCGCCGGCAGCGAAACGAAAGGTGAGCATATAAAGTGTAAGCATAAAGGTTTTGTGACACAAGTAAATTTTATTTTCATTTCAGAAACAAGACAAGGACAGTAATGCACTAAATGAAACATTCGATACACAAGTGCCTGCACAAAATGTAAGAATCTCTATTTCTTTTCTTCTGCCAGAAACAGTAAAAAGAGCAGCCTAAAAAAAAAGCTAGGAATGATCTAAATATGGTAGCATAAAACATTTCGCTATTCATGTTCCTTGTGAAACAAGGTAGCTTAGCACCATCAGGGCTGAGCTACCTAATGGACAAGCTCAGCTTGCAAATGCATGGCCACTTTTTTTTTCTTTTTTGCGCATGAGCACTGATTAGTGCAGTTCTGCATGTGTATGTGCCCGCAGCTAGATTTGCCAAGATCATGAATGTTGTAAGCTGCCTGTTCTTACATTTGAAACATTAGCATCTGCTGCTTTCCACCTTGCACTCACCCTTCAACCACTTAGAGCCATTCAGTTGCCAACTGAGTAACAAATTTTCACCTTCAGACTGCTCTTTGCATTGTATAACCCTTATTAGGAAATGAATTACTTGTGCATGGAGTATTTGCTGTCTTCAGCTGCCTCCTAATAGTTAATAAATGGCGACACATCTGCTCCCAAACAACAATGCACGCATGCATGCAGCTGCACACATTAACTCAGTCACACAGGCACAATTAGCATGCCTTATTATTCGTATTTTTAGGCCACTGCTTGTATTGCATTTGGAACAGCCGACTTAGCTTCTAGTAGGAATGCAAATGGAGTGGTGTGGTTCCTGTGTTCACATGGAACATTTATCATATTGTAACAACTCATTCTTGCACTCTCCTCTCTGCAGGTGCTTTCCGACACTGAGGACGCTGCAGATCTTCTCCCAACCTTCGAGAGTAATGTAAGCATGCATGCAGTTGCAAATGTGAACTGAATTGCCCCACAGGCACAATTAGTGTGCCTTGTTTTTATTTCCGGGCTGTAGCTTCTACTGCATCTCGAACAGTTGGGATGTAAATGTGGTGGTGTGGTTTCTGTGTTTACATACATTTATCATATCATACCAACTCATTTTTGCACTGCTCTCTACAGGTGTCTTCCAACACTGAGGACACTGCAGATCTGCTTCCAACCTCTGAGAACAATGTAAGAAAATTCCTGTAGCTGCATAGGCTTGAAACAGTACAGTGCGAACAAAAAGCTCACAGTTCCTTTTTCGTGTGTTGACAGGTTAACATTCCAACGAACAATCACCCAAATGCAAGTATGTACTGATGAAAGGCTTAAACCAAACTCTAACGTTGTATGAATGTGTTAATAGGTTCTGCCATTTGCCACTGACTATACCTGGCACGGCCTGCCCATCAGAAATGCAGTAAGTATGCGCGCAGACACTGAGCCTAGAAGCATGCGGAGGATTCTAGGCACATATTCACTAATATATTTTTCCTCAGGATGGTGTTCCTGTTCATCAGACTATTTCAAGCAGTTCATGCAGCAGTGAACTAAATGTAAGCTCACATGATTTCCAAGTTTCTCAACCTGGCTGCAAATGAGACAAAAATCACTATTGGTTCCCTTTTCTGAAAGGTGGATGCTGTGTCAGCTGGTATGCTGCTTTCGAATGACGAAGACGTGAGTGGGCATGCAGGTCTTTTCATACATCATCTCGACATGCAGCAGATGCTAAATGGGTGTATTTTGTGTGTTAACAGGTGGCGGCCAACCAAAGAAACGTGCCAGATAAACAAACAAGAAAGGTACTCCTGTTTTCTTAACTTCAAATGTGGCCTCAAAAATAACTCAAATGTGACTAGACTAAATTTTTCATTGCAGGTCGAAACAAAAGAAAACTCGACACAATGGGAGACAACATCAACTGACCACACATATGCATCAACGAATCACTATTTAAGCATTTCCTTGCCATTAAAGGTATTCGTTCCCAATACCTGACACCACAGGACATACTCTTCTACACAGGAGTTTCAATAGCAGTATTTGACAAACTTGTTGTGAAACTGCAAGCGATGGACGCTAAAGCTTCGAAGACATTAAGTCTCAAAGAGCAGCTGCTCCTGACACTCATGAGGCTTAGGCTTGGTCTGCTCTGTGCAGACCTCGCAAGAAGATTTGAGGTTTCTGTGGCAAGTGTGTCAAAAATGTTTGCAAATATGCTGCACCACTTGGAGACGATAATGGAGGATATAGTGGTTTGGCTTCCAAGAGCAGCTATTTATGACAGCATGCCGCAGAGCTTCATTAAAAGTGGTTATAGTCGTACCACTTCCATCTTTGATTGTACAGAGGTGCTGCTCCAAAGGCCCAGGAAGTTGCTCGCTGGAGCGCAGAGCTATAGCTCGTACAAAGGCTCCAACACAGTGAAATTTCTAACTGTTATAGCACCCAATGGCCTTATTATGTTTGTGTCAGGTGTGTACGGCGGAAGAGCCTCGGACAAGCATATTGTCAGAACATGCGGCGTCGAAGATTACCTCCTTCCAGGGGACCACATTATGGCCGACAGAGGCTTTAAGCTCGAGCCTCACCTTGCAGCACAAGGCATCAACATGAACACACCAGCCTTCACTAGAGGTGAGTGTTTCAAGTTTACAAAAGAACACATTACTTTCTTTTTTCCCAAACTCAAAGGGGTTTTATCTTTGCTTTCAGGAAAGACCCAACTTTCCGAAGAGGAAGTAACAAGCACAAGGAGGATCGCATCAGTGCGAATACATGTGGAAAGAGCGATAAATAGGATAAAAACTTATCGAATCTTCAAGCATGCTCTGGCAATTAAGTCCAGGAAGCATATAAACAGAATTGTTTTTGTGTGCGCCGGGCTCTGCAACATGAAGGGTCGCTTAATTAAAAAAATGAATAAAACAGACGTACACACCTGTATCCCAGTAGTCAGAGTCACATTTGAAGCCAAACATATACATAACATACTAATATGGAACACATTTATAAGACACTGTACAGTGATGTTAATTTGCAAACTGGCACAAGGAACTCAGCTTATTAAAATGACTGCTGCATCACTGATCAAGCTGCTGTTCAGTCTGGGAAGCACTACTTTTTCAAAAAAGCTCTCTAGAGTCTACATGTGTGTCCATAAATCCATCCTCTTTCTGCACACCAAGCAACATACCTCCGTTGCCCACATGCAAATGGAGAAACCATGCATTACACTGTCTTTGTTCGTTTGTTGCTGCTTCGGTATCCATGGATGCGCAACTAATTCTCAGCTGTTGTAGCACATTGTTCTGGCTTTCTTGGCCAGCTGCAATCGCACTGCCCAGGTTGAGATGGCAAGGGGGCCTGTCCAGCATTATCTCGAATCCAGCTACCTGTTCTGAAGTATTCCTGGCACCAGCTGCTTTTGTGGCCACCTAAACAAGAAAAAAAAACTTGTGAATAACCCCTTTTCTGTGACTAGAAAAGAAATGGTCCATTTTAATTGCGCCAAAAAATGAGAAAGGGACAAAGACTGAGCCTGCTTGCAACTGAATTATTGAAGTTTCTTCTGCGTTCTGTGAAAAGCACGACTTGCCAAGAGGCAGCTGCAGCCTGAAGGTTTCAGAAGACTGTCCGATGTTATGTTTTGAATTTTTATGTCTAAGTGCAGTCAGTGACCACAGCAGTGTAACAAAGTACGGTTCTACAAATTTTCTTCAGCCATGTAGACTAGCAATTATTTTGCAGCCAGTCTCTTAGAATGAGGCAGGTAACCTGAGCATACAAACATAAAAAGCATTTCGTAAGGTAACAAAGTGAAGGCATCTGATGGGTGAATTTTTTCTACAACTGTAGCATTGACAATTTTGTTATTATTAGGTTGCAGAGCTTTCTGACAACATGAATTTTGTTCATGTAATTCTTTGTCAATACACCAGATGCATGTCTAACATTAACCAAAGCTGGTGCGACATTTTTTTTTGTGCCTCGGTTCCATGCTGCTGCGACATCTGTGCATGTGTGTCCAGTGATGTCATGTTGCAAAGTATGTCAACTTTCCATAACAGCGAACCAATATGGTTGAACACACATGCCTTCCCTGCCATGCAATTGCACCCGACAGTCAAGACCTGCCCCCCTGTTGTGACGCAGGCCCAGGCTAGCCATGGCTTTTTGTTAATCGCCTGGGATGGCCGCACTTCTGCCTTGAGGCACACAATGTCTTCGCTCATTTGGTAGCAGAGCACTTGCCACTCTGCATGTAATTATAAGTCAAGGTCAAGGCTCTGGAATGCTTCAGCCTCCCTGAGGTCACAGGCAGGCTTTAGTTTTGATAAGGTAACAATGTGCCCACTGGTCAGATTTGGCCATAACTTCGTGTCATCATACCATTTGTCTTCAAGGCTTGGGTGGGTGTAGGTTCAGCCACCTAAAAAAAAGCAGCATGCAGAAAACATAAGAGGAGGCAAAAACACAGTACTACATGAATGGAACTGGCACCATGAACATTTGGCTCAGATGGAAATGAAGGAAACTTGTGGCATCAGTACCAAAATGACGTCAGACATGGTCAAAACGAAAAATTATGTCAATCACTGCAACCTTGCTTTGGCTGAAGGCCGATCAGATGCAACTAAACAAAAAAAAAGTTGACCTCCTCGCTGAGAGTAGGTGTAAGCATAAAATGGATTAAAGGGAAGGTCTACCAATTTCAAGAGCATCTCATTTCTGCTTTGGCACATATCTTTTCTCACTGCACAGCTGAGGTGACCACCGAGAAGTGAGAGTCCCCCTTATTACCCTTTCTCTCAAATTTTTCTCTGCACACTATGAACTAATGAATGATAAGCAAACCACAATAACAACTGGTAGCTGACTGGCACTAAGTGTACGGTGCCTTTGTATTTCTCTGCTTTCATCTTGCTCTTTACTACGTACATGATTAGAGCCAGTGCTCTGCAATGGGCTTGTTGTTTAGTAACCTATGTTTCTGGACTAGTTCGTTTTACATTTCTAAACTGCCAAAGATAGGGCGCTGCATGCAAAAAAGCAAAAATTACATGCAGTGCTTTGTCTTTTTCAATTAGAAACAGTGTTGTTTAGTTCCTTACTGTGGAGGGAAAATGCATAGGCAAGCTCCCCGCTGCTGTACCACCCAGGAACTGGATGACGGTGACAGCGGGGTAGAGTATCTTCTTGCAGTAAGCACTCGGTTAGAACATTGTTACTGCACGCAGCTAATCAGTCAATTTTCGCCGTTGTTGCAGCGGGTGGGAGGTATAGATTGCTTCAGTAATCGCTTAGGCGAACGTAATTTGCCAACCCGACGCAGCGGCTGGCTGTGCTGCCCATTCTGGAGACGCTAGGTTCGTCAAAGCTTGTTTAGGTTGGCCTCCGCGTTTTCCCGTCGGCTCGTCACAGTTTTCTCATTCTGGTTCAGGGCCACCATATCGCTTCGACAACGAAAGCTAAAAGTATTTCATATTAAAAAAAAAACAGCACTGTGTTGCAGTCGCGCATGTCAAAGGAACCGATGATACGAGCGCATTTGCACAACAGATACGAGCGCGCAACAGACAACAGGTTTGCTTTCGTAAACGGAATAACGTAAACGGAAGAACTTCAGCATGTGCGAAATGAGTGGTGTTAATGCCAGCTAAGCAGATTCGAAGGCAAACAGATATCAATAAATTGGCTCGTATTCGCACTTGTAGCCCGACGCGCGCTGCACAAGTGATCGAACTCAGCCAATCAGTTTAAACGTGCGTATTACAGCGACTGGAACGAATGCAAAAAAAAAGGGGGGGGGATATCTAGAAGAACGACTGCTGTTTTTTTTATTTTCAACGCATCGTGATCTTTATTTATGGAAACCACTCACCGATGTTGATCGTAGGCTCCGTCGATGCCTGCTGCTCGCCTTCTCCCGGTCGATTGCAGCGGGTGCTTGTGGCCCCTAACGCCATGCATACACGCAGATATAAGCAGAGCGGATCCCGATATTAAATGTTTCCACCTCGGAACAAGACAGGAATGGGAAGCCGCAACGCTAAACCACAGAAAACACCGCAAGCAGCTTTCAGGTATGTCTCAGAAGGCAACTTTATCAGTCCAAGATGGCGCCGACGCTAGGCGGCGCTAAAGCAGGCAAAGCTATGACAACATGGCGGCGCCCAGGTATCGAAACTAAAATCGTGTATATACTTAGCATCCCGCACAGATCACTGCCATAAAATATTCGTTGCTGGTGGAATGTACGTTTTGGCCTAAGACGAGTGCAGAGAGAGAGAAAAACATTTACTATGAGCAGGCGTGAAATATTCAGCTCTAGGTGGGCAGCCTCCTCAGTCCAGGAAGCCGTGGACTCGAGCCATCTCCCGAGTACAGCTGACCAGACCAGGCTTATCCTCCAGGCTGGGGCTTGACAGTAGAGTCTCCCAATGCTCTTCGTTTATGGCCATGGTGGTTGTAGTACCATTTGGTCCCTTGCATCCCCACACCATATGTTGTAGGGTGTTTGGTACGTTGCAAAATGCGCATTCATATCTGTAGGTGGTGGGCGAGATTCTGTGTAGTAAGGTGCTGTGGACGTGGCTGGTGGTTTGGATTTGTCGGAGGGTGACTGCTTCTTCTCTGGTTAGTTTCTTGTGGGGTGGGGAATATTTTCTTCTGTCAAGTCTTGAATGCAGAAGGATGTCAGTATATTTCTTGGGTACATCATGTGCGCTCCGAATCCCTCTGGACTTGGTGCCCGATTAGCATATCCTCAGGCTGAGGCGTTGGCGGCCTCTTTTTCTTCCAAGTGAGTGTGTCCCGAAGTCCACATGATGTAGGTATCTGGGAGGTGATGAGCTGTGGTGCAACCGAGGATTTGAATTGCTATGCTGGAAATTCTTCCCTTTTAGTAGTTTCTGCATGCAGACGGTGAATCAGTGAGAATGGCAACGTGTTTTTTGCTCGTCGATACCGCAATTGCCATTGCGGCCTCTTCGGCTGCGTCAGTGTCATTTGATGGAATAGTTGCAGAGGTCTTTTTTGTAAATGTGGAATCCATGACACAATGAAGTGGGCTTGTCTTTCCGGGTATTTTGCTGCATCATTGTGTCAAGTTTCCGGATTTGTTCCGTGCGCTTTGCTCAGGGCCCGAACTATTGCCAGGTGCTGGTCTTTGTTGTATGTAGGATGCATATTTTGCGGGATGGGGGCTACGGTGATATATGAGCAGATTTCGTGCGGGGTGCGCTGCTTGGTGTTTATTTGTTCTAAGCCCTCTTTGTATCCCAATTTCTTGAGGGTTGCACATCCAGTTTCTGCTAGTTTTAAGCGTTTCAATTGACTTAGTTGTAAGAGTTATTTGTAGAGCTCCTCCCACGTGTTCTGAAGGCCGAGGTGGAGGAGGCGTTGCGTAGATGCACGTTCGGATATACCGATGGCGATTTTGATGGCTTTACGGATAACAGTATTGAGTTTTTCCACTTCTGCTTTCTGTAGATCTAAATATGGTGTTCCGTATTATGCGGCTTATTATGAGAGCCTGGATGATGCGGACGGTATCTTGCTCTTTCATAAAGTGTCTTCTGCTGGCCACGTGGCGGACCAGGTACGCCACTTGAGTAACAGTAGCCTGAAGTCTCGAGAGTGTTGCAGACCCTGATCCATCTTTCGGGATGCTTAGGCTAAGAATGCGAAGAGAGTCGGCTTGACAGATAGGGGTTCCGTCAAGTAAGATTTCCGGATCAGGGATGTCATCTTTTGGTGGTCTTCCTCAAGTTCTGGCTTTAAGAACCAGGAGTTCAGATTTCTCTGGTGCGTAGATGAGTCTGCAATTTCTTAGGTAGTTATTCGTGCAGTCGACGGCTTCCTGATGGGCGTCTTGCTGCTGTCCTGGGCAACCGCCTCGAATCCATATTGTTGTATCATCGGCATATAGAGCATGTCGTATGCCGTTGATTTTATATAGATCCCTCGGGAGTTTCCTCATAGCGATATTAAATAAGAAGGGCGATGTAACAGAGCCTTGCGGGGTGCCTTTGTCCGCTACCAGGAATTTGTTCGTATTGAGATTCCCCAGGCTTATGGTGGCCGTACGATTCGTCAAGAATGTATTAACATAGTTATATGCTCGCTCACCGCAATTGGTGTCCTGTAGGTTGCGAAGAGTTGCGGCGTGTGAAGCGTCAAACGCTCCCTTTAAATCCATATATTGCAAGAATGATGCTCTTACTGTATTTGTCAAGATGGTCAATAATATCAATAATAATAATAATAATGGTAAGTGAAGCGGCTCAAGACCATGTGCTCGTAGAGCTTCCCTGCGCATGAAGTGAGGAATATAGGTCGTAGGTTCCCACGTCCTGGTAATTTGTTGGGCTTGGGAATCATGATGATCTCAGCGGGTTTCCCCGCTTCTGGTATGTCCCCCGTCTCCTAGTTGTTGATTTGCTCAAGGAGGTACTTTGTTGCTTAATAGTTAAGGTTGCGTAAGATTTTGTTGGTTATTCGGTCCTTGCCAGAGGTGGTATTACGGGGGAGCTTCGCCAGGGACGCCAGTAGTTCCATCATCGTAAAAGGCCGATCTAGGTCCTCATTTCGGGGATCCCTTGGTAGGTCGGGTGTATGCTGTGGTGTGGACGTAACAAACTTCCGTTGGTGAATTGCTTCTTAATCTCAATCAGGATTTCTTGCTCCGTTCCATTGTGGGAATGTAATATTTTAGCCAAGTTTTTCCGAGATGTATATTTAAACTCTGTAGTGCCGATGAGAGATTTCAGAATGTTTCAAGTATTACGCGTACTCAGAGTTCCTTGTAGTCGATCGCAAAACTGGTTCGAGATTTGCGTTCCGAGGTTTTCGGTATACTCTTCGGCCTGTTTGCTGATTTTGGCAATCCGCTTTTTTAGGGTTCTGTTTCTTTTCTGCTTTCTCCATCTTCTATGGAGTCCTCGCCGGGCTTCCCAAAGATGCAGTAGATGAGAATCCACAGCCGGTGTTTGTGTCGTGAGTTGGATATGTTTCGTGTGACATTCGACCTTTTCTGCTAAGGAGTTGGTCCAGGCTTCGAGGTCGACCGTGGATGGTGGTACGGTGTCTTTCCTGAAAGCATCCCAGTTCGTAAGGCGAGCTTTGCCGATGCGAAGTGGTGTCTTCTTATGGGTAATTTCAATTTGTATTATGTGGTGATCACTGCCAAGAGTCTCTTGGAGCCTGTTCCATCGAACTTACGAGATGCCCTTGGTGAACGTCAAATCAGGATTTGAGTCTCTGCAAATACTGTTGCCGATTCTGGTGGGCGTGTGGGGCTCACTCCACAGAGTTATTTGGTGCTGCTGCATCGTATCGTGCACCCGGACACCCTTTTTGTTGGTTTTGATGCATCTCCAAGCAGTGTGGTGGGCGTTGAAATCTCCTAACAAAATAAGCTTGTGCCCTTGTGTAAACCGGTTCACTTCCAAAATAAGGACATTGAAGCCTGCCAGGGGATCTCTGGGAGGACTGTACAGATTAAGGACGAACAGGAAAAAATATATAAACACAAATTTAGCTACAAGCATTGAAATGATTATTGGTGACCACTAGCCACTGTAGAACCCCTGCATTAAAAGAGCGACAAAGATGTCTTTTTCTGGTCGGAAAGTGGAAGCTGTTTTTTCACAACAGGAGAGCTTGGATTGTTAGTTACAAAATCTAGTGGACTACTTTGAATGCAAGACCATTAACCTCGTGCAGTGTTCAAGCGGCAATTGTCGCCCTTTTCGTTAAACACCTATGTATTTGCAAGGAATATTAAAACCAACAAGACCAGAAAATTTATCCTCGTGCCCAAAGCCTACGAGTACACATTTTAAGATTCCTTGGATGAGCTGGGAAGAGGGCATGTCGGGTCTGGCCGTGCGTTGCACTGACTCGAAGGAAAGTACTATGGCCGAAGATCAGCTGCTGACCAACACATTAGGTAAAAACAATTTGACAGTGTCAACAACGTAATATGCCCCCCATGTTATCATCCGAGCTATCCGAGCTACTGATCCTCTCACCACCCCTGATGAAGCCCCTTAAACAAATTGCGATGTGTCTCTTCGGCCCTTTACAAACTTCAATAAAGGTTTAGAAATGTATCATTGTAGTCACCGACTGCATCTCCCGCAGAACCAAAGCAAATTCCATGCTAAGTGGCACTGCTTAGGAAGTCTGAAGATTCATTTCGTTCAAATTTAAGCCACAGCGCACAAGACATTCTCATCACTAATAAAAGCACGTACTTTACGTCAAAGCTCACCCAGACGATTCGAGACTAGACAGAGGCTAGCAGCCAGAGCATTTCTGAATACCATTACCTAACATGAATTACCTAACTATTACATTACATGAATACCTAACGTGTCAAGGAGCGTATGAAGAAAAAAAACGGATTCGGAGATTATTGTTGTGAATACCGGTTGCCAACTGAAGCCTTGAAAAACCGTCCTGCACCATGCGATTGGCTACAGGATCGCCGTCCAGGAGTCACCACTTCAACTTTTCAACAACTCGATTATGGCAGAGAGCCAATGCCAGAGGTCGACGAAATGGGGCCTCGATTTCATGATGGAGATAACGTTTTTGTCGCCGCCTACCTCACGCGAGAAGATTGAACCCAATGAGTCGCCGATCTGAGCAGCAAATTACCAGCAACACTCCGGCGCCCGGAACTACTACTTACGACGCCAAACGTGCAGGCGGACCGTCTTCGTTTCAGAGCCGATTCGCTACAGTTGGCAAAGTGAAACCCTGTTATTGCGGTAGTTACGCCCTTGGAACTCATTCGATGCATCAGAGAAGTAGACTGCAAAGCCGTACACGACGACGCACAGCATCCCTATGGTGACGCGCGCAGCCTGGAGTGGGGCACCTAAAGCACGTTAGGCTGTGTAACCAGCGCTGAAAGCCACTTAATACCTAATTTATAATGACAACGTTTACTGATCTCTGTTTATTTTAGAAGCACTGAGACAGCTATTATTAAGGGAGTGTAAGGCAGCGTGCCACGGAAATCATTATTTGTTACAGTCAGCAGCTACCGCATGCGGCTTTATAATTGTGAAAATAGCGCAAAATACGATCTGCTAAGGAGAAAATTTCATTAGGTTCATGATAGTCGACAGGATTTCTGCATCCGCGGAGGCTGTCACGCCTTCAGTGCCGAAATTTGTTTATAAGTACGAGGTAGAGAATGGAGAAAGCATCGTTGCAAAACGTCATTCATTTTGAAAAATAGCTATACAGTAGAGCCAAAAAAGCTTGTTCGACATGAAAATTACCAAGGACGTCAATGTAGTGTGAGGAACTCAAAACGGGCACAGACGTCGAAAATGTGCAAAATACGTTAAAGTTGTGAAAAACACGTGCAAAAACATTGAAAAGGTTTATTTTCGGGCCTCGTCAGAGCGCTACAACTTTGCAGTCGGTCAAGAATAAAATAACACAACATTGAGGCAGCTAAACAAACTATGAAACAAAATAACAATATTTGGCCTTATAATTGACCACTTCAGTACCCCGAATATAAATAACATGAACGGATACTTATGTTAGTGAGTTTTAGTTTTCAAATTAAACATCTGTTTATGCGACATTTTAGTATTTTCAACCGACTTTCCCACCCACCTGACTCGACTTGGCCAGGTATTTACCTGCCTAACCCGAGCCGGTCTTCAACTGAACCTCAAAAAGTGCCTGTTTGGTGTCTGCGAGCTCACAATAGTCGGACACGTTGTGTTCAAATATTTAGTTCTGCCTGATCCTGAGAAGCTGCGCTCTTTTGCTGACTTCACAAAACCGACCTCTTTGAAACAACAGCGAAGCTTTGTGGACCTCTGGCCGTACTTTTGTCGTTTTGTTCGTAATTTCACATCCATCATAGCCCCCCTTACACAGCTCCTGAAAGGCACCCCTAACCTCTCTTCTTGGTCGCCAGTCTTACGATGATGAATTCGTGATGCTGCGCCATGTTCTGACGTCACCTCCAATCATTCGCCCTTACCACCCTATTGCACCTATAGAACTTCACACCAATGCCGGTAGTGTCGGCCTCGCCGCTGTCCGCACCCAGTGCAAGTCTCGCTTCGCCGAATACGTTGTCGCCTACGCAAGCCGTGCTATTACAAAACCCGAGTATAATTACTCTGTTACCGAAAAGGAGTTCTTATATAGCTATCGTGTGGCCTATAACAAAGTTTCGCCCTTACTTATACTGCCATTCCTTGGAGATTGTTACAGATAATCACTCTCTCAGCTGGATCGCGTCTCTCAAGGATCCGTCTGGCCGTCTCGGCCGTAGGGCTCTATGACTTCAGGAATACGACACCCGTGTAGTGTACCGCTCTGGCCACAAGCATTCAGAAGCCGACGCTCTTTCTCGGTCGCCATAGTGCTCGCCTGAATTGTCGTCCCCTCCTCAAGCATTCTTGACAGCACTCACTACTGAGGATATGCGTTCTGAGCATCGACGAGATCCTTGGGTTCCTAACCTGCTAGATATCCTTGGCACCACTTCCGCGGCTACGCATCACCGGGCACTCCGCCGACAAGCTTCCCATTTCACAAATCGGCACGGCCTCCTCTACCGAAGGAACTGCAACTCAGACGGCACAAAAAGGCTTCTTGTCATTCCGCTCTATGTCGCTCCATTGTTTGTGCCCACCATCATACTGATGAACAAAGCGCTCGTGCCAGCGTCCTGAAAACCTATGATCGAATTCGTCAGAGGTATTACTGGCTGGGAATGTACAATTTTGTACGTCGCTACATTTGCTTTTGTACGACCTGTCAACAACGAAAGACTTCTCGCCACCCCGCTGGCCCTCTCCAGCCTTTACTGTGTCTAGCTCGCCCGTTTTATTGCGTAGGAATCGACCTTTATGGTCCGCTATCATGCAGTGCCGCTGGTAATCGATGATGTTAATATTGTACTCACGAGGCATTTTTGTCACGGGGAATTCAAAACAAAATAATAAATAATTGGTTCACAGGAAAGGAAAGGCGCAGTATCTGTCACACTTGCTATGTGGACACCTGAACCGCGCCGTAAGGCAAGGGATGAAGGTGGGAGTGAAAGTGGAAAGAGAGAAAGGGGAGCCGTAGTGGAGGGCTACGGCATAATTTCGACCACCTGGGGATCTTTAACGTGCACTGACATCGCACAGCACACGGACGGCACTTCGTTTCGCCTCCATCGAAACGCAGCCGCCGTGGTCGGGTTCGAACCCGGGAACTCCGGACAGTAGTCGGCGTCTTACCACTGCACCACCCCGGCGGGGCGAATTCAAAACAATGAACGCAAAATCTCGCGGCTCTCGCGCTATAGAAGCTTAAGTCGTACGAAGTGTCTCCGCAAAGTATGGTAAACGTACAAAGGAAGTTTGCATTCAATTTATAGCAGTACGTTTCCGGCAGATCTGGAATTATAATTCGTTACAGTTGCCAAGCCAGAAGTAATAATAATAATAATAATAATTGGTTCACAGAAAGGGAAAGGCGTAGTATCTTGCTATGTGGACACCTGAACCGCGCCGTAAGGGAAGGGATAAAGGTGGGAGTGAAAGTGGAAAGAGAGAAAGGGGAGCCGTAGTGGAGGGCTACGGAGTAATTTCGACCACCTGGGGATCTTTAACGTGCACTGACATCGCACAGCACACGGACGCCACTTCGTTTCGCCTCCATCGAAACGCAGCCGCCGTGGTCGGGTTCGAACCCGGGAACTCCGGATGGTAATCGGGCGTTTTATCACTTCACCACCCCGGCGGGGCTCCAAGCCGGAATATATATAATTGGTTCACAGGAAGGGAAAGACGCAGTACCTGTCACACTTGCTATGTGGGCAACCGCGCCCTAAGGGAAGGAATGAAGGTGGGAGTGAAAGTGGAAAGAGAGAAGGGAGAGCCGTAGTGGAAGGCTACGGAGTAATTTCGACCCCCTAGGTATCTTTAACGCGTTATTTGGTTTCGGGAATATCTCACAGAAGTGGTTAACGAAATATTTGCTATTATTTTTACGTGTGTTTTAGTGCTTCAAAGTCTGCATTATATTGTGATGGGTGCTTAGTGCTGGCAGTTTGTGAAATGGTCCATTGTCTTTTTACGTCTGTGTAGCATTGGACATGGGTGATAAGAGTGTTATAATGCATGCGTTTCTTGTCAATCTTGCGCGTCTTACGGATTTTCATATTTCGACTGAATGCGTTAGGAGTGCTATGCTTTCTCATTTTTGCCTTTGGGTATTCGGGGATGCAGTAGACATGCGTCCTTCAAGCGCGAAAGCTCGTTAGTGTAATCTGGGAGGCGGGGGATTGCGCAGGGATAGGGCTTGCATGCAGTGACAGTTGTGCTATGGTTTTTAGCAATGCATAAAACAGCTTTATAAAGGTTTATTCGCACTTACCTTTATCAATAAAGGTAAGTGCGAATGAGGCGAAAAACGACGCCAAATAATTTTCTCGCCTAATACTGCTAACACAAGTGAGCATTCATTTTCAAAAAATGGCGTATTTTTTTACTTGGCTACAATTTCATGAGTGTAGGCTTTTTTTTGTTTACGTTAATAAATGTCAATATCTTGTACACCTCTAGGACTTAGCGAATCGTAGATTCAATAAAGAATGTTTTACTGTAAAAATACTTACCACAAAAGATTTCTCATACCACAGGTTGTCTGGAGCACATCCGTGGACGTATTCGTCATGGACGACAATAATATGGCCATATCTGGAATCAGTTATTTTGCATAATAAATGATATTCATACCGCATGGACTCATGAGCGTTGGCATTCTAAACCACGGTGTAAACATATGCTGCAGGGAGAGCAGCTGTTTTGAGCTAGCCTCGAAATTATTTCCTGTACTGTGAAACTTTTTATCAGGAAGCCGTTGACCAATCTGTGTTACGCCAAGTTACATTCAGTGGTTTGCTTGTAAATTTTGTAAGCACGTGGCATCAAAATATCAGTGGGGAAAGGGTTCAGGTGTGCCAAATCACAAGTTATCCTTCATATAAATATACTATAGCTCCTGAGTTGACAAGTCATTCAATCCAGCTTGCTGTCTGGTCTCGCGACTTCACCCATTGCGCCGATGAAGCAGTGCCGGCAACGTGCCATGACAATTTCCGCGAGAGGAAAGCTGCAGGAGCAAAATAATGTGCATGATTGTTTTAGGCTTCGAAGCTTCGAACGGGGAGTAGTACAAGGTTTTCGGTGTGCTTGATTCCCTTCACCACTCCATAAGAAAGGAGCTAGCCGCGTGGGCTCCTATTTCAAACCTGTAGGTCGTGCTCTTGACTAAGGCCCTTCCACGGAGGCCGTGACGTCACGCCAGTTGCCCCCGGCACCCCGGACACTGCTTTCGGCCTCCTAGCGTTCGCGTTGAATCTGTCGCGGCTGCTTGTTGTAATGACACCCAGGTGCGCGTCTGTTGCAGGTTTTTTGCGTTCGGTAAGTAAGGGAGCTTGACTAACACTCGCGTATATATTTTTTTCGCACCGCCGAGGCATGCAACGCCATTATCTAAGGCAGCTTTCAAAAGACTTGTAAACAGCGTTCTGAAATAGAGTGGCAAATGCCTTTATACAAATTGTTTTATTGACAGGAAGGTTTGGAAGCGGCCAATTTCATTTCTTCATTTTTCTGTCCTCAGTATTTTTTTTGCGCTGCACTTTGAATATGATCGTTTCTCATTTTACAAAAGTTGTTCACAGTAACGTTCACAGATGCCGCACTAGAGTTTCTGGTGTGGGACCATTTTTAGAAGTTTCCAAGGCGGAATCTCGCAGAAATGAAATGCCTACGGGGCTAGCCTACCACCGGATTTTGTATCTTGTATGCCATCATTTCACCCGCCATCGCTTCGGTGGTCGACAACGGCATGACACTATGGGGCTGGCACTGGTTTTAAGTAAGCTGTGCAGTTCGGGTAAATAGGTGGTACGGCATTGGACACCAGATCATATGAAACCTGTCACTGTCAACTATGAAAGTTTTTCCTGTTGCTGCATGAATATGTGATAGCTTCTTCATTAGGTCTTTCTCTTGGAAGAGAAGTTCACAAACTTCCGCGATGTATGAAAAAAATGTAGTCACTCATAGCCGGTATATTACATATTTTGCATGGTACTAAGCAGTCCAGCACTATTCTGCATACTTTTGTTCCTTATACCTGGCCTGGCCAAATTTACTAAGACTGCAAGTCTTTTCACGTGATACAATATTTAAGCCCTACCTGACCTTCTGGTCGAGCCCGTGGGACATGAGGTGTACGGCATAAACTTCTGTTTCTCACCCTTGAATGCACGCTAGGTGTGAAATACTTCCGCGGGATGATTCTAATCCACGATTCATTTCTTGGAAGAAGGCAGCACAGGCAGGTAACAACGCACAACATAAGAAGCACACACAAACACAAGGACAACGCTTCATTCCTACTGGCATCCTTTGGAAACGCGAGAACATGCACCTTGGACCAGTGTTATAGTTCCCGCGACACCCAGAAACACAACACCGCCCCATGTTACGCCACATCAAGTGTATCCTTCTGCGCAACGCCATATCCTCGTTTCAAGCACCGGTGATGCTGGTCACACTTCGATATTTTGCACGTACTGATACATGCAAAAATGCAGGCACACGATTGAAAGCACACTTGAGCGTGGGAAAAAAACCCAGAAATAACGTCAACGCGGAGCTGTGCAGCACTAAACCATACGAAGAGAGTAGGCAGTGATGACTAAAAAGCTGATATTCAGTTGCTCAAACATTTTCGCTCGAACCTGTTTCCGGAAACGTTCGGAGAAAGCCTTTATTGGCTCATTCTGTCGTCGAACAAAGCTATTCGGGCGAGCGGCGCGCCTTATTGGTCGACAGAGAAGTGACATCACCAGCCACCAAAATCGAAGCCACCAACCAAAAGTCTCATTTTGTCTAGCATTCCTGACATCTGCAATCCCACACTTGAACGCGCGCCAAGGAACGCCACGCGACAGGAGCGATGGTGTACCGTGCAAACGCCAACGGTGTAGGGAGAGAAGGACAACTAGCGTGACGTAGACAGCTGGGGGAGGAGGACGTGAGCAGGCCTTGTAAAAGTCGAGAAGGTGTTGCTCAACCACGCCGTAAGGGAAAGGAGCAAGGTGGGAGTGAAAGTCAGGGCTATTGGGGAAAATGGTTGGCACAGCCTCTTGTGTCAGACGTGTAAGTCCCATCGCTGCTTCTACTGTCCTCCCGTCAGATGCTTTATAGCTAGAAGTGGACCGGAGATACTCTGGCTTGAAGTGCAGCTCGCAAACCTTCACAGCAAAAGAAAAGATCAATTATTAAGATTTGGGTTCGTTTACCATCTCCACTGGTATTTTTGTTTTCATATATAACGCGCCGTATAGATCCTTCAGCAAATAGTAATCAAGCAGGGCCGTGTCAAGTGCAAGATAAGAGGCTCGACATCAAGAAACGCAATCGACACAGTACTCCAGACGAGTACAAAAGGCATAAGTGGCTCGCCAAAACTTCAAAATTCGAAATCCCAATATTTCTACCGGAAATGCAGAGAAGCCAACTCTATTTCATTAATATGCGACTAGCTCTACTCGATTTCAGCACGAAGCTAGCAGGCAGCACTGGAACCGAAGGAAATCATTTTCACCATTTTTAAACAGTAAACAAACAGTCCCCTTAAAAAAAAAACACATTGGTTCAAGAAACGACATTGTTTTAAACCTTGGCGCCTACGAAAGAGAACATGCGGAAGTATGTATGTATACATACCTTGGGATCGCGTAAGGTGCAGATGTCGACATCGTCCCGACGGATGGCTCTCACCCATTGCTTTCTTCGGGAAACGTCAGCCGGCAACGAAAACAGTCTGACCTTAGGACCGTTATCGTAATTTCCGCGGCAGTTGGGTACGCAGCAGCGACCCATCGCAGCTCTCGATGCACGCAGAAACCTCGCAGATCGTCGTCCCACACCGCAGGCACAGGCCTAACGCACTGATTTCGCCTAGTCATCGACTTTACGACCAGTTTCAACCTTGTTCGGAAACTCCTCGACACCACCACTTCACTTCAAAGACTATTCGTGCAGTCTGCACGCCGTGTGCTGGATTATAATCACGAAACAGTTCAAGAAATACTACATCCAAGCGCAAGCGTGCGAGCACCCGCCGGTCAACAAAGGTAGAAAAAAAAACGTATTTGACCGTCAACGCCAGCCCCGCCGGGGTGGCGCAGTGGTAAGACGCCCGACTACTGTGCCGGAGTTCCCGGGTTCGAACCCGACCTCGGCGGCTGCGTTTCGATGGTGGCGAAACGAAGTGGCGTCCGTGTGCTGTGCGATGTCAGCGCACGTTAAAGATCCCCAGGTGGTCGAAATTACTCCGTAGCCCTCCACTACTCTGCTACGGCTCCCCTTTCTCTCTTTCCACTTTCACTACCACCTTCCTCCCTTCCCTTACGGCGCGGTTCAGGTGTCCACAGAGCAAGTGTGACAGATACTGCGCCTTTCCCTTCCTGTGAACCAACCAAACCAAACCGTCAACGCCACCTATCGGAACGCCGAGAAACCTAGGTCCCCTTCGGCTAGGGCAAGGTGTTGTGACGTCAGACCTACGAAAGACTGGAGTGCGGAGGCCTTGAAAAATTCTAGATGGCGCTGGCCTGGGTGGGGCAGTGGTAAGACGCCCGACTACTGTGCCGGAGTACCCGGGGACGAACCCGACCTCGGCGGTTGCGTTTCTATGGAGGAGAAACGAAGAGGCGTCCGTGTGCTGCGCGATGCCAGCGCACGTTAAAGATCCCCATAATAATAATAATAATAATAATTGGTTCACAGGAGGGGAAAGGCGCAGTATCTGTCACACTTGCTATGTGGACACCTGGACCGCGCCGTAAGGGAAGGGATGAAGGTAGGACTGAAGAGAAAGGGGAGCCGTAGTGGAGCTACGGAGTAATTTCGACCACCTGGGGATCTTTAACGTGCAATGACATCGCACAGCACGCGGACGCCACGAATTCGTTTCGCCTCCATCGAAACTTGCCCCGCCGGGGTGGTGCAGTGGTAAGGCGCCAGACTACTGTGCCGGAGTTCCCGGGTTCGAACCCGACCGCGGCGGCTGCGTTTCGATGGAGGCGAAACGAAGAGGCGTCCGTGTGCTGTGCGATGTCAGCGCACGTTAAAGATCCCCAGGTGGTCGAAATTACTCCGTAGCCCTCCACTACGGCTCCTCTTTCTCTCTTTCCACTTTCATTCCCACCTTCCTCCCTTCCCTTACGGCGCGGGTCGGGTGTCCACAGAGCAAGTGTGACAGTTACTGCGCCTTTCCCTTCCTGTGAACCAATTTAACTTTAACTCCATCGAAACGCAGCCGCCGTGGTCGGGTTCGAACCAATACCGGTGGTGTTGGTTCGAACCAACACCGCTTAGTTCGAACCCGGGAACTCCGGACAGTAGTCGGGCGGCTTACCACTGCACCACCCCGGCGGGGCCTTAAAGATCCCCAGGTGGTCGAAATTACTCCGTAGCCCTCCACTACGACTCCTCTTTCTTTCTTCCCACTTTCACTCCCATCTTCTTCCCTTCCTTATGGTGCGGTTGCGGTGTCCACAGAAAACAAGTGAGACAGTTACCGCGCCTTTCCCTTCCTATAACTAAATAAATCAACATAGGATGATGAATACGGCAGGTGTCAGTGAGAATCCTCGCTCCACTAGCTATCGCCTGCCTGTGTCATGCTGTAATGTTGGTGAGAAAGCAGTAATACTCTAGCAGGGCGGATTCGGGCGCTCTTATAATGAACCAACGCACTGGACGCAATGGGGGACTTGGAGACTACCGCTTTCGTCCTAAACGAGGCTTGCGTCGTCATTACATAGATACAGAACCTAAATTGAAGTGTCAAAAACCTTATCTATAAAGAGCTCCTCAAATTCTACTGCGGTGAAATTCTAATGCAAGAAATCCATGCATGTGGTCTTTGTTACTATAAGAGTGAAGTATAAAGCTTTGCTTGCAGCCAATAATTTACCAATAATTTTCAAACTTGCTCCTGGTTACCGCTCGCAATTAATTTTGGCGATACATTGCCGCTCGCAAACCTCCTGTATGATGCCAGTGAGGCTGCTGTGCGCGCCCTCTCATTAGACGCTCTTAGGTTACGCGTTAGCCTTGACCGCCCAGTAAAGAGCAGAGACATTAGTCTGCCAACCAAGATCCGTATAACCCGTGCTATGGTCTTTCCAGTTGTGATGTATGGATGCGAGAGTTGGACTGTGAAAAAGGCTAACCGCCGAAGAATTGACGCGTTTGAATTGTGGTGCTGGCGAAGACTCTTAAGAGTTCCTTGGACTGCCAAAAGATCAAATCAGTCGATATTGTCGACCATAAACCCTGACTGCTCATTGGAGGGTCAAATTCTAAAGTTAAAGCTCAGCTTTTTTGGTCATTTGATGAGAAGAGAGGAGTTGCTGGAGAAAGATTTGATGTTGGGAAAGGTTGAGGGTCGCCGGAGAAGGGGTAGGCAGCGAACGCGATGGTTAGATGGCATTCTCGAGGCATTGCAGATGAAGCTATGTGATGTTAAGAAGATAGTGAGAGACCGGAAAGCATGGCGTGACATGGTCCATAGGGTCACGAAGAGTCGGACACGACTGAACGCCTGAACTGAGGTTACGCGGGCCGGACGAGGCGCGGCGGGGTGCCGTCGTGACTTGTTTTCTTCGTTTACTTGTTTTGTGCAGCGTGGGTTGAGGGAGAGGAGGTGCGTTATTTTGGCCCAAAACTCTGTCGGTGCTAATTAAGCTAGATTACAATGTTTACGTTGTAGAAAAGATCAGTGGGATACCTTTTGCTAGAGCGCGCTTTGTAATTTCAGTAAACGATTTCATGGGTCCTTTAAGAACCAGCCTTTTTGAAGATATCAAGCGATTATAATTTGTAGACAAAGCAAATTCCGAACGTACTTCGCATATCTGTCGCTGCAATGTAAACGGTGTGCGCATATTACTGCCATAAACTATACAGAGCAAGCCAGCGGCGTCAACGCTGCGCTCGGAATACGCTGGCGTGATAATTCAAGGTTCAGCGTGATATTTTGTGAACAGCAGCGCTGCACTAACTTAATTTTCCAGGCATAGCAATACCAGCGCTCACATGTTAAAAAAAACATGCTGGTGGTTTTAAGGGCTATGAGGCGTCCAATATATTACGCCGTCGCAGACCCTGCCAGACAGTTGATTTCATCAGGAAAGTTCTAAAATTTCCACGTTATAAAAACACTATTAAAGATACATACTGATTTTAAAAGATTTTTGACCATATGTACAACAGGTAAAGATTTTTCTGCATCAATATTTTAAGAGACCTTTAGAGCGCCTGTGTTCAGTTCAGTTCAGTCGTTCAGTCGTGTCCGACTCTTCGTGACCCTATGGACCATGTCACGCCACGCTTTCCGGTCTCTCACTATCTTCCTAACATCACATAACTTCATCTGCAGTGCCTTGAGGATGCCATCTAACCATCGCGTTCGCTGCCTACCCCTTCTCCGGTGATCCTCAACCTTTCCCAACATCAAATCTTTCTCCAGCGACTCCTCTCTTCTCATCAGATGACCTGTGTACTACCCCGTAAATTAGGATGACAAAAATAGTCATACCAAGTTGTTTCAAACGTTATGAGAGCTCTCTTTCTTCAAGCAGATAGCTAAACCTCAAGCATTTGATTCCTGTTCGTTCATTGGACATTGCAGGCTTAGATATTGTTGCCAATACGGTATACCCTCAAAACATTAGCAGTGGCTTAGCCCAGCTAGGCCAGGATATACCGGGTGTCCCAGCTAACTTGAACCAAGGTTTTAAAAATGTAATATTAGAGTAAGAAGAGTGAAACTAGTTGCATATTCGTGACAGACATTTGGCGCACCACGTTAATGTTGTGTATTGCAATTACTCAACTAGTAATTAAGATAATTTTTTTTTAATTTTTAATATAGACTTTAGAAACAAAATGTGACTCGCAAAGTTGGAGAGCACTTTAAGAAACCCTCATTCCATTATTCGTCATAAAGAAAACCCTACGTGTACCTCCTTTTCCGAGCTCGAAAGAAAGCCCACGAAATAAAAAAAAAACACGGGACGAGCGCATTCGCGTGCCGCGATTGTGCTGCTCTCAACCGTGTTTTCAGTTTTCAGCGGTTTATGGCTTGGCTATGCGGTGATGAAAGCCGCGGCATGCGATTGTCCTGACCCCATTTCATGTCGGTTTCTTGCAAATTATAAAAAATGCTTGAATAGATCACCTTGGCCGACGATACAGCTATGGCATCTTGTAACCAAATCAGCCGTTGCATTCGTATGACAGCCTCAGGCATGTTCAGACTTCCGTTATTTTGTCTTTAAGGTATTGCGGTGTGGACGTTGGTGTCCTGTACACCTTGTCCTTGATATAAACCCACAAAAAGTAGTTCAGAGGTGTCATATGAAGAGACCTGGCTGGCCAATTCACGAGACCTTGTCCTATCCGTTGCTGCGGAAACGCTGCGTCGAGCCAGGTCCGAGCCTTGGCGCTGCTGTGTGCAGGGGCGCCATTGTGTTGAAACCACACATTTGTGGCCCTGGCTAGCAGCAGATCCGAAAGGAAGTCGTCAAGGAAGTCGTGAGGATATCATTGGTGTATCGATCTGCTGTCAGTGTCTGGTCGAAAAACACAGGCCCGAGCAAACCACCGTCGAAAAGTCCACACCAAACGCTAAATGAGCACTGGTACTGGTGCTGCGTCTGTAAAACCCAGTAGGGATTTGAATCGCTCCAGTAATGAGCATTGTGCAGGTTCACCTGTGAAATGCGCAAAAAACTCGCTTAGTCACTCCATATAACTTTGTTCAAAATATCCTGGTCGTTCTGCATCTTTATCAGAATCCAATTAGCAAAATCGGTCCTGTTTTGAAAGTCCCGTGGCGACAGAATTTGATGGAGCTGTACGTGGTACTAATACAGGCGGTGTTTTCGCAATATTCGCAAAACTGATGACCTGGAGACTCCGGTATCCTGGCTCACGCTGTAGGCGCTTGCTTGGGGTTCCAAAGCGAACAGCAATAAAATATGCGTCTCGAAGTTCGAGCCCGAATAACTGTGCTATTGTAAGCGTGTTCGCAGCGTCGTGCCCGATTGCTAAATTTGTGGTGAATGGGGTCACCTGCAATGCGTTGATCGGCTCTGGCTCCAGGATAACACTCATAAAGTAAAAGCTTTTCTATGTGCTGACGAGGAAGGGAGATAGGCACGTGCATGAAGCCCGACAATATCTTACCCATGTAGCACAAAATGGGCTATGACATGGGGGCCTGCGTTGGGCCCGTGAGGGCAGCCCATACGGGCCCCATGCGGGATTTGCAATAGTACGTACCCAGAAGGGGTCCGCGTGGGCTGCCCAATTTTGCCGCCATTGGCCCCAATCTGTATCGGTGTCGGCAGCCCAAATAGGGCTGCCCGCATTCAGCCCAGATAGCCGAATGTGGGCAGCACACCAGAATCATTAATGGGTCCTGATCAAGGTTTTAATTTTTATGTCGGTTAATCCCTCCAATACCTGAATTGTTCCGGCGGGGGCTTTGCTGAGGCCATTTCGTTTCGGGCTCGCCCTCGTGCTTCCCTCATGTGTTGAATCTGGTATTTTCGGGGCTGCCAAAGTTCCATTATTCATCAAGTGTGAAACATTGAGCACTTTTTATTTATCTTGCATTTGACACTCATTAATTTAAGAGAAATTTATTCCCAACACTACAATTGTGTGGGCTGGCCCACATCCCCCCCAAATGTTGGTCTGATTATGTATTTTGTTGGTGTGTATAGAATAATAATGTTGTTGTTATGGCTGTAGGAAGAAGGAAATAAAAATGCACGGGCCTGTGGCTCTGTAGCTGAGCCACCTCTGCTGCCTCGTGCAGACAGAAGAGAAAATAGAGAATAAAGAAAAGCAAGAGGGAGAGAAAGACGCGCTGCAACAACAGCCGTCGACCAACACCTAAGTGGTGGCAGGTGCAATGACGGCCTACAACAGATAAACATTCGGTGGCAGGCAAACCCCCGCCTCAAGCGGCATTGACCTACCTGCCCCAGCCCCATCAATAATAATGGCGCAGGACTACCTCAAATTTTTTTCCTGTGCCAATAATAATGTTGTTGTTGTGGCTGTAAAGGAAAAGAAATGCACGGGCCTGCTACTGGCTCTACAGCTGAGCCACATCCGCTGCCTCGTGCAAACAGTAGAGAAAATAGAGAAGAAAGAAATGGAAGAAGGAGAGAAAGGCGCGCGCCGCAGCAACAGTCATCGTCCACCACCGAAGAGGTGGCAGGTGCAATGACGGTCTACAACAGGTAAAAAGTTCGAGCAGGCTAACCCCCGCCGCAAACGGCCGCGACCTACCTGTCCCAGCTCCATCAGGGGAGTTTCTCATGCAATAATAATGGAGCAGGAAAATATGTTAGGTAGTTCAGTACTTTCTCGTAAAGCGGAACAGTTACTGCTGCATATTTTCTGCCAATACTGAGTATTATCGTCGTGTTTAGAGTAAAATTGCATAGTCTTTATTCATGGGATGTATATGGATAGAATAGTTATGTAAAAAATCCAGAAGATGCCGGTATAAGATGGATTACATAAATAAAATGGTGCCTGAAATACAGGGTGAAGACATTTCAGAGGGGAAAGCCCGCCTACGGCCAATTTGGGGTCCACTGCGGCCTTTCATAGGCAGCCCCAATTAATAATAATAATAATAATTGGTTCACAGGAAGGGAAAGGCGCAGAATCTGTCACACTTACTCTGTGGACACCTGAACCGCACCATAAGGGAAGAGATGAAGGTGGGAGTGAAAGTGGAAAGAGAGAAAGGGAAGCCGTAGTGGAGGGCTAGGGAGTAATTTCGACCACCTGGGGATCTTTAACGTGCGCTGACATCGTAAAGCACACGGACGCCACTTTGTTTTGCCTCCATCGAAACGTAGCCCCAATTGGGCTTATCTCATTTTTACCGCATGGAGTACGAATATCGTTGCATTAGCCAGCAATTACCCCAAGAAATACCCATGTGAGCGGCGTGGAGGCATGCCCGCTTTTCAGCCTGGATGCAAACCACGCGGAACCTATTCAGTTTTTGAGTGGGCAGCCCTATTTGGGCTAGCCATTCTACTATTCGTTTTAGGCCCACATTTGCATCCGATGTGCCCTAAAGTGCCCCGCTCAAGAGACCGATGTGGGCAGAAGCGCGAAGGAGCACTTTCCTACCCCGCTACAGGCCATTCGGAAATTATGTAGGTTTTTGGTGGGCAGCCCAGGAATTTTCTGCATGAAGCCTACATTTCTGTTTGACCTTCCCTCAACTACCCGCCCCGCCGGGGTGGTGCAGTGGTAAGACGCCCGACTACTGTGCCGGAGTTCCCGGGTTCGAACCCGACCGCGGCGGCTGCGTTTCGATGGAGGCGAAACGAAGTGGCGTCCGTGTGCTGTGCGATGTCAGCGCACGTTAAAGATCCCCAGGTGGTCGAAATTACTCCGTAGCCCTCCACTACGGCTCCTCTTTCTCTCTTTCCACTTTCACTCCCACTTTCCTCCCTTCCCTTACGGCGCGGGTCGGGTGTCCACAGAGCAAGTGTGACAGTTACTGCGCCTTTCCCTTCCTGTGAACCAATTTAACTTAACTACCCCTCAAGGGTCCCATGTAGGCAATTCACGGGCATACCAGTATTTAGCCCCGCCGCGGCCCATGCGGTACTTATTGCGCTTTTGAGTAGGCAGCCCCAATTAGATTAGCCCAGGCTTTTTCCACAAAAGCCCAAATTTGCTTTGCATCAGCCTTAAAGTTCCCCGAGCGGGACCCTTGAAGGCCAGATGTGGGAATATGTACTCAGTTAGCCCTTTCCACGCCTATATGACGCCCAGATGGAAAAAGAAGGGGGGGGGGGGGCTTGCCCGTTTCATCCCTAAAGACGGCGCTCATGGGTGTTATCGTGGTTGCCCAAGCCCAACTTGCCCATACGGGCCCAGGTGGGCCCGTATGTGTCCAAATCTCCGTAATGTGTGCTACTTGGGTAATGTAAGGTTTGTGGGGATCACAGGAGCGGATCTCGAAACTGGGGGCTGGTACCATTTCTGATTTTCAATCGGAAATGAGAGCTTTGACCATTCCAGCTACATTTGTTTCGACGCTGTGTCGCTACCGGATGAGATAGCGTGTCTCGTGGGTCAGGACTTGCTGCGGCAACATGGCATCCACCTCATATTAAATCAGAACTGCCTTTCCTGTTGCGGGAATCTGATACCATTGGAAACCCGAGAGGCTGAGTATGTTACACGGGTGGACTATGCGGTCAGCGCGCAGAAGAGTCGCCAAACTACGTGGGAGTTAGTGTTAGGACAACCAGAGAAACAGTGGTGACACCTCTGTCAGAGATATGTGCGAGCCAGGTTTCAGCTTATATTAAGAAGGGGCACATAGGACTGCTTGAATATATAGAGGGGCTCGTAATAGGATTGAGTGTGGCGGACTATGTTGTCACTGTAGGGCCAAAGAAAAGGGTTCCTGTCCGCTTGTGTATATTTAAATACTCGCAAGAAGAGCTCTTTCTTATAATAAGAAAGGGGTCTCTAAGGACCTTAAAAATTACAGACCAATAAGCTTACTGTCTGTTACGTATAAGGTATTTACTAATGTAATCGCTAATAGAATCAGGACAACCTTAGACTTCAATCAAGCAAAGGATCAAGCAGGGTTTCGGAAACGGTACTCTACTATCGATCATATCCATACCATCAATCAGGTAATAGAAAAATGCTCGGACTATAACCAGCCCTTATACATAGCATTCATTGATTACGAAAAAGCATTTGACTCAGTTGAAACCTCGGCGGTGATTCAGGCATTGCGAAATCAGGGGGTAGACGAGCCGTACGTGAAAGTGCTGGAAGATATATACAGTGGCTGCACAGCAACCATAGTTCTGCATAAAGAAAGTAACAAAATTCCCATAAAGAAAGGTGTTAGGCAAGGAGACACAATCTCCCCAGTACTATTCACAGCTTGCTTAGAGGAAGCATTCAGAGACTTGGAATGGGAGCAGTTAGGGATAAGGGTAGATGGAGAATACCTCAGTAATCTGCGATTTGCTGATGACATTGCCTTGCTAAGCAACTCGGGAGATGAACTACAAATAATGATTGATGACCTAGACAGGAAAAGTAGAAAGGTAGGCTTGAAAATCAATATGCAGAAGACTAAGGTAATGTTCAACAGCCTCGGGAAGGAACAGCAGTTTACATTAGGTAGCGAAGTACTGGAAGTAGTAAGCGACTATGTCTACTTAGGACAGGTAGCAACCGCAGATCCGGACCATGAAAAGGAAATAACAAGAAGAATAAGATTGGGATGGAGCGCATTTGGCAAGCACTCGCAGATTATGTCTAGCAGCTTACCGGTATCGCTCAAGAGGAAAGTATATAACAGTTGCATCTTACCTGTACTCACCTATGGCGCTGAAACGTGGAGGCTAACCAAGAGAGTTCTACTTAAGTTGAGGACAACCCAGAGGGCTATGGAACGAAAAATGGTAGGGGTAACATTAAGAGATAGGAAGCGTGCAGAGTGGGTCAGAAAAATAACTCAAGTTACCGACATTCTAGTGGAAATTAAGAAGAAGAAATGGACATGGGCAGGACATGTAGTGCGAAGAGACAATAACCGATGGTCTCTTAGGGTAACAAACTGGATTCCAAGGGAAGGAAAGCGCGCAGGGGGCGGCAGAAAATTAGGTGGGCGGATGAGAAGAAGAAGTTCGCAGGGGTCAAGTGGATGCAGCTAGCACAGAACCGGGTTAAGTGGAGAAATATGGGAGAGGCCTTCACCCTGCAGTGGGTATAGTCAGGCTGATGATGATGATGATGATGAAGAAGAGCTCTGCGTGCCGAAAAACAACAACGTATCTACATTTACCACGGCTAAGGTGGATAAGACGGCCGCCGCAGTTTGCTTTGCTCCAAAAGGCTAGTTAGTGAAGGGAAAGATAAAGAAGCAATTCCCCATTAAGACCTCTCTCATATCGAGAGCCAAGAGCGAGAAAGAGTTGAGTCTCTTGCATCGTTACTCCAATACATTCGCTGCATCAAAGCGGGACTTGGGAAGGTGCGGATTGATTAAGCAGCGCATGTTCACCGAAGACTCACCGCCAGTGGTCGAACGGGCCTATAGAATTCATTAATCTCAAAGAGAGGAAATGGGATAGGCAGGTCCAGGAGTTGACCGAGAAAGGCATTGTTGAACTCTCCAAATCTCCGTAGAGAGCGCCAGTGCTTCTAGTTGAGACATCCGACGGTTCATTTTGATTGGCGATAGATTACCGGCGATTGAATTCCAATACGAGGATAGACCCTTACCTCCTGTCACCTGTACAGGAAACCCTCGCGCAGCTAGGGTCAGCCAAATATTTTACGGTTGTCGACCTTGCATCAGGGTTTTAACAGATCAAAATGGACCCGCAGGATGTCGATAAAACCGCGTTTAACAACCCGTCTGGTCATTTTTAGTGGAGACGCATGCCAATGGGACTTGTTAATAGCCCGGCCGTCTGACAGAGAACCGCGGACGTAATATTAGCTGGTATGCTGGGAAAGAGGTGCTTCGTTTACATTGACGATATCATCATTTATAGCAACGCATTTTCGGAGCACTTGGAGGCAGTCGAGGAGGTGCTTATCAGATTGCGAGCAGCTGGCTTAAAATTGAAACCTTCGAAATGTCAACGTCTCCAGCAGTGGGGCAGATACCTTGGACGCATTGTTTCTACGAACGGAGTAAAACCCAAAACAGGTAACCTGAGCAGCATCCGTGACTTCCCGAGACCAACCGGAGTTCGAGGTGTGCGCAAATTTCTTGGCTGTGTTGTCAATGTAGGGTCAAAGAAAAGGATCGGATATTACAGAAGGCATGTTCTTGCCCGAATTGCGAAGCCACTAACTGCACTAATTGCAAAAAACACCGAGTTCTTATGGACGGACAAGCGCACAGTAAGACACAGACGGCGGTCGAGGAGATAAAGAAACACTAGTAACGGCCTCTTTACTGAGATACCCTGACTTTAGCAGACACTCGTTGTGGCGACCGATGCCTCCAGGTTTGCGCAGGTGCAGTGCTACCTCAGAACGTTGATGGCAGGGAGCACCCAATCGCGTTCGCAAGCCGGCAATTCAGCCCAGTCGAGCAGCGTTACAGTGGCACTGAGCGCGAGTGTGTTGCGGTAATTTAAGCCGCGCGGCAATTTCGGTGCTATCTCTAACGCAGCTTCACACTAGCGACCGACTGCCATCTCTTTAAGTGGCTGCTAAATTTGAAAGAGCTAAACTCGCGCCTCGCGCGGTGGAACCTGCAGTTTCATGAATCCGATTTTGAGATAGAGTACAAACCAGGTAAGCCGCATAATAACGCGGACGCAGTAGGTAGAAACTTGGTTGGTACCATCAGTGAGTTTTGCCCGGCCATAGTCATTGAAGATCTCCGCACTGAACAGCGAAATGACAAAGCACTGGAAAAATTATTTCGTGCTCCTTCGGGGGCGATCACCACGGACCCGGACAATGCTTATTTGGTGGACAACCAAGGGACACTGCGAAATGCACACGCCCTACTCGGTAAGGAGGAAAGGCTGGCCAGGTATGAGAAAGGGTGTTGGTGCCAAAGGCACTAGAACCACGCACATTCAGGGTTTCTATTGATGCTCCGTACGCCGGTCACGGTGGAGTAGCAAAAACACGGAGAAGGTTGAAGCGCTACTGATGGCAAGGCATGCGTTTTGACGTGCGAGACTACTGCGCTAACTACAATCTTGCCTAGAAAGAAAGACCCCGAAAACCGCAGGCCAGCTCCTCTTCAGGAATTTGAGGAGGTTTCGACTCCTTTTGAAAAGCTGGGATTAGATTTTATAGGCCCACTTCCAACAACGATGACAGGAAACAAATATGTACTGTTGTGTATGGACCACTTAACGAAATACTCGGAAATAACGGCACTGCCTGACCGAAAAGCAGAAACCGTGGCGCGCGCCTTTGTAAAAGTGGTCGTTTTTCAGCACGACGTTCCAAGGCAGCTGTTAAAGGATCAAGGGTGAAATTGTCCTTGAGATTGATGAAAGGTGTCTATGAGCTTCTGGGATTGACAAAAGGCAGACAACCCCTTTCCACCCGGCTTGTAACAGCGCTGTGGAGAGGCTTAACCAAACCGCAAGCAAACTGCTATCCTACTAGGTTTCGCCAGATCACAGTGATTGGGATTTATGTATACCGTTTGCTGTCCTCGCGTATAACATGGCGGTACATGAGAGCTCCGGCGAATCGTCTTTCTACCTGTAATTTGGCCGCGACCTAGACACGCCAAATGCGGTGGTTGACGAAGAGCGACGAATGCCGTACGGATCGCTGGAGGATTATCAACCAGAACTGACCTCTAGGAAGGGGGTGGCTAACGACGTGACAGCGGAAGCATTGCGGCAAGCAGCCGACAGGAGAAAAAGTCAGTATGACACCAGGTCTAGGGTGGTTCCAATCAGGGTGGGAGACCGCGTATACCTAGAGTGCGTACAGGTAAAAGCAGGAATCGGCCGTAAGTTGACCTCTAAATGGAAAAGACCATACCGCATAGTAGAGAAGCTCTCGGCAGTCAATTTTAGGATTCGGGAGATCGCCGGGACGCCGACGGCTGTGGTGCACGCTAGCCTACTAAAGCAAGCACCGGCCCACTCGCCTCTTGGCGACACGGTTGCTTCACGGGAAAAAGAGGGGAAGAACAACCAGCGCACAGTCCCTGCCAATATTAACAACCCTTCATTAAAGCACAGGGGAAATTGCAGCCGGCGTGAAAACTTTAGTCCTTGTGATGAACTGGAAGACCTTCTGCAGTCGCACCTCGGTGGCGCCCTTCTGCAGGAGGAGACATTGGAAGCGGCCGAAACGCAGAGAACATTGCAACAAGCAATGCCAGCTGACCCGATTCTTGCTCGCTCTCTCCTTCTAACTGCCTGGTACCACCTTCATAACCAAGTGGTTGGCGCGAAAGTCCCTAGCTACCAGCTACGATGTATGAAACAACTAAGTTGTCTCTTGAAAAAAAAAATATTTTGTTCTGTACCTAATGCTCGCATAAATTTTAGTCGCATTTTTGGTTGCTGGTTTTCAAAGTTTATGTACAATGTTCATTGTTGCCTTATTGTGCACTCCAAAAGTATTTACAGTGAAGAATCCCTTTGATACCATGTCCTGGCTCAGTGCTTGTGACGACGAAAATAGTGACATTCGAGAAATCATACCCAAAAGGTTGTAGGTGTGCGTGTGTGCGTGTGTGCATATGGTGAACTCCTACTGTTCGGCGAACATTCTTTCTTAGAAGGAGCGGGGTCTATGGCGCTGCGAGTGGCCGCCGAGTGCGGACACAGTTTTCATGGGCTCTGTGAATTTTCGTCACCTGTCGTGGAAATTGACCATCTACCCACAAGATTCTTCGTTAGGGAACGAAGGAGGCTACAAGGACCACGCGGAGTGACCTGTTTCGGCAAGTGACCTTTGTTTCCCGCCGAATTTTCTGTTTCTCGTTTTCGCGGACCACGTCGACCAGCTGACCCTAGAGAGCCGCCATTACCGAGCTGCCGCGGCGAACGCTGCGGCAGAGTCTCTGACGCCGACGCCACACATCTACGGCACGGCGCGGGAAGTAGGGCAGACTCTAAGGAAATGACAAACGTGGAGATCGTTGACGGAGAGAATATAAGCCCCGAGGATAACATACAAGGCCCATAGTTCACCGCGAGGAAGTCGAAGGCGCTACCACTCGAGATCGCGGAGGCGCAGACAGACGAAGGAAAATGCGACACGAAGCAAACATCTACGACGAAGGAAGGCAGACGCTTAGCACGCCAATCAATAGAGAGGCTGCGTACGCATTTGCCGCCGTGCACGTACAAAATCATTCTGCGGCCGAGAGGCGGCCTATCAAAATTGCTACAGGGTGGAGAAGTGACCGCGATAGACGCGGTAAGATGGTGGCAGGACTCGATCGATCCCTCTAAAAATAAGGACGACGTCGTTGAACTCAACCACAAGCAAAACTCGATTATAGTTGGCACCAGCAAAAAAGAGAAGATGGCAAAGTATTCAAAAATTACCCATATACCCTGCGGAGAAAATCGCATCGACACATTTGCCTACTTAGCATCTCCTGAAAATTGTAGGAAAGGCGTAATAAATGGCATACCTCTATACCACTCCGTGGAGTACATCTTGGGTATGTTGGATTGCCTCAACAATCCTCGAGTAGTGGGAGCCCGGAGGCTTGGAAAAGACTCCAAGACTGTGCTTATACTCTTCGAGCAAGCGCAGGTGCCCCGATGGATCTTCTATGGAGGCATGCCTCTGAAGTGCCAACTTTATCGCAAGAAATACGAAGTTTGTGAATCGTGCGGGAGACTTGGTCACCGTTCAGATGTCTGCCCGGACCCCGACAACATAAGATGCAGGGGGTGCGGCATGGACGTCCCACCACAGGAGCATCGCTGTGAGCCAAAGTGCATGCTCTATGGGAAAGACCATATTCTCGGAGACAAGCAGTGCAAGGAAATGTATCGCACCCCGCATCATGTTAAGAAGAAGGCATGGGACAAGCTGACTCAACAGCAACAGCAGCAACATCAACAGCCGCAAGCTCAAGACCAACCCCCAACGGGTCGGCGCAGCAGATGAAAGAGCAAGCAAGGGCAAGAGTTCAAGGCCAGGGACGAATTATTTCCCCGGCTAGACGGCAAGAAGTACGAACTGGTGGAATGTTCCAGCTCACGGGACCCGGCGGACGCCTTGCGGCGGAGCGGCATCCAGGAGCAGCAGGGGGTGCGTTTCGCAGATATGGTCTCCCAGAAGGAATTGGCAAAACTAAGAGATGAAAATAGACAGCTTAGAAGCATGCTACAAAATCTTAATGGGGTAGTAGATTCCCTTCGAGGTCAATTTCAAAATCTCCAACAGCAGGGGCAGTCCAGATCTGGCACAGCCGCTAATCTCAATATCAGGCCCAATACGCAGAACGCTAAAGAGAATAGCATGATCACTGACACGGCCAGCCCTCCACCTGTAAAACGGAAGGTACGCGAGGATCCCTCCGAGTAAAAGTCAGTAGAAGAAAGGGTGACCCGAATTTAGGGGGCGCTAAATTCTATGGCCGCCTCCCTAAATCAAATCACCTCCCAACTCCAGACGCTTGTGGGGGCAGTGCAAAACAAGCTGAGGAGTCTCAAGTACTCCGGAACGAGCTGCTAGGCATCAACGCCTGGCAGCAGAACATCGAACAGACGCTTGCGAGTAAACATGGCTCGCAAGGCTAAGTATGAGATATGGCAGTGGAACTGTCGCGGATTCCGAAGGAAACGGCCGGTGCTGCAGCAGTTCCTCACAACGATAGAACATGCGCCTCTCGCATTAGCACTTCAGGAAACCGGGGGCCCGGCTAAACTGTCGGGATACCAAGCATTCCACCGCGATAAGGGGGAGCGGGCGGCAGTGACAACTTTAGTTAAAAGACATATGGCAGCAGTACAACACGGCCTCGCATCGCCAGAGATAGAAAATGTTTTTGTGGAGATTATCCTGGGAACCAGTCCTAGGGCCAGTATCTTCCTCCTCAATATTTACAGCTCACCGAGGCAGCGCAAGGCCAGATTCAGGAATTTGCTCCGAAAAGCAGAGCAAGCCAGCAGGGAACATCAGTTAGTGATTATGGGAGATTTCAATGCAAGACACCCTGCGTGGGGATACTGTACTCCTTGCCCTAAAGGGAGGCAGTTGTGGGAGGATATAAAAGACCTAGGGTGCACTATACATACAGATGCTACCTGTCCGACACGAATTGGGAACAGTGTTAGCGTCGATACATCCCCCGGCCTCATACTATCTAGGCCCACCCTCAGTCCCCAGTGGAACAACACGCACATGAACTTCGGTAGCGATCACTACATACACGGCCGCTCGATGGAAGCGCACTAGGTGCGGCCTGCTACATCGCCCGAAACCGGCGGGAGATGCCTACTTCCAGTCGCCACCGCCGCGGCGCCAGCGTTCGGGGACAGCAGCGCGCGGAGAGCTGCGCCTGGCTGCGCTTTGAGGGAGGCATAGGCGTGGTAGAAGTGCTTTATTTTAAGGATATAAGAGCTCCGCTTCACACAATTTGGCAACAAGGATTAGTATATACTGTCTTGTCTAGTGTGACCATGTCAGCACTTAGATTCAGGAATTTGCTCCGAAAAGCAGAGCAAGCCAGCAGGGAACA
>JAJIZL010021738.1:470014-493836 GCA_023969395.1 Amblyomma maculatum | reverse complement strand
AAAAGTCAGTAGAAGAAAGGGTGACCCGAATTTAGGGGGCGCTAAATTCTATGGCCGCCTCCCTAAATCAAATCACCTCCCAACTCCAGACGCTTGTGGGGGCAGTGCAAAAACAAGTTGAGGAGTCTCAAGTACTCCGGAATGAGCTGCTAGGCATCAACGCCTGGCAGCAGAACATCGAACAGACGCTTGCGAGTAAACATGGCTCGCAAGGCTAAGTATGAGATATGGCAGTGGAACTGTCGCGGATTCCGAAGGAAACGGCCATTCGAGCGGTCTTTACCGTGACTAAGTTTTTCGGTGTGGAGTGTACCCCGAAAAACTTAGTCACGGTAAAGACCGCTCAAATGGAGAGCTCGCATTACCGTGATGTTGCATCGGATCCAGTTGTTGGTCACATTAAAATCTGTAGGGCTCATGGCGCGCCGCGCATTCGAAGGTCGCGCCACTTCCCAATGCTTCCTGCGCGGTGCCCGTTTCCCTCTCCCTGCTCGCTCGGGGATAACCGGTCCCGCGCGAGGGGGCTATAAAAGAAGGCACGCGCCGCCGTCTCGCCCCTTCTTGGTCCCTGGCGCTTCCTGGTCCCTGGCTCGTCGCTCCCGCTTCGCTCCTGGCTCTCCACGGAAACGACCCGCAGCCACCCGGACGACGAGATCCCTGTGAGATTAAATATGTTTGTTATACGGCCCACTCTGTGTTTGTCGTACGCATCCCTCGGGCAGAGAAATCGCCCACAACTGGCGCCCAACGTGGGGCTGAATTAGCACCCATGTGGACGATTTCTCTGCCAACGTGGCAGCGCACGGCAACACGACGGGCCGGTCCTTTGTATGTTAGGCGCGACGCCATTTTGAGTTTAGGGCTATCGTGTGTGCAGATGACGCGGAGTGTAGTATAGTAGTGTTTGTACAGTGTTTTAATTTTGTTTTGGGTAATGTGTGTGTTTTCTAGTATCGGGCGGTCTGTGTTTTAATTTTTTTTTGTGCATATGTTAGTTTTATGAAGCGTTTAGCCTTTGTGACTAGCCTCCTGACGCTGGTTAGGTGGTAGTCGTTGCGTGCAGCAGTTCTGCGGCACCCGGCCGGCCTTAGTTGTTGAGTGCAATGCCTCCGAGAAAAGACGTGCCAGATAGGGCTGCCACTTCGGACGCCAGTGCGTCCGGAAGTGAGGTGAGGGATCCGGTAGAGTCTGCGCAGGTTACCGATGCGGCCGCCCTGATGAGGCAGATGAACGAAGTGTTGTCGGTGTTCACCCGTCAGCTCGGTTCGGTGGCTAGCGCCAACCAAGCCACAGCTGCGGCGACAGTCTCGCGTCCGCGGATAAATGTAGAGGTTCCCTCCTTTTCCGGTTACACGGACGTGAAGTCAGTCCACGAGTTCTTGCAAGAGCTCGAGGATTATCAGACGGCACTGGGTTCCCCAGACGACGTGGTGCTAGCGCAGGTAATCCCCGTGGCACTTGTTGAGAGCGCGGCGCGGTGGAGACGCTGCCAGCTGGCCTTCCAGTCGATGGCAGACTTCACAGATCGCTTCCGCGCCGAGTTCTTGCCGCCCGATTACGAACGCCGGATGCTTGAGGAGCTAGCGTTGCGCACACAGCACCCAGAGGAGAGCCTCCTCGAGTATGTACGCGCAATGCAGGAGCTCTACAAGAGGGCAGATCCCACGGCAACCGATCTTGAACAGGTCGCGCGCGTGATGAGGCAATGCCATCCGCGCTTCAAGCCGTATTTGCGGGGTCGTGGTTTTGCAAACCTCGAGGCCCTAGCACAGGAAGCGAAGGTAGTACAGGCGGATTTACTCGCTGAATTGCGCTACTAGCCACCCCCCAGGCCAACCGAATCGCTAGAGCCGCGATGCGCCTGGGCCGGAGGCCAAGACTCCGCGCCGCGCGCCAGGGGCGCTGACGTAATGACGGTTGGGCAGGAAAGGCCAGCGGAATGCTCCGATATTCCTCGCGCTTTTGACCCGTACGCGTTCGAGCAGCGGCGTCGAGCTGGGCTCGCCAGCGACGTCCGCATAGGCGCGGAGAGAGGGGAAATATGTCCCCAACCGCTTCGTGGAACGCGGCATCCCCCGACCGCGCGGCAGGTGAACGATCGGCTTTGCTGGAATTGCAACCAGCCGAGCCACGTGGCACGAGAGTGTCAAGCAAGGCGTACGCAGGGAAACGCGGACCGCCGGCGGCCATAATTGGTAACACCAGCCTGCCGCCGTCGGCGGGAGAATTTCGTGGTAGCCACGGCAGAAAATGGGAAATGTACTCCCACGCCGCGTCACCGGGCGACCGCCCCGGGGGCGCAGAGGCTTTTGTCCCCCTCGCCTGTAGAGCGCAAGGAATGTTGTCGCGCTCGAGCCCTTTTATGCTAGTGCGGTTAGTTGGTCAAAGCTACTCGGCACTCGTTGACACGGGCTCAACTCTGTCACTGGTCGGTGATGATGTTTTCGAGGCCTGCCGTAGATGTAACATCCGTGTCAGGCCAGCCGAAACCCCTTTGAGCTTAGCAGCAGGGACAACAAAAGCGGAGGGAGCAGTACGTCTGGTTCTGCGTTTTGACGGCAGGAAGCGGAGGCATCGCTTCGTCTATCTGCCCGGCTTAGCCATACCAGTTATTCTGGGAAGAGATTTTCTTTCGAGCGAAGGCATTGTGCTTGACATGGGGGAGAACAGCTATCGCTACAGCCCCTTCACCCCCCTCATTCCCTTTGTTAGCGCACCCAAACAGGAATGCGTCGCTCAGCGGGCGAGCGTCCACGCTTTTGTGCAGACAGCTCCCCCGCGACATTGAATGGTAGCCCATTAGAAGCAATTATCGCGTCCTTCTCAGGAACCGGTAGTCAGCGCCGAAGGCTCGTGGAAACTTTACTCCCGTTTTCGGATTGCTTCACTACGAAACCAGGCAGAACCGACTTGCTTCAGCACGAGATCGAAACGGGTGATGCGCGTCCTTTCAGATGTAACCCGCGGCCGTTAAGCGCGCATAAGAGACAGCTTCTCGACAGCGCCCTTGACGAGATGAGAGATACCGGCGCGGGGAGACCCTCACAAAGTCCCTGGGCATCCCCAGTGGTTCTAGCGCCAAAGAAAGATGGTTCGGCCATGCTGTGTGTTGATTATCGAAAGCTCAACTCACTCACGCCTACGGTTGCGAACCCTTTCCGGTCGATCAAGGCTGTGATGTACGCGTTAGGGAACGCAAGGTTCTTCACAGTCCTGGATGCAAGCAGAGGGTACCTGCAGATTGAGGTGGCGGAAGGTGACATTCAGAAAACCGCATTCACCTGTCACCGCGGGCTCTTCGAATTTACTCGACTCCCGTTTGGTTTGTCTAATGCACCGAGCACGTTCATGCGATTGATGGACATCGTGCTGGGCGATGCCAGGTTCAACTACGCGATGGCGTACCTCGACGACGTCGTGATATTCTCACGGTCGTTCGAAGAGCATCTCATTCACCTGATTTCCGTTCTTGATAGAATGAGACGTGCGGGTATAACGATCAACCCAAAGAAAGTGCAGTTGGCATCAAAGAGAGTGAACCTCTTGGGATTTGTGGTTGATGATGGCACTTTGAGACCGAACGATGACAAACTGCAGGCAATTCTGAACTACCCCTGCCCGACGGACGTGAAAAGCTTGCAGAGGTTTTTGGGAATGGTTGCCTTCTACAGACAATTCATCCCTAGTTGTTCAGAGCTCGCTAGGCCGTGGAACCAGCTTTTGCGAAAAGGCTCGAAGTAGGTCTGGGGCAAGGAACAGAACGACGCTTTTGTTGCCTTAGCTCGCGCGATAGCGAACACCGCTAGTTTGCGCCTCCCCGACCTGAACAAGCCGTTTGTCTTGCAGACAGATTCTAGTGATGCCGGTGTAGGAGCTGTTTTGTTGCAGGAACACGAGGGCAAGCTGCGCCCTGTCGCGTTCGCTAGCCGCACGCTCACATCGGCGGAGCGGAATTACTCCGTGACCGAAAAGGAATGCCTGGCGATAATGTTCGCATTGTCAAAGTTCGACATGTACCTAGACGGAGCGGTTTTCACCGTGCAGACAGATCACCAGGCACTTTCGTGGTTAAAGAGGCTGAAAAACCCCGCAGGCAGACTCGCGAGATGGGCGCTGACGTTGCAACGTTACGCGTACGCCATTGAGTACCGCCGGGGCAGCATGAATAAGGTGGCCGATGCGTTATCGCGCGCACCGTTGAAGGCTGGCAGAAGCGCAGAAGAGGCGCAGACCAGCTTTGCTGAAAGCGGCGTCGCCGCTAGTGGAGAGGAGGAGAGGGCGGACGCGAGTGTCGCGCCCTGCGTAGTTAGAAAGAAAGGAGGCGGACAGAGTTGCCGCGCGGTGCTGCGAGAGAGAGAAGGCGCAGCAGCTGGTGGCGGCGACTACTCGCCTGCCAAGAAGCGAGGCAGAGAGAAATCTGTCATGGGGAATAGCGGTCAGTAGGGAAGAGCTAATTGAGGCCCAGAAAGCAGACGGTCTATGCCAGCGGGTGCTGACAGAGCTTGCGAGTAGTGCAGCTTGCACCGGATACGCTGAGGGTAAGTACGACGCGTATCTGCTGGGCGATGATGGCTTACTGCTCCGCTACATCCCCCAACTTGACGAGGAAGAGGCGATTGCATCCCCCTTCCGAGCCTTCCGAGCCGTGGTCCCGAGGAAGTTGCGGAAACGATTCCTCCAGTACTTCCATGACTCAGCGCTGGCAGGCCATGGCAGCGGCAGTAAGACTTACGATAAGCTATGCCGTGTCGCGACCTGGCCAGGTATGAGAAAGGATGTGCTGGGTGACGCCCGTACATGTCCTGTTTGCCAGGTAGCCAAGCCTCGGGCGGGGAAACCCGCTGGCATGATGAAGCCGGTAGTTAGCAACTATCCGTGGCACGTGGTCGCGTGCGATATCATGGGACCCCTCCCTCGCTCCGCGTGCGGACACCAATATATCATGGTAATAACGGACCACTATTCCAAGTGGGTTGAAGTTTTCCCCCTTAGGAAGCTTGTGTCAGAACGGATTTGGGAGAAACTGTTGGAGACATTCACTCGTTTCGGTTTCCCTTCCGACCTCATTACAGACAATGCTTCGTATTTCACAAGCAAAGTCTTTGTTGATTCCTGTCGGGCGCTTCAAATCTGCCACAGGAAAACGAGTCCCTACCACGCTCAGAGCAACATAACCGAGATAGTGAATCGGAATGTTAAGAGTATGCTGGTTGCGACGACCGAGCAGCACAGACATTGGGACGCACGGTTGTCCGAACTGGCTTTCGCCACTAGAACAACCGTGAACAGGTCGGTGGGTATGACACCTGCTTACTTGAATTTTGGGAAAGAGATCGCTTTTCCGCTAGAGAACGCCCTACTTGACGCGGCGGGGCCCGCGCCCCCTCCGCTTACACAGTACGCGGCAAAGCTCCGCGAGCGCCTTGAGGCAGCGCAGCGCGCGGCTCGTGAAAACCTCGATGTCGCGCGCATGGAGCAAGCGGATCAGTACAACAAAGGTCGTCGTCACGTCGTTTTCAACACGGGCGACTTGGTACTGAAAAGAACGCACCCGCTTAGTAACGCAGCGCGTGGTTTCGCCGCGTCGCTAGCGCACAAGTGGGTTGGACCGTTCGAATTTACGGCACGGACTACGCCACTCACCTACCAGCTGCGGTTGTTGGCGAGCGGTGAAACCGCTGGTCCGGTGCACGTCGCAGACTTGAAAGCTTACCACCTTCGCAAGGACGATAACTGCGAAGCGGGGGAAGCTCAAAGCGACGCAGCGATCTCCCCCAAAGTAAGGCGTACAGGTAGCAACCCGGTTCGCAACCGACGCTATAACCTAAGGCCAAGGTAGTACACTACTTTGTCTAACGTCTTTGCTTCTTTCAGAATGCATTCTGATAAGATTTTGCAGCAGCCAGATGAACCACCGTCGCTGGGGCGGGAAACCGCACCCAGCGCTTGGTTCAAGGAGGGGCCACTTAAACAGGGGGTACCCCCCTAGTTTGTAGTGGTTTGTGGCCCATTATTGTGACCAGCGCGGCCATCCTGGCCATCTTCAACGCGTCTGGAGTGGAGCCCGCTGCCCAGGCCTGGAGTACGGGCCTCAGGAAGCCAGGTGTGCCCGGGGCGAAAACGCCTGCTGCAATGTGCATCCAGCACGGCGCCACGTCGAAAGTGGTCAACGATGTAGAGCAGCAGCTCAGGGCCGCTGCCAGTCGTATCCGTGGCCGAGCCCAGCTGCGCGGTGACCCCGTGGATGTGGCCGCTGCCGGAGAGGGACCAGTCGGAACAGTCCCGCCATGCCTGCTGCCTCTCCCGTCCCACGGACCAGCTGAGATGGCATCCCGCCAGAGCCAGGCGACAAGCCTTCACATTTTACGCCGACCCGGGCTCGAACATGGACATGGACCGGCTGTTGGCGGAGCCCGGGTCGGACGCTGAGGGGAGGGAAGATGTAGGGCTCGTGGCGCGCCGCGCATTCGAAGGCCACGGCACTTCCCAATGCTCCCTGCGCGGTGCCCGTTTCCCTCTCCCCGCTCGCTCGGGGATAACCGGTCCCGCGCGAGGGGGCTATAAGAGAAGGCACGCGCCGCCGTCTCGCCCCTTCTTGGTCCCTGGCGCTTCCTGGTCCCTGGCTCGTCGCTCCCGCTTCGCTCCTGGCTCTCCACCGAAACGACCCGCAGCCACCCGGACGACGAGATCCCTGTGAGATTAAATATGTTTGTTATACGGCCCACTGTGTGTTTGTCGTACGCATCCCTCGGGCAGAGGAATCGCCCACATATGTGACCGGCTGTGAACAATTCGAAGCTGTTCAGCTGCCATGGTAGCAGATGCATAACCACTTAACTGTGTCGCGAATTCCGTGTGCCATTTTCATACCATTTACTCATTCCTGCATACAGCTTTTATACACAAATTGATGTTAACCTCTTCTTAGCTGCCAGCGCTATCCAATAAAAAAATGTCCTGCTATGAGCAACATCTGTGAAAATGCGGCATGTAACCAACCTTTCTATCTCATTGTGACAAATTTTACGGTGCAAATATGAAGATGTTTATTAGGTTAAACCTAGATGATAACCAGGGATCTTCGACTCAGAGACCTTAAACGTTGTACGCCAGAACGCTATCTGTCATGGCTTGACGCATTTTGCATGACCGGACAAAGTAAACGCGCTTGATAGAGCCGGTCTGCCTCAAGGTGCTACATATATGCGCCGAAAGTTTTTAATAATATTTTTATTGGCTGCTCGCAAACCCATACAATTTTGCTGGTTCGCAATTTTCAATGGAAGAACGCGCATCGAGTGTTGCTGTTGTGAAACTATTAGCTGTGATCACAAGAATGTTCACGCGTCAGAGCGCCACTGCAGCCGAGATTCAGCAAGCAGCCAAGTACGCTTATTTAATGGCCACGCAAAAAAAAGGAAGAAAATTACCAATCGCAGACGGAAAACCTTTCTTGAGAGAGGTTTATGCCATAGCCATACACATCGTTCCACTGTTGAGTTGACGTTTCCAGCCCAGCTCGCTATCAGTGGGGGCAGAAACTTGCATAGCGATATCTTGCATAGCGCCTTAGCATGGGCACGATCATTGTTTTTATAGATTAGCTGCAGGTATTGTGTACAGTGCGGAAACAATGAGGAAACCAAAAGATTACATAGCTTGCTACTTCACCGGACCTCTTCAGACTTCATCATCCTGTTAATGAAGGTGCGCGTAAGCTGACAAAGCTTGATTACTTCCTTTGCGGGTTATATCAGGACTCCATTGTCCTTGGTTTTCATTAAATTGTAACTGGTCCAGTTGACTATGTTTTCTGCAACAGGCTCTTGCTCGGCTGACATGTCGCCTCAAAATCATTACCAAATATCGCATAAATTAAGCAACAACCTGGTAGTGATAAACAAAACTTGGGGTTCTTAAGTCTCCTTGAAGAGCCTCGTTAGAGTGCCCGCACTTTGCTATCTGCTTATTCACCATATCCCGTAATTGCTGCCTCTGTCTCATATCATTAGAATGCAGCCTTAAGCCACCGCATTATATGAAATAGCACCCTACACATAGCTATATAAAGCCCCTACTTACCGCAGCCGTACGAACGTGCCCTATAGTAGTATAGTGTGCCTGACTTGGAATCTAAGGGTCGCGCTTTCAATAATTCCCATTTCACCCTTACATCTTATTGACTCTCTCTGGTTGGGCAGCTCCTGCCACATTGAACATGTCATGTGTTCTCATTGCGCCAAAGGTGCCTGGCCATATCACCAACTAAAGTGACTCTTACCACAGAGGTTTTTTTCCGACTGTTCGCCGACAGAGCGGGCGCCGGATTTTCTGTGGAACGTGGCTTTTCGTTTTATCGCATCGGCTCAAACAGTCTCAACAGTATAAACAAATGTTGTATGCACAGGCTCCTTTACTTGCAAGGCCACTCAGACTAGCGCGGCAAAATTTAGAACAAATTGCATGCTTATATATAAAAAAAACTTCGTAGCTTTTTCTGATATGTCCTCTCGACGGAACCTGCGAGAAAAGCTTCTGGTGCTACCTCATCGTGTTCATCTGCTCCGCAACACATAGTTAAAAATCCTAGTTCACTGGCCAGCTCCCTGGTAACTAAATAGGTTAAACAACGTGACGGGAACACAGGAAAAGAGGACGACACAACTAGCGCGGTTACGCAGTCTTCTTCTCCTGTGTTCCCGTCGCGTTGTTTGCACGGTTAACCTATAATTAATCACCAACAAGTCCAATCTGCTGTCCCTTGTAGCAAATTAAATGGCAGCTGATAGGGCATTATGGTTCAGCATCTGGACTTTTTAACCGCAGCGCCGCTTTCATTTCAAAGGAAGCGAGTGCATTTCCACTCCTCGCTGCTGTCTGCCTGAAGCGAGCTCAGCAGATAAAATTAGAGGGTCTCTCTTAGATGTCTCTTAAGCGCAGGACGGCGAAAGCCTACCCTTCTCCTATCATTTGCCTCATCGTTTGCCACAATTCGTCATTTCAAGTCGTCGTTTGATATATTGGTCGTTTCTCAGTCATGATGAGTCTGCCTGCGTAGTCATTGTAGCCCTTATCACTCATAACTAAGCAGGTTACTCATTTAGAATCAGCAGTGGTAATTTACATGTCGTTTCACATATTGATCATTTCGTTGTCATTAACAGTAATGATGAGTCATGCCTAGCTATTATAGTCATTACCACACACTGCTAAGGATTTTACCCATTTCTAATCAATTGCGGTCATTACATGTCGTAGTTTGATATACTGGTCATTACAAATCATTTTAGTCATTATTAATCATTATTAGTTATTAGCATTAGTCATTATCTCTATCAATGTCTATAACTTTTATTGATTACCTATCACCATCAATCATTTTAATTCTTAATCTCCCTCCTTGCACGTCCGCTTTTGCGACTGGCATACCAGTGCACAGATGCGACGCACAGATAACAGGCACAGCTTCTGCGCATAGATTTTCGTTCCATAGGCATAGAACGGCTTTCGCCTTAAAAAACAAACGCATCCAGCCTCAACGTTAACATGCTTGCACACGCGCGCACAAAAAAGTTTGCGTTTACCACGCAGACGCGAGGCGAACGCGCTCAGAGCCGGCGACCCCGCGGCGACGTGTCCCCGAACAGTGGCGCCCTCAGCAGAAATAGCGGGCGCAACTGTAAACTCCTCAAGGACGCGCTTGCCCATTGACGGTGGCGCAACGCAGCAGGCCGCACCCAGTGTGCTTCCATCGAGCGGCCGTGCTACATAATTGCGCTTAAACTTGGGGGTGGCCCCGGCCCCAAACGTCGTGCAAAGCCGGCGATAGTGGAATGGGACAAATTTCGGGAAAAACAAGACAGGCGACAATGAAGGAAAAATAATCGACCTCCACACGTTGGTTGCACAACTAAAGTCCGACGTCAAGGCAGCGACTAATATCTCGATGACGCTAACGCTCCGGATTTAGGGGATAGTCGTCTTCTCCGCATGTGGGAGGCAAAGGAACGAATGGAACGGAGACTTAAGGGGAAGCGGTGGAATCGTAACCTAAGGCGCAAGATAGCTCGACATAATAAGGCCATTGAAGATTACGCTTTCAAGCTATGGGAGCAAAACTGGGGGGATCGATGCGAACACATGGAGAATAATATGAGCATGCCTAAGACCTGGGAACTTCTTCGTCGCCTTCTGGACCCTGAGAGCTCGAAAGCTCAAGTAGGCACTAACCTCACGAAGATTAGACACTCCTTTCCAGGAGATGACGAGAAGTTCTTGAGACAGTTGCAAGACTTGTATGTTAGCGATACAAGCAGGATGCCCCTTCCAGATTACTTAGGGGGCGCCAATGATGAGCTTGATGCCCCTATTAGCACGGTAGAAGTAAGAACAGAGATTCTTCGGCTTAGAACCAACACGGCGCCGGGCCCAGATGGTATCACTAATAAAATACTGCGAAACCTAGATGACCAATCGGTAGCCGCACTAACTCAGCTTATGCAGGAGTGCTGGGAGAAAGGGGAAATACCTCAGCAGTGGAAAACAGCTGACATTATTCTCATACCCAAGCCTGGTAAGCCACTTCGGATAGACAAATTACGGCCAATATCCCTAAGATTATGATTGGGAAAGCTACTAGAGCATGTTATCCTAACCAGGCTCACCAAATATATTGATAGACACGACCTTTTCCCGCGGGAAATGAGAGGCTTCCGCTCTCACCTCTCGACTCAAGACCTCATGGTCCAGTTGGAACATGACATTATCCGGTCAAAGAGTAAAGATGCTAAGGCCATCCTTGGCCTCGATCTAAAGAAGGCATTTGATAATATATCGCACCAGGGAGTCATGGACGGCCTATCAGCATTGAATGTAGTTAAAAAAATTATAACTATATCAAAGACATTTTGAGTGGGCGTAGTGCCCGCTTTAAATTCCGCGATAGCACATCATCACTTTTCCCTCTGGGCAGCAGGGGTACTCCTCAGGGCTCGGTACTCTCTCCTCTTCTCTTCAAAGTAGCAATGGCAAAATTACCAGAACAACTACGACGTTACCCTCATTTAATTTTAGTATTCATGCTGACGACATTACACTATGGATCAGCCGGGGTAGCGATGCCGTAATTGAACACACGCTACAAGAGGCGGTGGACACGATCGTGCGGTTAGTAGCAGAACGTGGACTTACATGCTCGCCGGAAAAATCAGACTCTTCATTTACAATCCACGGTGCCTGTGGAACGAGCGTAAAGTGGACATACAGATTTCGGTACGAGGACATCAAGTTCCCAAGGTATCGCAGATCCGTATATTAGGTCTCCTTCTCCAAGATAATGGCTACAACGGAGAAATAATTAAGAGGATTGAGCGGCTTGTATCTCAAACAGTTAGCCTCAACCGCCGAGTTTCGAGTAAAGGCAGAGGGCTAAAGTAAAAGAATTTTCTGCGCGTAATCCAGGCATTTATCATTAGTCGAATCAGCTATTATACGCCATACTTACCCCTTAAGGCAGCAGAACGACAGAAATTAGAGAGCCTCATCCGCACAAGTATTAAAAGAGCCCTTAGACTTCCGCGCTGTACTTCCACCGCTAGCCTCCTGCAACTGGGCATCCATAACACATGGGATGAGATAGAGGAAGCGGTGCTCACTTCACAGGTAGAACGGCTCCGCCTAACCGCCGCAGGCAGATCCATTCTAGAAAACCTGGGCATCGACACTTGGGGAGGCGCTCAGACAAACTCTGAAATAGACATGGCTGTACGGGACAGGCTATGGATACCTCCGCTGCCAAAAAAAATTCATCCCGAACACCATACGGAGCGTCGGGAAAAAAGAGCTCAAATAATCAGTAAGAAATTTAGCCGCTTGCCGCCGGAGGAAGTAGCCTTTGTAGATGCTGCCGGAGGGGCAAGCCCCTTTATGGTTGCAGTGGTAACGAATGGGTCGGGTAGACCGATCACCGCGGTCACCCTGAAAACTAGATCTCCTGAGGCAGCTGAGGAAGTGGCTGTAGCTCTAGCCTGTGCCCAGACAAAGACGCGTTTCGTGATCTGCGACAGCAAAACTGCCATACGAAATCACAGTCGTGGGTTGATTGCTCCCCAGGCAATTCGAATATTACAGCAATCACCAATCTCGCGATCTATACAGCTGATTTGGACTCCAGCGCACACTGGCGTTCCTGGCAACGAATCCGCCCATGCCATGGCTCGAGGGCTCTACCACCGAGCCGGCGGCAGAGAGGGGGGGCTTGGAGCGGGGAGCATAGAGTGTGCCAAATCTTACACAGAAATTCTGCAGCATTATAGACTCCTGCGCCAGCCCCTACCCTAAATTGCAGGCAGGCCGTCGCCTGGGGTCGCCTTCAGACTGGGACATTCCCACACCCGCTCCTAGTGAGCCATATTCTCCCAGGAGAAAGATCTGAATTCTGTGCAGACTGACTCGAGAGGGATCCTCGAACACATCCTCTGGGACTGCCCCTTTTCTCCCGGGAGGGGTCTAAATCTGACGCCGCAACTCTGGGACACCATGCTGCACTGCTCGGACCCTGGGCTCCAGCTAGCCGCCATCCAGCTGGCCTGGGACGCCGCCGGCCAACAACGTCTGCCGGCCAGCGTCTGAGGCGGGGCACCCGCCATCCATCCCAAGCGACGGAGGGCCGGAGCCTCTTCATCCGCTGGAATAAATAAAAAGTTCTGCTCTCTCTCTCTCTGAGAACGAGTGGATGTGACGGCTCGTGTACCTGCGCGTGTCGGTCAATGACTCATGAGCTGCCACCTACAATCTCGACCTGTGCACGTGCGCGAGGCGCGGACGCCGGTCAGTGACCCATGAATATTGCTGACCGCGCCACACCTGCGTCGAGTGGACTGCTTCCCACCTGTGAAAAGGTGTGGAGCGAACGTTCTAAAAAAAGAGGAGATGAACGGGAGAGCGGGGACAGGATAGTCAGCAGCGGACGAGACGGTCAGACAGCAGACAAGCAGGGCAGAAGACTGGGGCTGCGCGGCGACTTGCGAGCCCGGGGTCTAGCCGCCGTTCAAAGTTCGGCAGCTGCCATCCTACCTCCACGCCGGACACTCATCCTCCCCCCCCCCCGCCAGCTGGAAACCACGAAGCAGCGGCAGCCCTCGGCGATCCACTACCTGGCCGTGACAAACTCGCAGCCCTTCTACGTAGCCCGTGCAGCACGCCAATGCAGCGACGCATCCCAGTGACGACGAGCCGTAAGCGAGACTGAGCCAGTTGCCTTAAAGAAATATGCTTAAAATTACATCCCGAGTCTGTGCCTCCTTCTCCGTATGCCCAGTGTGAACCCAAGATCACTTTAAATAACTGGAGTCATGACAGTAGCATTCGCTGGAAAGTTCATTGTGATCCATAGCTCTCAACCTCGCAGACATTCCTACACGAACGCTGATCAAGTTCTCACAAGTATAGTGGCGACTAAGAGGGCTTCCACATCTAACAACCAAATTCAATAAAACAAGGAATATTTTCCCGTCCAGCGACTGCGAAAATCTTTGATGAAAGATGCAAGCGGCAGCGAAATTGAAGGTTAAAGCATATTTTATACTTTTTGTCCCAACTTACACAACAGACTAAGGGAGACAACTGATTCGATACATGTCCCTCGCTGCGCTCAGAAATGATTTGTGAAGGCAAAAAAGGTGGAAGTTTTTGCCACTCACTCCCAGACACAGCTAAAGACTACTAGAGCTATGGGAAAGGAGGTAGACACGGAGCAGTTTTCTGGGCCAGCAGTGTCTGCCGTAATTGAGGCTTTTTGACAGCTAATGAAAGCGGATCATTGGTGACCTCATCGGTGCCTCGTTATGCTAATGCGCATATAGGTATTTGCGACCGGTTGCTGTTAGAGGCCCGCAGAGGTTAGAGCTTTTGCTTTTTTTTTTACATTCTGCAAATAAGCAGCTTGCTTCTCAAAATTTTTACACCATCAAACCTAAGGGGCATTTCCTAGACATAATACAAACTTTTAATTCACATTTTTTTGTGATAGTACGAGATATCATTTTAACAGTATTTTGATGGTGTTATCCAACCAAAACACCAAGTCCAACAAATCTCTATGAAAGTTGGGCCAACTCCAGTAGCAGTTAAAAAAAACAAATAAAACGCAGATTTACCGGAAGTTAAAGTGCGCCTTCCTGTTTTTCTTCCAGACTTTGTGGGAACATATTAGACGCTGTGGTTCGAAATAGACAGCAAATAATGAGTGCAGTGTTTCCTTTTCAGCAAGTGAAATGATTGACAGTTCAAAACAAAGATACGGCAAGCGGAGTGATTGGCTGTGGGCACATAGGCCAACTCGGGCAGCCACGTGCGCCTGGTTTTTTATAGACCAACTCCAATCTCTGACGTAAGCACGATGCGGTGGCGCTTCTATCGCCAGCGAGGGCCGACTGGGGGTGAAAAATAGGCTTAGCGCCCATAGGAATACATAGAAGCGAAATATTTCAAAGCAGTTTTCTAATTTCACGGGTCATCTGTGATGTCATTATTCGGTACAGAGCAACCATGAACGCCCTGGAATAGATTGTGGAAGTGTCAAATGTCATTACCGAGGCGAAGTATTCGCGAAACGTATCGGGGTGCGAGTTGAGAGGACGACCCATAGAAATACATGTAAACACAACTTACCGCAACATTTTTCTTGGTTCAGCAGCGTTGAACCCTTCTCAAGTTGTACGATGCCCCGACGTCATGTTGCATGACACACTACATTCTCTTGCAAGTAATGCAAGTCTAACGACTTGCGGGACCGCTCACAGCACGATAAACTGACCGCGCACAGTTGCAGACGACCATGCACCACCCGCTGTCGCTAGCAGACGCTCCGGAGCTGGAGGCGGCCGCGGTGGTTACCTCCAGTTACGCTGTCGTCTGCTGCAATGCGCGAATCTCGTTCGGTTCATATTGTCGTATGGCGCTTGACAACTGCTTTTTAAATGTAATTCTGTCTGGCACGTATCACTGGAGTGACAGTATTATCAAGCTTATTTCACTGTAAAAAATATTCGTCACTTTGACGGCCTCCCTCTACTCAGTTTTGATGGAGCTCTGACGCCAACAGAATAAACTGCCGCCGAGGAGTCAAATAGCGGGAGAGAGTGAAGAGACCAGGAGTCCTAAAAAACAAACACAATGCGCGCAGATCGTTCGCCGCCGTTTGGGTCACGTCACACAACCCGTGATCCGCATTTGGCCTATCGCAATGTTTGCTCGGCGTCGGGCGAGACCCAGCCTGCCGCTGCGTTGACTGCGTGCGAAGTCGATGTCTCCTGCACTGTTTTCGTCGGCTTCTCGTGTTCCTTCTTCCTTTGTGTGTGTTGCGCCATTTTGTATTGCACTTTGCAAAAGGACGGCGTGGTTCGGAGTCGGCCCCGCACACGAAGCTGCAGTCTCCGACCAAGTCCGCCTGATTACGGTAAGTGTACTGCGTGTTTTTTATTTACTTGAAGACTTTGTGGAGCTTGTGGTGTAGGATACAAGCACGTGCGCCGAGCTGATGCGAAACATGCATCTGAAGGCAACCGGCGTGCGCTCGTATTGTGCTCCACATAACGACAGAAGGCTGTCCGCTAGCATTCTTTAAGGGAAAGTTGTAGGCGCGATATATTTGTATAGAGAACGTGAATTTTTCACGCGTATTTGTGCAAAGTGTGTCCATGGTTTGGTTTGTGCGGCTTAACGTCACATATTGAAAGGTTACGTATAAGAGGTGATTAGGAAGGAGTTGTTGTGGAGATGGGGTTGCTGAATATATGTGATAATGGCGCGGCTCACGGCCATGGTGCTCACGGCGCATTGTGCAAGTAATTTTTAAAGCGCGCATGGACCGCACGTTGCGCGTGATACAGGTGCATAAGTTAAATGGTACGTTGTTCTCGGTGATTGAAGAGCAGCAGTCAGAGAGGGCTCTCGCGTGTTCAAAAGCACGAAACCCAGCAGCGGGTTGAAATATTGTGGTGTTGACCGGAGCGATGTCACGAGGCTCATATTTTCAACGTGTGCATTCGCCTATTAAAAGCACAGGACAACGCTGGCTGTTTTTTTTATGTGCTGTTTTCTTTATATCAAAATGCACGGATCAATTTTGAGTGTTTTGCTACTTTTGGTGACTGCAGACATTGAAAGGATTAACATCCGATGCCTGGCGAGCTGCCGTCTGTTTGAAGATCGTTTTATCTCTGACGCCAAGCCGCCAGGGCAGGGTATGTGGCGTGCGCGGAAAATTTGGAAGATGGCGTCTTGCTGACGCTCATAGTCGATTTGCTCAAGCGGCGGGGCCTAGCGCCCGCCTGAACACCTGCGTCCTTCGGCGCTGCTCTTGGGAGCTATCATATAACTCGTCGCTGCGGGCCACAGTGCGGCCATGGTGCCCCAGCTTGTCTTTTGTCTACCGCGTGACCACCTGGAGTCCGCAAAGAAAAGGTGTTTGATAACAATACCTTCTGTCTCTTTTTGCTTTTTGCTGGGACGATGTTCGCTGAAAGCCTCAGCCAGCTTTTCTCTGTACTTAAGTAGGCGAACGTACGCGCGGAAAAAACCGCGTGCCAAGCGTTACACGACTCCAGTCAACATCACAGTAGAGCAGCCCGCTGCTGCGTTTTGCCGAGAGAGCCGTCTGCGTGGCAGCCCCGCCACCATGGTCGCATGCGCAGAGAAAGGTGTTTGATAACAAGGTTTTGTCTTTCTTCGGCCGCAGGGGCAGTCAAATATAGTATGAGTTCGCAGTGCTATTACTTTTAAATAATTTTGTTCCTAGAATTAGAAGATATTGTAAACATTTTTTTTATTTAGATGGGCAAAGTTGTAGCTGTAATCCTTATGGTCTGTCAGTAGTCATTTTCCAATCGAGTCTATTTTGTGTACATATATTATTATATTTTCTTGTTAATAGATAGCCTCATTTTGTAGAAGCAGTGCTCTTGCTAGAAAAACTTGTTCTAAATCAAGAAAGGCGGGTAGCACCATGCTGAGAGTTTTTGCTCATCTTACAACTGGACAGTTTATATTAATATAGAAACAATACTCCTGTATGTTATTATTCTTGAGATTCATTTCATATTTGTCTGTGTACTTATGCAAAGTATGTTGCAAATCATAATTGTTTTGTGTACCCATGATGAAGTTTTATGTGAAGTAATGTGGTTTTCACATGCAGGCTCAGACATGGGGGACATCCATCGAGTTGTGCTGGCAGTAGATGAAGAAGAGTGCTTTAGCATTGCAAGCATGGAGAAAGCAATGGCACCCCTACTTGGAGCGTTCTTCGTGTTCAATATCTCCTATCCACCTGGCGCCCTCTTACTATGGTGTATTTACAGAGGTATATGAGTTTCAAATGATGCAAAAAAAATCTTTTCATCAGGTGTTGTAATTTCTGTACTGGGTACATATTTAAGACATAAGTGTTACTATATGGATAAAGCCCTTTAGTTGCTAGGAAATAAATACAATTTCATCTCTAGTTTTTGAGCAATTTAATCATTGCTGAGGCTTTGTGTATATTGGGTTCCATAGAACAACTTGCACAATTGATATTTTTTTTATTTTGATGACTAGGAAAGGTGAATAAACACTCTGCACTTGGATCAACCATGCCATCATGAAACTGTTTGATGGCAATTGCTGAAGGGACTTGTAGAGCAACAGCTGGTTCATTCTTTAGTTGTGCCTGACTATCATGCGTAAAAAAATTACTTAGCAGGTATTTAGAATGGCAAGATGGCAGTCTTAAATAATTTACACTAGTAAATATCATGCATATTAGCAATGCATTTTACATCATGTGCTTAATACATTTCTGACTTGCATAAAAATTTCAGAAAATGTACTTTCGCACCTAATATGCACTACAACGCACAAGATGCAGTAGGAGCTATGTTCTTGGCACACACTGACTATAGCCTTGCTCACAATTTATTCATTCAGTTGAAGAAATGGATAACAGAGTTCATTTATTAATTTTACAAGTTGCATGATCTCCCTAAATGCTCACTAATTTATTGTTGCATGGATGCCAGAATTGATTCACTCGGGATGCGTTGCAACTCGTATTGAGCATGACAGTACATTCTATTTACTTTGATGAATATGAAGCAACCAATTTTTTAATGAGATCTAATATCCTCCTTTACTGACCTCTAGGTGATGTCCATGTAACTACCTGAAGGTTTTGAGTTCGCGTCCTGTGTTTTGGGCTAATATTTAAGGCTTTCACGGTAATAATGTGAAAATGTTGTTTCATTGCTGTCGCTCATCGTCATATGTAGAGGCTGCTTCGATTTATTTAGCTGCATCTCGAAGTAAGTTAAGTCTTTTGCCCTAACTGCAACCTACTACTATTGAAGATTACTCTCTTTTCCTCTTGAAGCATGTATAGTAGGAAATGATTCTGTATAGTTGAGCATATTAAGAGTGTGAACATGTCTGCCATCAGGACGTCCCAAACATGTTTCTCTTCACCACTTCAGCATACTCAGCCTCAAAGAAGATAATGCACTATAAACATTTAAGGCATTCTAGACAACTATATGCCAAAATATATGAGTCACATTATATATGACATAGAAATGAATTTTGAGTATGTCAGGAATGATTTTCCTTGCCCCCTCCTTTCTAATAACTCTTGCTTCGTTAGTGTTGCAAAAATGAAATAATTGTTAAACCTAGCTTGCCATTATTTTGCAGGTATATCATGGGCACATCTTCCATATATTGTTATAAACCGAAGCAAATTCCCATAATTTTTTTTTCACCTTTCCCACGACTTTTTAGTAGCCTGTATCTATGCGTAATCAAGCATTAAACACTATGCTGCTGAACAAAAAATATTGATTTATTTATACCACACATTACTTTTGATTAGGATAGCACATGTTACCTGAAATATCTCCATCACTGGCCTTGGTAGAACGAGAGAAAGAAGAGGGTTTAGACGGTATGATGGAGCACTGAACAAGGGTAAAGGGGGTACGCCTCAGTTCGCTGGTAGAGCCAACGTTTCGACAAGTGGACTTGTCTTCATCTAAGAACAAGGGTAAAGGGGGCAGAACTCAGTTCGAAGGTAGAGCCAATGTTTCTAAAAGTGGACTTGTCTTCGTCTAAGCCCAGACGAAGACAAGTCCACTTGTGGAAACGTTGGCTCTACCTGCGAACTGAGGCGTACTCCCTTTACCCTTGTTCAGTGCTCCATCATACCGTGTAAACCATCTTCTTCCTCTCGTTCTACCAAGGCCGGTGATGGAGATATTTGAGGTAACATATGCTATCCCAATCAAAAGTAAAGCGTGGTGTAAATAAATCAATATTTTTGTTGAGCAATATAGTGTTTAATGTTCGATTACGCATAGATACAGGCTACTAAAAAGTCGTGGGAAAGGTGAAAAAAAAATATGGGAATTTGCCTCAGTTTATAAGAATATATGGAAGATGTGCCCATGATATTACTGCAAAATAATGGCAAGCTAGGTTTAACAATTATTTCATTTTTGCGACACTAACGAAGCAAAGTAATTAGAAAAGAGGAGGCAGGGAACTTTTTCTTGACATACTCAAAATTCATTCACATGTCATATTTCCATGTCATGCCAGACGAAGACAAGTCTACTTATCGAAACATTGGCTCGACTTACAAACTGAGGCGCGCCCTCTTTATCCTCGTTCAGTGCTACTTCATACCATCACTGGCCGTGCCATTTTTAGACAAATTATTGAGTATATGCTGGACCTGCTCCATGCATATCTTAACTTTTTTGCTTCCCACCCCTCTGCTTTTTAATGAACCATTGTTAGCAGCGTCGCTCACCAAATCAATCTAATTTATTTTACTATTCATATTTTACAGGTACTTTAGAAAAATAAACCTTTTCAAGGGCCGAGGAAAAGGGCCAGGCAGCGGTATTTCACCGAGGTCGTTGAGCCTGCTACGGGTGTTTTTACACTGGTGAGTTGACCTTTGAATTGATCACTGTCACTGTTATGTGGCTTGTGCTACTGTGATAGCTTATAGCAGTGTCCAGAGTTAATGCACATCTACACAATGCATTAGGATTTCTTTCACTCCTCTTAGTTCAATGAACCTCATTCCTACATGAAAGGCTTTTTAAAGAAAGTGTTGTTCAGTGTGACTTGATTGATGCACCATTAGACATGAAAGGCTAAGTTGCAAATTGTGTAATGCATTAAGATAGAATTCATTTGTATTATAAATTCGTCTGAGATAAAGGCGAGGAAATATTCGGCGGCAGCTGGTAGTTGCGGTGGTAGTTAAAGTAAATGGCAAAAAACCCTTTACTGTGATTATTTCTTGCAGCTCCAAAAATTTGAATATCTGTAGTTGCTGAGATTTGAAGCAGGCAATGTGAAAAACGACCAACTATGTAGCAGTCAAAGGCGAAATTTCTGACCTGTGAGTTTTCCGACTCTCGATTATTTCGACATTTTCATGGAACCACAGCAATAGTCATAAAACCAATGTTCTAAGTTTTTCAAACCTTTTATATTCGCCGCAGTGCTGCTGCAAAGAGCCGAACCACTATCTAATATGCAGAGTGGAAAGTCAATAATTCAGAATTCAAGGGGGCCGAAAATGTGATCAAACAGAAACTTTAATCCAGAAAGGAGCCTAACAAAAGCAAGTCTATTATCATCAGTGGGTTCATTCAGTACATACGAATGGCTGCAAGCTCTTACTGTTCTGAGATATCGTCCACTGCCAAAGCTTGTACTGCTCAGAGTTCGCAGAGCTCAGATGTGCTTGCTTTCTTCGCAAATACAACAACCTTGATGAATTCATCATTAAGAGATGAGGTAAATGCTTAGAATTTTTGAATAACCCTATGAAAATGACAAGAACTGCCAAGAACATACAGCATCACAGTACTTTTGCCTAATGAACGCTCTGAATATTTTTCAAAACCATGCGCCAAGGACCATTTTTTTCCATTTAATCTACTGTTCTGCTTTTGCACACATTCTTGGAAATGTTCAAGAAATGATTCAGAATTGTGAGTGCCTTCGCACACATTTCTGCAGTGCTACGCAGTAGCAGTGGTGGCTTTTCACAGCTATAACTGCCATGTTTTGAAAGTGGTTAGCCACATGAACTACAAGACTATACAGGGAAGTGTCCCACAAAATGTGGTCGTTCAGTGAGCTAAAAGAAAAAATATGTAGCGCAAAAAGACATGGACACATGTAGGAGAGACATGCAGTGCAACAAATGTTTATTTTAGTAAAGAAATGTTTTTATACCTTCATATCACAGTGGACCATCAGGCATGCACTAGCAAAGCGTATCTGACAGATACACAAGTTCCCTTGACAACAGTGCGACCGAAGGGTTGCTTGCATAATTTTCTTTCGAAAGGGACAATCCACTGGGCTTCAATTGTTTCACGTGCTAACCTTTTTTATGCACTTTTAAAATCACACGTTTTCTGAGATGGGGAATGCATTCACACACATGGAATTGGGTCGATAAACCTTTCCCGCACATGCTCTTAATGTCCAGCCCATGGTCCCAAAGCTTATCACTCAAGCATCTGCCCACTTGTGCTACATATTGTTCGCCACAGCCCATAGGAGAGATAATTTGGGTAGACAACATTTTCAGTGCAATAAATGGATATTTCTTCAAGCCTCATTGCGCAGCTAACTGCCTTATTGAGTTTTGAAAACGTTTTCGTGCACAGATGACTCAACTTATAAGGAGCCGAAAAATAGAACTCTGCCACTGGGTTGCTGGGCTCAAAAGAAAATGGCAGGTTTATTTTGAGTTTACACTTCGTCTAAGCCCATGTTTGCCCTAGGCTTGCAGAACCACTACAGCCATTGTCATCGATTACTGCTTGTCGTCTATGTAAACAATGTGCTGAGACAGTCAAGCATCAGAACGAAAACAAAACTGCGAATCTCTTGCTTCACCATGTTGGCATTGGAAGTTTATGTAAAGTCATGTTTTTGTACAAAATTTGATTTTTCTAACCTTCCTGCAGCCCTAGTGAATCTGAAAAGTTTGTTGTCGGTCTTGTGGCGGTTGCAAATGTGCCTTGCGGAAGGGACAATTTGTTTCTCGGAGCTGGCCAGTTGAGTGAGATGGTACTGATGCATTCAACTAAGACTGTGCCTAAATTGTAGCATATGAAGTGCCCCATAAGTGAAAGTTTGACCTCGAGGAATTTTAAGCGCTTGTGTTCTTTAACTGAAAGAATCAGGCAAAGGAAGAAAATCGACCAATATAGTTGCCTTCACATGGGAAACATGAAAGTAATTGCATGAATATAATCTGAATGGTTTAGAGATGAAATGGCGATGAAGTGAGAAAATGAAGCCATTTCTTCCGACAATGTAAAATGTTTACCTGAACTACGGTACTATAAAGAATTTGACTGTCATCTCAACTTTCGTGGTTCATCTCGGTTCAAATTGTTTATTTTCTAAGGCTTTGGGAAATAACAGCTGGGATAAGTGGACTTGGAAACTGGAATGTCGGGCTAGCTTGACAAAATCACAATCTCTCGCAGAATCAGGGAAGAGGCTGGACAAAATGACTCAAAGTTCATAAATACGAATTGGACAGATTTCTGTTGTCTCATTTTATAGAAATTACTGGTATGCAATGATGGTAACAGAAGTTGCCCACGTGTTGAATGTTCGTATTTTTTATATCCGAAGTTAGTTTCAGCATATGTTGGATGCTTTTCTTATGGCCCCATATTCTGTTATTTAAATACCCTTAATATGATCATGTATCTAATATGAGTATACGTCATATTCTGTTTTCTAGATACACCATGCTTGATTTTGGGAAGAATCTGCGATCAGTAAGCTGCAAGTTCAAAGTATATTTTTACATTACATTTTAGCGCATTTATAGCAATAAAGGTTTTTTGAAAGTGGTAACTTTTGTGACTTCTTTAAAGATATTCTGCGAGTCAGTCTGCAGCTTGACAGCAGCAGCAGTGGAAGTCCTTGATTAAAAATAAAAAGGAACAGATCCAAATGACAAAGAGAAGCAGTTGAACTTTGCTCTTGAGGCTCGATTTCAGAGCGGCACAAAGTTTAACTTAAATTTTGCTCAGCTTCTTACAACCGAGGCTATCGGAAATTCTAAATAAATGTGTTTTAGATTCAAATAGCTGAAATTATATTGATGGATTATTATAGGTTTATATTGATGGCTTAAATACGCGTTATGTTGAACGATAAAAAATGTTAAACTGATGCTGTACTGTACAAAAAAGTGCTTAATGTCATTGGACCGTGAAGTGAAAACATGTCAAGTTGTCATATTGACGCTTTAAATGTATTTCAAACTGACACAGCAACCGTCAATATGACGGCACATTGTACAATGACACATTGATGACTCCGTTGTATTCCTGGTTTACAAGCACAAGCAGATCAATTAAGGGGAAATGAGGGTGCTCGTTATAGTACATGAAGGAAAGAAGCCAACACTCGGCGAGGCCAAGGAAAGCGTAGGGGATGTTACTTTATGTTCTTTTTTTTTAATGTTTACTTGGATAATCGAAGAAATTAGTAATGTAGTCTTGTTTAGGGGAAGATAATTAAACCCAAAGTAGCAGAAAAAACAACGTGCCGATGGTGGGAACCGAACCCACGACCTCCGAATATCGCGTCCGGTGCTCTTCCAACTGAGCTTCATCGGCCGCTGTCCCCCCTACTACCTGCTTGGGTATTTATGTTGTCTGTATACGAACCATGAGAGTGTTCACCAGCGCCACCCTCAACCATAGCGGCGGACGTAGAACGTCCTTTGT
>JAJIZL010021738.1:238934-469614 GCA_023969395.1 Amblyomma maculatum | reverse complement strand
ACAAAGGACGTTCTACGTCCGCCGCTATGGTTGAGGGTGGCGCTGGTTAACACTCTCATGGTTCGTATACAGACAACATAAATACCCAAGCAAGTAGCAGGGGGGACAGCGGCCGATGTAGCTCAGTTGGAAGAGCACCGGACGCGATATTCGGAGCTCGTGGGTTCGGTTCCCACCATCGGCACGTTGTTTTTTCTGCTACTTTGTGTTTAATTATCTTCCGCTAAACAAGACTACGTTACTAATTTCTTCGATTATCCAAGTAAACATTAAAAAGAAAGAACATAAAGTAACATCCCCTACGCTTTCCTTGGCCTCGCCGACTGTTGGCTTCTTTCCTTCATGGTTTACAAGCAGTACGTCAAAATGATTAACAACATCATCATGTGGGAATGACAGCCAGCCATCATACTGACGGCATAAGTGTATTATACCAAATAATGAAATGAACCGTCATTTGAGAATGACGATCAACTGTCATATTTACAACCTAAGTACATTATATCGAAATGAAGAAATGCACAGTCATTTAGAAATGATGGTCAATTGTCATATTGACGGCCTAATTGTACTCCAGTTTGACAAGTAAACATCAAAATGACTAAAAGCACCATAAGTTGAAATGACGGATAATGCTTGGAAATAGAGCTGCCAAGAATTTTCCGTCATTTTGACCAATTTTTTTTTACAGTGTACCCTATGCGGCAGCATATCAGACTGTAAGCAAAACTGCGCGATTCGCTACACCCAGCTCGCCTTTGGCGGTGTCTGGATTCATAACACGGGTTATTCGGGGAGTTTTAAAAGTAGACTGCCTCCGTAATGACGCACCATACTTTATCTCACACTTCTTCAAAGCGCTGGTCAACGTTTAACGACCGGCCACTACTTCTGATGCTCTGCGAAATGAGAAAAATGTTCCGGTAAGTTGTGTTAACATGTATTTTTACGGGCCGCCCTCCCAACTCACGCCCCAACATGTTTCGCGGTATTTTAAATATACTTCGCCTCAGTAATGAGATTTAAATTTTTACGATCTGTTCTAAGATGTTTACAGTTGCTTTGTACCGAATAGCGACATCACATGGTGCCCCGTGAAATGAGAAAACTGCTTTGGAATATTTCGATTCCATGTATTCCTATGGACGCTAACCCTATTTTTCACCCCCAGTCGGTTGCTGCGCCATCGCTCCTCCGATTGCACGTGGCTGCCGGAAACTGACGGACTAGCGACGGCGGGTGCTTCCGAAGCGTCAAATAGATGAGTTCTTTCTTTTATTAACTTTATTTCGTTTCCAGCTAGTTAGATTAGGTGCAGCCTAAAGAATAGATTTTAGCTCTTGGTCCTAGCGGCCCGGTTTTTTCGTGCCGGCTGCTAGGTTTTCTTGGCGTTCATTAGTTAGCTATCTTGTTTAGATAAATATTTTTTTCTAGGCTATTGGCATTCGCAGAATTGGTTTTTAACGCATGTTTGCTAGTCGTTTCTTGTGTCTTCTTGTGGCAATTTGTATATTCTGAGGATTCGTAATAGATATAGTTGAGTCGATGAGCGCTTAAGATGTGCAATCAAAAGAAGGTAAAGTGTACTCAGTGCGAGGCGCAGGTTAATCTCAAGGAAACGCGTTTTGACTCTGTAGGTGAAGCGGAAGGCAGCGACTTTTTGTGTCGGTGTTGCGTACTGAGTGCGCATCTAGATAGATTTGATAAAGAAAGGGGCAGTTTAGTGTCTCGTGTGGATGATTTAGAAAATGAAATACGTTTGTTAAGAGCGGGAAATCAGAAACTGCTTGGACAGCTTACTCAAATTGAAAAAAAGGGGCCGACTTTATCCTTGGAACCAACGAGGACGAACATTCCAGTGCGGGCCACGTGGCTGGGGCCAGCACCGGCATGGAAGGCATAAGCAAAGTAGGTCAGGCGGATCCGAACCGTCAGAGTTATTTAGAAGCAGCTAAGAAGCCGGAAAAAAAGGAAGAAGTAAGGAAGAATGAAAATCCCAGAGATAAGGACACAGATAACCGAAAGCAGGAGCCAACAGTTGGGAGAGGGAGGGAGAATGCCCAGGTGCTTATCGCCGGAGATTCTAACATGAACAGGTGCAAGCGAGATATCTTGGAACGTGTAAGGGGTGATAAGGAGTGCTGGTTGAAGCCTTCCCAGGGAGAACAATGACGGCAGTGCTAAAAGAGAGTAAAAATAGGCTGTTGAAGAATTCCGCAGAGCGCAGTATGGTAATAGTAGCCGCGGGGCTAAACGATGTCCTAAATGGTGACGCTGCAGGAGTGGTGGAAAGTTTAGCTAAGGGAGTTGACGAGATCAGGGAGATAGCACAGCAGACGCAGATAGTTGTATGCACAGTACCAGAGGTGCTAGGATTGAACGGAAAGATGGAAAAGGACGTGGTGACAGTTAACCAGGACATAAGAAAGTTAAGCCTGGAGAAGCGTTTCGAAGTGGTTGAGGTAAACAGGGAGGTACATAAAGCAGATTTTGGTAGGGCTTTTCAGGGAGATGGCATTCATTTTAACAGAAGGGTGGGAGCAGAGATAGGCTGGCGCCTGGCAGGCAGGGCTGTAGATTTTTTAGGGGGTCCGCGAGGACTCCGTGCACAGAGGTAGTTAGAAGTGAAGCAGAAGAAAGTGTAATAATGGAGGCTGAGCCCCCGAAAATCGCAAAGAGTAGGTCGAGAAAGAAAAGTACAAAAAAGAAATTTAACACTAGGATCAGCTACATAAACATGCAAGGAGGTAGAAAAAGAGCAAAATGGCTAGAGATAGAACACCAGTTGAAGGATGACAAAATAGGTGTGTACGCTCTTTGCGAGACTCACCTTAGGGATCTAGAAGACCCGCCGTTTATAGAAGGCTACGTCTGGGAAGGGTGCAACAGAACGAGAACGGAAAAAAAGGGTGGAGGGGTAGGTATGTTGATACACCAGGGAACAAATTGGCAAAAAATTACATCATCTTGTAAAGAACATATCTGGGTTTCAGGGGTAGTTTATTTAGGAACAGGGCATCAATGCAGGCAAGAAAACAGGGATCTTGTTGAATGTCTCAGTGACGATATAATCCAGTTTGGAAACGGGGTCAATATTATTCTACTGGGGGACATGAACGGCCACATCGACGATCTGGATGGTTACACGGATTGTAACGACAAGCTAATGCTAGATTTTTGTGAGCAACATGATCTAGTTATAGTAAATCGAGAAACAAAATGTGAAGGCCAAATCACGTGGGAATTCCGCAACAGGCACACGACCATTTACTATTCTCTAATGTCGCAGGAAATTTATAGCAAAGTCACAAAAATGGAAATAGACGAAGAAGGGGAGTGTAGTCTGGGAAGTGATCATAAACGTATTGGTCTGCAGATGGGGCCCTTGATGAAGAAAGAAATGGAACTTAGACAAAACGTAAACGCAAAATTAAACGACGATCAAATAGCGCAGATAGCAGCAGACATAGAGGAAGCAATAGAGAAAAGCCCCATGGAAGACTGGGATTATGAACATGTACAACTACTCATAAGGAGGAAAATTCAGGAGGTTAAAGTAGCAAACCGCTGCAATGGAAAGAGGAAGCCACGGAGCTGGTGGAATAAGGAAATCAGGGAAGCTATTGAACAACGACGGGCTGCTTCAAGGGAACACCGAATGGCAGAGAAAGCACAGGTATCTCAGGAGGAAATCGACCAAAAATGGGAATCATATCGACAAAAGAAACTTCAAGTGCAGGCCTTCGTCCAAAGTAAAATAAGACAGTCCACCGATCGCTGGATGGCTGATATACACGATGCCTCTAGAGGCGGAGCAAGAAAATTCTGGAACCATATAAGCTGGCTAGGGAAGAAGAATCAAAGAAAGCAGGATCGGATTCAAGATAACGAGGAAAATTGTTTAAAGGGAGATAACGCAGTGATCTACATTACATCAGTTATAACCGAATCATTTAAGAGCGACGATAGGGTAATCTCCGCAAATCAGGAAGCAACACAAGGTAGCAGAATACAAAGCAGCTTAGAACTGACCACTCAAAACTGGAAAAAGGCAGAAAAAAATATTCCTGAAAACACATCTACAGGAATAGATGGAATTCCGATCAAGCTGATTAATGAACTCGGTCCAAAAAGTAAGGAAACGTTGTTAAAATATCTGGAAACAGTCATAACGAATAAGCAAATTCCGGACAGCTGGCGGCAGAGTAAAATGAACTTGATTTATAAAGGGAAAGGAGACAGGATGCACATAAAATCCTACAGGCTGATTACCATAACATCTGTTATGTACAGGTTAGCCATGCAGGCGGTGAAATTAAAGGTGCAAGCATGGGTTGAAAGTAACAAGATACTCGGAGAACTTCAGAACGGCTTTAGAAATGGTAGGCGCTTAGATGATAGCCTGTTCATGCTTACCCAATGCATTGAAATATCTAGAGTGGAAAATAGACCTTTGTATTTGGCCTTCCTGGACATAAACGGGGCGTACGACAACGTAAGCAGGGAACTCCTGTGGAACATATTAAAAGAAGGTATCGGTTATGAGATAATAGAGTTACAGGAAATATACCGGGATAACAAAGTAGAAATTACGTGGGAAGGGATAAGAAGTACGGAGGATGTCAAGGTATGCAAAGGGTTAAGACAAGGCTGTCCTCTATCACCGGTGCTGTTCATGCTTTATATGATAAACCTGGAACGGAGGATACAAGACAGTAACCTAGGTTTTAACCTGTCATATAGATTAGGTGGAAAGGCAGTAGACCAGCGCCTCCTCGGTTTGATGTATGCAGACGATATTGTGCTGCTAGCTGAGAGTCTGGAAGAATTGCAAACTCTAGTTAAGATTTGCGGAGACGAAGGGGACGCTCTAGGCTTCAGTTTCAGCGCAGTTAAGTCGGGTCTGATGATTTTCAACGGCTCAACTGATCAGGGTCTTAAAATACAAGGCCTTGAAATACCTAGAGTAACAGAATATAAATATCTGGGGGTATGGGTAAACGAAGGATTAGCATACATTGGAAAACATGAGCAATCACTTAAAGCCAAAGGGCGAAGGAATGCCGGGATAATGAAGCATAAGGCATTGTGGGGTACAATAGGTATGAGGTTTTGAGGGGTATTTGGAAAGGAATTATGGTGCCCGGACTTACTTTCGGAAATGTGGTTTTGTGCCTAAAATCAGAGGTACAGTCGACATTAAAAACAAATCAGAGATCCATTGGACGATTAGCATTAGGTGCCCACGGCAAAACTACAAATGAGGCGGTACAGGGAGATATGGGCTGGGCATCTTTCGAAGTACGGGAAGCTCAGAGTAAAATATTATATGAGGAACGCCTGAGGAAATTGGACAGTAACAGGTGGGCAGCTAAAGTATTAAAATACCTGTACCTAAAAATCGTTGAACCACAATGGAGGAAAAGAACCAGGAAACTAACTAGTAAGTATGCTAGTAACAAGAACGGAGAAATAAAGAGCATTAAGCAACAGGAGAAAAGCACGGAAGGTAAAAATTGGATAAATTCGATGGAAAAGAAACAGAGTGTGGAATTATACTGAAAGTGGAAAATGCAGATCAGGAAGGAAGATTTCTTTGATAACTCAAGAGGCAGTGCCCTACTTTTTGAAGCTAGATCAGGGTGCCTTAGAACACGCAGCTACAAAAAGAAATTTAACAATGGAGATGACGCATGGGCTGTAAGTGGAAACTCCTGTGAAACAATTGACCATATTATACTCGAATGTAATGGTATCCATCCGGAAGTTGGTGCAGGCGCAATCACTGTTCCTGAAGCTCTGGGGTTTAGAGATAACAATGGCCGGGTGAATAAACCGGCTGTGGAAACTAGCAAAAACCGACTAGAAGATTGGTGGCTTAAAAGCAGAGGTGACATAATGTTAGTAATGCAGGAACAAAATTTAATAAATAGAATGATGGTTTAGTTAACCATTCTAAATCATTAATTAAGATATATGGAGAAAAGTGAGCATGATAGCTACTGCTACCACCCCGTTTCAAAGTGGACGCTCCTATATTCCATCCATCCATCCATGTAAACACGGTGTTGGCCTATAATTTACATGGCGGCACTTGGATGGTTTTTTAGCTACATTTAATTTTCCTCTGCTAAATGGGTTTGTTCGAAACCGCCTATCAGGGGGAGAACAAATATTCATATCGCATAATGATCGGATGAATACTGGAAGTGGTGTAGACTACAAATCTATCTCATGCTCGACGTTCTCAGATCCTTTAAAGCAATTAAGTGCACGTGTTCATATTACAAAGATATCGAGGTAAAGAGGTTCTAGCCTTGTTTCGCGACCGGATCAGATCCTAATACAAGTAGTAGGACTCTAATCATTTACAAGGAAAGAAGAAAGAAGTGGCACCGCATGCTTTCAAGGCAAAGTCATGTGGCAGCCCCCCCCCCCCCCCCCATTGGTGGCAATCTTGAAATAAATGCCTGCAAACGTGCACTGTAGCAATTTACACCATTAGGGGTGTTTTGCCGTGTCTATAACAAACCCTCCTACACTCTTCAGAAAGGGTGCAAGGGGGCACCAACGAACACTTTTAATTGGTTCATAGGTCAGCATTGCACCCTTTTGTAGAAAGAGTGCACCATGCCCATCTGCACCCTTTTCCAAGAAGAGTGCTGTATCTGAACCCTTTGCAGAGACGGGTGCTGCAAGCGTTCTGCACCCTTTGTCAGAAAGGGTGCTAGTGTCTACACCCTTTGTTAAAAAGGTGCTATTCACACCTGCGCCCTTTCGAGCAGAAGTGCATAAATTAGTGCTTCGTATGCACGCTTAGGTAATATGGGTTGGGTTATATTATTACACTTGCTTAATACACATTTGACATGTCAATGTGGCATTGCATCTCTGCAATTGGCCACATAGTCTTGAAATATGTGGATAGGATACCATACAATGATATGCAGTACGCAGTGAGCGGTAAAAGTTATTCAGCCGAAAGGCGCGGCTTGTTACAAAAGAACATATAAAGCATCAAATAAGATACACATTCCAGGTTAACTTAAATAAATTCTGATTTGAATACCAATGCACCGTTGTGCAGCCGGCTTCCGCTTCGATTGAGAGACTCCTAAAAGGATTCTCAGCTACCCAGTTGAGAACGCTGCCATTGAACTTTGGTGTTAAGAAGCCAATATGGAAGTAAGTCCTTGGGTATCATCAATAACACGAAGCAGGCGCTGTCTCTCAGCGATGAGGAAGTTAGCTGCATGTTCGAGCATGTTAGCGAACATCACACACTTGAGTGGCTTCTCTCCATCTTGCAGGACAGTGCATAAAAGTACAGATTAGAATAACTCAAGTCGGTATAGCAAGCAATCGCAGTTCATATATATAAATAAAAATATCTCGATATGATATGTTGAAATGTATTGTCCCATGTTTTCATTAAAATGCGCGTCCTTTTTCTTTTCTGCTTCTCAGACGAACACACAAAAAATCCCACTTCACAGTATTCCATCAGTAAAAGCCTTAATTTACCCAACATGCTGACTGCAATCAACTCGCTACGCAAAATAATGCAAAGACTGTAGAGATGTATGCATTTGGCCTGAGTTATATAATTTTCGAGATAATGTAATAGGCAAATAGGTAAGCTTGTCTACGTTCATGTTCAAAGTCATGGATTCGATCATGTTATCTTAGCAACAGAGCGCCTACAAAAAATAAGTTCAGTTTGGATATTAATGCAATAAGAATCAGACACAATTTTGTGCCACACTTTTAGCAACACAGCATGCTGCAAAGACTGCAGTTTTGGTTTTTGTAGACAATATATAGGGACCGGGCGCCCATTGTATGGCGCCACCGTCTGCTCGGTGGAACAGCTGCGAGGCAGTTGAGTGGTGCAGTCATTTCCGTTCTGCTAGGCGTTTTTGAGCATGTCCCTACACGTCGTTTTGCGGTACGGCTTTGAGAGCTTTAAGCTGCTTTGAGTAATCGCAAGGAGTATTTTTCGACCGGAAAATCTTGAAAAAGGAAAGGGCCGTCCTCGGCAGGGCGTGCGTATTTTTTTTTTTTAACCGCCCGGCGCATGGTATTTCTGTTATATACTCGAAAACGCAGCGCGCAAGGTTTCACCATGCACTGGGAACACCTTTGCTAGGTGCTTGTAAAGACGACTTTATGACGGGAATTGCGCCTGCACTGCGCGCTCATATTAGTTCTAGTCGAAACCCGCCTGAAGGTCAAATACCGCCGAGCCGTGTAGCCGTGGCGTCGTAGTAGTGGTAGTTGTAATAGTCAGTGTTCGTGTAAAATGAAATAGATGCTGCACCTGTCTTTTTATTGCGTAAGCAATACTGCGCCAGATTTCGAGCCGTCGCGTATACCCGGCGGACGCCACGCTTGATTTTGAGTCGCAGCTGCGTCGACACCGGAACCGCGCCGTAAGGCAAGAGAGGAAGGGGGAAGTGTTAGCATTAGAACGAAAGCTGGCGTACCGCTCTCTCCCGTCCTCTCGCACTTCGCATACCTGTCGTTCCCCGCATCGCACTCTCTCACCGCATGCAATGCAAGCAAAGTCCGATGTTGCATGCGCGCGTCGAAATCCAGGCACGTGCGCCAAAGCGATCGTCAGGACGCACCACTCAGGGTTCAAGGGGCGGATGGCCGCCGCCCAGGGTAAGGAATTGCGCAGCAATAAAATACGCAATAAAAGACGATCGCTAACAGGAGTGAAAGTGGAAAGAGAGAAATAGGAGTCCGCGTCGGGGTAAATCAGTTGCTATGCAGTCTGATAAGGAGAAGCATCGGCGATGCTAAACTACATGCCGAAAATTAAGTGCAATACTGCTGTATTGCTTGCGCAACTTACCAGGTTTAACCAGAGCTAAACTACCGCCATTTTTTTCGTTCAAACGATTCAGAATAGAATAAAAGCAAATGGCATTCCAGTTTCACCCTTGCAACGAGAGCTGGGAAAGGAGAAAAATAAACAAGCAAGGCAAAAGTAGGATTCTATTTATGGTTGGAAAAGCAAACACATACTTCCAGGACTTCCTGCACAATTACGCTAAAATAGCTCACTGAACCCGGCTTTGAGACTATCAGACTTAATCATAATATAACCCTAATCAGTAATACTACCTCAGCATCATTTTTAAATATACGGCAATGCTCTTGTTGAACACGTCGGAGCTTCTACAAATATTTGACTTAGAAAATATTGTTACGGGGCACAGTATCGAGACGACGACGACGTGCTGGTGTGGAGTAGGGAAGACGACGACGCTCGGGCTTAGCTGGGTTCGTTCTGTAGTGTGTGGTGTGCGTATAACAGTGAACTAGCGTTTACAGCTGTGTACTTTTACTTAAAATTTGGTGGAGGATTGCTGAAAGTATGTAAGTCGCCAAATCTGGATCCGACGCGACACTTCCTTCAGCGGCACCATCAGCTCCCACCGTCGTCATGACGCAGCCTCGTGATCCAGGCACCTTTTGCGGCACCGACCACGTCGACGTAGAAGACTGGCTCGCTATGTACGAGTGGGTCAGCAAGCACAACCTTTGGGACGCGACCCTCATGCTCGCCACCGTAATGTTCTATCTCGCAGGTACGCCGTGCGTCTGGTTCGAGACGCATGAAGACGATATCGCATCGTAGGAGATATGCAAGGACAAGCTTCGAGACCTATTTGCAAGCCGATCAGACGTACGCTTGGCGCAGAAGAAGACCTCGCATCCCGTGCCCAGTCTTCGAATGAATCATATATGTCTTATATTCAAGACATTCTAATCCTATGCCGAACGGTGGATAGCGCCATGTTCGAATTAGACAAGGTGGACCACATATTAAAGGGAATTGCAGACAGCTGCTGCTTTGCAAAGACTGTCCGGCGGTCGACTCAGTCATCCAAGTTTGCCGGTAGTTTGAGCAAGCAAAACACCGCCGTCTTACAGCTTCCGAACCTTGCCAAACACAGCTCCTATACGTACTCCGTGCGAAGATACTCCAACCTTCCCAGTTGAAAAAAACAACAGAACCGGGTCCAAAATACAACAAAATATTCTCTAGTTCTGTCGTAAACGTCAAATTTTTCTGCCGTTCTGTAGTACTTTTCTGTAGTTCTGTAGTTTTTCTGTAGTATATTTTTGTTGTCTGTATTTCTGTAGCACGTTTCTATTGTCAATACAGAAATTTCTGATGTTATTACAGAAAGTTCTGTTGTCACAACAGGTTCCGCGTCAAAACCGCAAAGAAATTCTGTCGTAACAACAGAAAATTTTCTGTAGTTTTTTGCGACTAGGTTGCAGCAGCCATCTCATCCGTCCAACTTGACCAGGATTGCTCGCCGAGGGATAGAAGCTATGACACCCGTTGCGGTCGCTCCTCAGCCAGCAGATGCTACTATAGCCTTAATCCAATCTGTCGTTCGCCAGGAGTTCGCAAATCTGGGCCTCGACGCGAAAGTGGGCTTAAACTCTGGGCAGCCTTCCGCAAAGCCCTCGCTCCGGCTTAAAATTCCAGTCGTAGCTGCTGCGGCTCCTACCACGCCCTTTCAGATGCGGTACCGCTACCGCTACCGCAACCCGGACGAATGGCGAACCTCGGATGACCGACCTATCTGCTTTAACTGCTCACGTGTCGGCCACATTTCTCCCCATTGCCGCAGTCGTTGGGTTCCGCCACTTCGACCTCGCTACTACTCTGATCGCAGCGCCGAATATGTTCCACACCCAACCTATGTCCGTAATACGCGCACTCGTAACTTCAACTCGCCAGCCCCGCGCATGTCCAGCCGCTCACCGTCTCCTCAGATAAGGCGGTCCCGCTCGCCCCAATCTCGCCGTGCCTCATCTCCCCATATTACCATTTTATTCGTCTTCTCGAACTGAGAAAAAAAAAAAAAAAAAAGGAGAGGGAGCCCGGACCAGCAAAAGCTTTGCCAGGCTTAAAGTCAATTAAAAATAAATAAAAGACAGCAGAAGCTCGAGATAAAAAAACGCAGTTTTTAAACGCGATAGAAGGTATTTAAAAAAAAAAAAAACGAGGTTCATGTCGCAAGGTGGTTCACGCTGGTTTAAGAAGAATCAAAGGAAAAACCCAGAAGGTAGCATGCAGACCTGCAAATGAAACAAAAGCAGGAACCAAAACTAGAAAAGAAGGGAACAGCAGCAAAACCACCGTCATACAAAATGACAAATAGCAATACGGAGAGAGAGGCAGACGTAAAAAACCCAAATCATAAAAAAGGGAGACTGAGGTAGAATAGTAAACAGGACAGTTCCCAACAAAGAAATGAAAATCGAGTGAACAATACAGAATTGCAGTCTCCTACGGCATTGTAATCGTTGGTCCACAAATTCACAATGAGAAAAAAATACTGATTTAGGAGCAGAAGAATCAAACAAAAACAAATTTAGGAAGTGCCGACACCACAGGCAAGAGGGAGGGGATGAGAAAGAATTGCAAAACCTAGACAAAACATTAAGAGAGAAAAAAAACTATTAAATGTAGTCTGATGCGAAAGACGTCCATCACTAAACCAGATTATATTAACCGCAAAATGCACGGGTAAGAGAAACGATGGAGGAAGATAAATAAAAAAGAAAACCTACTGCACCACTATACCGGACTCGTGTGACAACCGCCGCAGAAAAGGCAAAAAAAGTAAAATATCATATATCACTGAGGAATGAGAAAAAAAAATAACTCCACTTATTTCATAGCATTATGCATGCTGCCCATGGGGACCTGGCTCTGTAGGCAAGAGTGCCTCTAGTCATGGGCACATCCAGGAAAACTGAAAGGCATGCCTTAAGCACTCTGCTCAACACAGGAGCACGGAGCCCTCCCCTGTACAGAGCGTGGTAGGGGGTCTTCAGGACCCTCCGACGAGACCCTCGCCCCCACCACCGTCAGGCTCAAGCACAGGATCAGCAGGTCATCCGGTGGTGCTTGTAAAGACCCTAGATGGAGGGTTGGCGGCTTCGAAGGGCATGCCACGATAAAATACCAATGGACACGCAGAAACGTGATCCGGTATGCATAAGTGATCTGCGCACTACAGCCATAGGCGCCGCTATGCAAGCAAGTGGACGTGTCCTAATCAGACAGGCTGAAAGGAAGAGCAATCTTCCTTCTCTGTACAGAGCGTGGTTGTGGGTTGGCAGGATACTCCGAGGAGTCCCTCATCCCCAGACTCAAGTACATGATCTAACGGAAATACACTGGTGCTTGTAGAGCCAAGGATAGACTGTTGGCAGCAGCAGCTTGCACGCCACAACAGGAAACAGGTCAAAAATGCACCCAAGTAATAAGGCAGCCAGAAAAAAAAAGAGAAATAAAGGGTACCTGAGAAGAAAAACAATGGATTCAAGGAAAATATTAGAGAGAAAAGAAAAGGAAATCAACTCTAAATGATTACGTTCATAATTGGAACGCATGTTTCGAAAAAAAAAAATATATATATATATATATATATATATATATATTGTAGTGTGGTAATCTTCATCGATATAACCACTGACATGCGTCGCGTGCTGCCGCTCTCAAGGACGAAGAAGTTGTTCGCTGCCTTGCTCTTTCGCCACGCCTGACGCTTCGCTGCGAGTCTCCCCTGAGCGGCTGGAATCATCTGGGTTCACCGAATAAACACACCCCTACAATTGGTGCAGGTGCTGCTGGGTACGTTCCCGTCCACCCTGGAACTAAGAAGCCGCACGTTACCCTCTGCTTCCAGCATGCCGGACGACACTGCCACGACATCGTCGCCCCTCCCAACCACCGTGCTGTGTTCTGGAGCTCTACGGCAGCGTGATCCGTGCTTCTTCAGTGGCACAGCCGACCAGGACGTCGACGATTGGTTGGCGGCATATGAGCGCGTCAGTAGCTACAACAGATGGGACGACGCTATCAAGCTAAGCAATGTAATCTTTTATCTGACTGACGTGGCGAACCTCTGGTTTCGCAACCATGAGGCAGACCTGCCATCTTGGTCTGCATTTAAAAAGAATTTTGCAGAAGTGTTCGGCCGCCCTGCAGTTCGCAAGCTCCGGGCAGAACAACGCTTGCGTGAGCGCACTCAGCAAGTCGATGAGTCGTTCACTAGTTATATAGAGGACATCGTGGACCTATGCAAGCGTGTCGATCCGCTAATGACTGAAGCGGATAAGATCGAGAACATCATGAAAGGCATCTCTGACGACGCGTGCCAAATGCTCTGGGTAAAAAATCCTGCCACGGTGAGTGACGTGATCAAACTTTGCCAGAGCTACGACGTGCTTCGTAAGAAGCGCGCTTCTACCCGGCGGTCCGGTGTTAGAGACGACGCCATCTCTACACTTGCGCTGGGCGGTTCTACCCCATCAGAGGACAGCCCTTTACTTCAGCAAATCAAAGCCTTCGTTCGAGAAGAGGTCGCCCGCCAGCTATCGCTGGTCCCTCAGTTACAGGATAGTGGCCGCCTTGTTCCTGACATGGCTCCGTCTTTGGCCCCTACCATACGGCGTGCCGTTCAAGATCACATCGCTGACGTTCTTCCTCCCAGCTCCATGCTCCCGCCCAGCCCTGTGCTGCCGCCCAGCCCCGTGCCAGCGCAAGTAACGGCACCACTGACTTACGCCCAAGTTGCGGCCAGGCCGCTCATGCCATCAGCATCTCTTTCCTACCAGGCCGCTCCTTCCAACCTTCCTTCGCCTTTGCCTGGGTCTGCATTCCATGTCCCTATTCCAAGGGTACGCCAACGCCCTACGAACCCTTGGCGTACCGCGGACAACCGACCAATCTGCTACTCTTGCGGGCTGCCGGGCCATGTCGCACGCCTTTGCCGCCAACGCCTTCCACCTTCTCGACCTGAACTATGGAACTACTCCTACAATACAGACCAGCCCTCGCCGAGAAATCCGCCCAGTTCCGAATTTGTATCTCGTGACAATCAAACGTACACAGCTCGCCGATCACCTTCCCCTCGTCGCCGTTCCCCGTCCCCACTCCGACGTTCTATCGGCACCGTTGAGGGAAACTAACAGTCGCAGTTCCCGGGGCAAGAACTGCGCTTGGTTCGAACTCTTCAAGTCCTCGGTGTTCTCCCACTAACGTAATTCAAGTGTTTGTCGACGGCGTCGCAGTACTCGCTCTAGTCGACACGGGCGCTGCCGTATCAGTCATCAGTGAAGCTCTTTGCCGTCGTCTTCGTAAGGTGACCACCGCACTTTCCGACTTTTCGCTTCGCACCGCCTCATCACAGCGCATTCATCCCTCAGCGGCGTGCACGGCCCGTGTTCTCATCGAAGACGTCTTATACACCATCGAGTTTATTGTACTGTCTCGCTGCTCACACGACATCATCCTGGGCTACGATTTCCTTTCCACTCATCATGCCGTTATTGACTGCGCCCGCGCGGAAGTTTCCTTTTTACCTCTTTGTGATACCGTCTTGTGTGACGTCCCTACCCGGCCTGCAAAACTCCTCGTCGCCAGTGACACAGACATTCCTCCATTTTCTGCTGCCCTCGTTCCACTCTCCTGTGAAAGCGTTATTAGTTCGACTGTCTTCTTCACACCTTCCGACGCCGCTTCACGCCATCCCTGCCTCCTGCTTCCATTTGCGGTCCTCAAGTTCGAAGATGGCCTTAGTGCAATGTACGTCTCAAATCCATTTTCGTGCCCGTCCGTCCTGCTACGCGGCGAGTGTCTCGGTCGTATTGAAGAACTTGATCCCGCGCTTGTAAATACTCTTCCTGCAACGCCTACTTCATTAGACGTTAATGTGCTCAGCTCTTGCGATACAGCGACCGCTTCGGCACCACCCGATGTTCTTCAACAAGCTATTGACGCAGATCTCCCACCCGCACAACGCGATCAACTCGCTGCTCTTCTACAGAACTTCACTTCTGCCTTCGACCTTCCTCACACTGCTCTGGGTCGCACGTCTGTCGTTACGCACGCAATCGACACTGGTACAAACGCACCTTTACGACAGCGTCCTTATCGCGTGTCGGCCTCTGAGCGCCAAGTCATTGCTGACAACGTGGACGACATGCTTCGCCGGGGCGTCATACAGCCATCTAACAGTCCAAGGCGTCGTCGATTCGCGGCAAAGGATAGACATCTTTGCGCGTGATTTTGTTAAGCCTACGGTAATCGACGCAAAACCGGATGGAACCATCTTTCTTGGTGACCAAAACAACCGGAGAAGCCCATGGACTGTTTACAGGGAGCCGAGTATTTCTCCTCTTTGGATTTGCGCTCCGGCTACTGGCAGGTACCGATGGCTGATAATGACCGCTCGAAAACTGCCTTTATAACACCGGATGGATTATACGAGTTCAACGTTATGCCCTTTGGCCTCTGCAATGCCCCGGCTACTTTCGAGCGCCTGATGGACACTGTTCTTCGTGGACTCAAGTGGCAGACCTGTCTTTGTTATCTGGACGACATCGTAGTTTTTTCTGCCGACTTTTCTTCTCACCTTCTCCGCCTAAAGGATGTCCTCACGTGTCTCGCCGGCGCTGGGCTTCAGTTGAATTTGAAGAAGTGCCACTTTGCCGCTCGAAAACTCACAATTTTAGGCCACGTAGTTTCTAAGGACGGCATTCTTCCCGACCCCACCAAACTTCGCGCAGTTGCAGAGTTCCCGAAGCCAACCTCCCTGAAGCAGCTTCGGAGCTTTATCGGCCTCTGCTCCTACTTTCGACGTTTCATCTTGAACTTCGCCTCTATCATCGCTCCTCTGACCCAGCTCCTTGCCGGCAGCTCCGACCTTTCCGCCTGGACTCCAGCCTGCGATAAAGCCTTTGACACTTTACGCCGCCTTTTGGTTTCGCCGCCCATTCTACGCCACTTTGATCCGGCTGCGCCTACGGAGATCCACACTGATGCCAGCGGTAATGGGCTTGGTGCCGTCCTTACCCAACGTAAGCCTGGTTACAGCGAGTATGTTGTGGCATACGCCAGCCGAACATTGACAAAGGCAGAATCTAATTATTCAGTCACAGAAAGGGAATGTTTGGCCATTATTTGGGCTATTGGAAAATTTCGTCCTTATGTGTATGGTCGACCGTTTTACGTTGTGACCGATCACCACGCTTTGTGCTGGCTTGCCTCTCTGAAAGACCCATCCGGTCGCCTTGCTCGCTGGGCTCTTCGTCTCCAGGAGTTTGACATTCATGTCATTTATCGATCAGGCCTGAAGCATACGGACGCGGATGCTCTTTCCCGCTCGCCATTGCCTAGAGATAATTCGTCTGACCACGTCTGTGCCTACGATATGTCGACTCTTACAACTATCGACATGGCTACCGAGCAGCGGAATGACCCCTGGATCAATGCACTTTTGAATTTTCTCTCAAGTCCTACTCCCGGTCATTCCTCCAAAGCGCTCGTCCGCCAAGCACACCACTTCTCCATTCGTGACGGTCTTCTCTATCGCCGCAATTATTTGCTTGATGGACGGAAGTGGCTTCTAGTCATCCCGCGTCATCTCCGCGCCGACATTTGTGCTGCGTACCATGGTGACCCACAATGTGCTCACGGTGGCGTATTGAAAACCTACACACGCCTACGTCTGCGATTTTACTGGCGTGGAATGTACCGCTTCGTAAGACATTTCGTGCGCGCTTGCGAATCTTGTCAACGCCGAAAAACTCCTCAGAAGTCCTCTGTTTCGTTGCAGCCGTTACCCTGCCCTGCTCGTCCGTTTGACCGCGTTGGCATAGATCTCTATGGCCCTCTTCCGACTACTCCTGCTGGAAACCGGTGGATTATTGTGGCAGTAGACCATCTGACTCGCTACACTGAAACATCACCGTTACCCTCTGCCTCTGCAAGAGACGTTGCTTTGTTCATTCTCAACAACTTGATTCTTCGCCACGGGACTCCGAAGGAACTGCTCAGTGACCGCGGACGCGTTTTCTTGTGCGACGCTCTCGAGGCCCTACTGAAACAATGTCGCATCATTCATCGCACCGCTACTTCTTACCACCCTCAGACGAATGGCCTGACAGAACGCTTCAACCGTACTCTGAGTGACATGCTGGCCATGTACGTCAACGACGCTCATTCCAACTGGGACCACGTTCTTCCTTTCGTAACCTACGCGTACAACACTGCGATACAGACCACCACTGGATTCTCTCCCTTTTTTCTTCTTTACGGGCGCGAGCCAACCTGCACAATGGACGCGCTTTTTCCCTACCGCCCTGATGTTTCTGAATCGACGCCACTCTCGGACGCCGCCCAGTATGCAGAAGAATGCCGTCAGCTCGCTCGTTCGCTCACAAAGGAAAATCAATGGCAACAAAAACACCATCGTGACACTGGTGAGGCGCCTTCATATGCGCCCAACTCCCTGGTGTGGCTCTGGGTTCCTGCCACAACCGCCGGCCTGTCAAAGAAGCTTCTTGCTCGGTATCACGGTCCATACCGAGTCCTTCAAAAAACATCTCCTGTGAACTACGTAGTTGAGCCCGTTACGCCATCTGCGGACTTGCGTCGCCGTGGACGCGAAATAGTTCATGTGGACCGAATCAAGCCCTACTACGATCCGTCTGTCCTTTCGGCACCATGAGTCGCCAGGATGGCTCCTTCTCTGCCCGGGGGGGAAACTGTAGTGTGGTAATCTTCATCGATATAACCACTGACATGCGTCGCGTGCTGCCGCTCTCAAGGACGAAGAAGTTGTTCGCTGCCTTGCTCTTTCGCCACGCCTGACGCTTCGCTGCGAGTCTCCCCTGAGCGGCTGGAATCATCTGGGTTCACCGAATAAACACACCCCTACAATATATATATATATATATATATATAATGGGTTAGGACAGAAGTAAAGAGAAGAAGAAAACAACATAGGTAACCTTTCAGAGGAGATACGTAGGAAAATAAACCCTGCGGCATATAATTTACAGAATGCGAAATAGCAAGCAAATAGTTCACTTAACAGAAGAATGTCAGCGACAATAGTCAGGTATAGTGCTGCTTATGTGTTGAACATTTTGAATTAAAATTGCACAAGCGACCAGAATTCCGAAGCAACGTCGGGTAATGAGACTTTGTTATATCTGATAAGCAAAAAGGCTTTAGGCGAGAAACCAAAGGAGCAGTAAGGGAGCAGTTTTGGAAGTAGTGACGGACGTCATTACACATCTTGCCACAAAGTTAAGAGGAGGATAGACGTACCCTTTTAAAATAAAAAGGAAATCTGCCAGGCCCTGTAATTAGAGTTGTAATCGCACTACGGGGCGGACAAATGCATGGTATATTGAGGGTATCAGGTATCCAATTAAATAATTCTGTGCCACCATTATTTTTGCGCCAATATGTGCTCCACAAAACAAGGGAAGAACGATGTAAGCTTGAACGAACATAACGTCTTGAAAGGGTAGAAGGATGTAAACGGCCGTACGGCCTGCGCTACCAGCTGCTTGGCCGGCCAACTCATTGCCATAAATGCCGGAGTGGACCCGGATATGGAATAACATGAATGGAGCGAGAGACGATAAGCGCGACAGGTTCCTTTTAATGGTAAGAATTGTGGGGCAAACGAATTTACTGAAGAGATGGCAGAGAGCAGAGAAAGAGAATCTGTATAGAAATGAATAGGCGTAGTGAGAGGGTTGTGAAGTGCACATTCAACTGCATTATTAAAGGCCACAAGTTCCGCTTCATACGCACTGGAAGGTGGCTGCAAAGAAAGGCGATGAACAAATAATATGTTTTGGGTTGAGTTAAGAACTACAAAAGCTGCGCCCACGGAGTGAAGTGTGAACGACCCATCAGTATAGATATGCAGTGCGCGTTTGGAAGAACAAAACATGGCTTCCTGGTAGGTGAGTTTAATAAAATGAAATTTAAACTTGGTTGAGGGATGATCAGCCCAGGTATTGAACAATGGCTGTGTTTCAGAAGGGTTATATGTAAAGTTGCCATAAACTGTCGGTTGCCGGAGTGTAAAAAGCTTGCTTGAACTCGGCACATAACTAGTCTAGATAAATAGGCAACGGAACAACATTTGCAAAACCACAAAGTGCAGCTGTTCGCGTGGTTGCGTAGGCGCCAGTAAAAGCGAGGAGTGGTATTCGTTGTAGTGAAAGGACGCGATCTCTTAGTCGAGAAAGAGGACAGTGATACCACCATGCATGGGCAGCATATGTAATCGAGCGGAGATTGACTTGGTGATAAATTTGATGCAAATGAGAAGGTGAAACGCGAAAGCGTAAATTAAACCAATTACGGAGCTTAGTGTTAGACCAAAGTTTTAGTTTGCAAGTGATTTACATGGGGAATAGAGGTAAGGTACTAATCAAAAACAACCCCTAATAATTTGATAGTTGGCTCGCACTTAAGGCCACTGTGAGATCCAAGACGGATGGTGGGTTTACGCTTATGTAATACTGGTACTCCATTATGAAATAAAACATTAGAGCATTTTTGTGCGTTTAACTGAACACGATTTTCGGTGCACAATTGCTGGACTAAATTTAGAACGCTGGTTGCCCTTGTAGATAACTTGCGATTTGTCTGACCAGGTACAAGGATAATGGTCTAGAAAACGTCAAATTAAAGGGTGCCAAACACTATCAAATGCACCTTTAAAGTCCAGAGAAATTAAAACCACAGGGTGCTCTGTTGTCTGTAATCCTGTAATAATTCACGTAATTTATAAATGGCCTGGACAGAATTCCGGCCGTGAGTAAAACCCTACTGATTCCTGTTAAGCAAGTTATTTTTTGATAAAAAGTAGTACAATCGACCATAAAGCAACCGGTCGAGTACGTTACCAAATAAAGAATAATACAAATCGGGCGGTATGAGCTCGGAAGTTCCGGAGGTCTGTTGGGTTTGGGAATAAAAATAACTCTGCCTATTTTCCATGGTTGACGGAAGTGACCCAAAAAGAGAATAATTGAAAATAGAGGAAAAGGAGAAGGGATGAGCATTAAACAAGGAAACGACAAAACGAGGAGAGATAAGATCGGGGCCAGCAGAAGACGTTAAATTCATTGAAGCTATAACAGCCTCACTTTCTTCAAGAGTGAGCGGTGGATCCTGGATTGAGTTATTATAAGGCTGCTTAATAATATCCCTAACCTGAGTATGTAAAGCTAGATCTAAAAAAGAATCGTCCACAGCGACATGCGTATTCAGCAGAAGCTTTATAGCGTCTTGAAACGTCTCTGTATGGGTACCGTCAAGGTATCTAAGCATAGGAATTATTGAGGGAGTCCTGAGCTTTCCAAAAGCATACTTGTATGGCTTGTCAAAAAGGAATTTCCTTGTAGCATTCGAGCAAAGTTCCTTTACATAACTGTCATGTGTGCGCCTGATGTTAGCTCTATAGACAGCAAGAGCTTTATAATAAATTGAGCGGTGGTAAATTCTTTGTGTAAGATCGGAAATACGTTGAAAAGGACGTCGAAGAGCCCGAACACGTGAGCGCTCCATGCGCAAATCAACTGACCACCAAACAGATCCCTCAGGAAATGTAGATTTAACAGAACGTAAGTTTTCGTTGTAGAGTTTGATAAAGATCTGATTAAATTTTGAAAGGACGCTATCAAGGGCAGGCGCTGAATAGATCTGATGATTGTAAAAATGCTGAAACCAATTCAGAGACGCTAACTGGGAAATTAAGCGACATGAGCTGGCTCTAGTAAGCCTCTTAAACTGTGATGAAGGTTGAGAAATGAAAGAAAAAAATAAATCTGAGCTCTGAAAGGGGTGAATCTGGCATAGCTTCCCAAAAATAAGCCTCGTTAAGTCAGTTTGGGGAAACCAATGTGATGTCAATCCAACTTGAAGCGTGCTAAGTTTCATATGTTGGCAAGAAATTTGGATTATTAATAACAACCAAGTTATTGGATGCAGCAAATGCTTGAACGTTAGTTCCTCTTAGGTCCGTAACACTTCCACCCCAAACGATGTTTTTGCGTTAAAGTAACCACAAATGATAATATTGTCACATTAGGCGGTGCAACGCATAAGGAAAGAAGAAGAACGCATACGCATAAGGAAAGAAGAAGAAAACTCTCGTGAGTTTTTGAGAGAAGACGACGTTCAAGAGCGTCGGCTGGTGCCTACAGAGAACGTCCGTTGGAAAGCCTTGTCTTCGGTGTCCGCCCTCTGCTACAAGCTGAACTACCCCGTAACACCCACGTTGGGTGCCACCTTGGTGGAGGTACTTTCGATTCCCCTTGCCACAGCTCCTCGTACTTTCACGCCAGAAACCTGGATTTGCGCAGTGGACGTCATCTCCCTGAGCTCACCCCACCGACTACTACAGTAAGCATGGCATCCCAGGACGCATCACCCGCTACGGAAACTCCAGCTGCCCCCATGGTTTTAACGAAAATCCGTCATCCGCCTATCTTTAACGGCGAAGACAACAAGGACGTTGAAGATTGGCTCGACGAATATGAAAGGTGCAGCAAGAATAACCGCTGGGATGCTAGCATAATGCTTGCAAACATCATCTTCTATCTGGCGGGAAGGCGAAGACCTGGTTTACCAATAACGAACAGGAGATGCCTACGTGGGACATCTGCAAACAAAAACTGCAGGACTTATTCAGCAAACCAATTGGGCGAGCTCTGGCAGCCAAAAAAGACCTGGCTACTCGGGCTCAATCGTCAACCGAGTCATACCTAGCCTACATACAGGACGTTCTCGCATTGTGTCGAAAGGTGAATACCTCCATGACCGAAGATGATAAAGTGGGCCATATACTTAAGGGTATCGCTGATAACGCATTCAATGTACTTCTCTGCAAAGACTGCTCTACGGTGGACTCAGTCCTGTAAGTCTGTCGCCGTTTCGAACAGGCGAAGCAGCGCCGCATCGTCCATCGGTTTCAGCGCCTTCCCAACACGGCGACTACATCCTCGTGTGACGACTTGCCCACGTTACAGCAGCCTTCAAGTCAGAATAACCTCACTACCATCGTCCGCAGAGAAATCAAGGCCTTGACTCCTGTTACACATACGTCACCTCCTCCACAGGCAACAATAGCTATGATACAGGCTGTTGTCCGCCAAGAATTCGCTAATGTGGGCCTCGTTTAAAATCCTGCCCCACCAACCCCTGCACCACAGCCAATCCCAGTGGTTGCTGCTGCTGCAACAACCACGCCCTACACACCGCGCTACCCTACCCGCAATCCTGCGGAGTGGCGCACATCTGACGATAGGCCTATTTGCTTCGTCTGCTGTTCAGCTGGCCATACATCCCGCTTGTGCCGCAGCCGTCCGGCTCCCCCCTCTCAACCCTATTACAGCCCTGTCCGCCATAACTATTATGCACCACGACGCGTTTCTGTCACCCCAGCACATCTTCGTACTGAGAACACAGAGCAAGACCGTCGTCCTAGCCGTTCTCCATCGCCTGAAGCCCACCATTCCCGATCACCTACTCGTCGCCGCAGCTTGTCCCCAATGTACCAAGGCACCTACTCAGGAAACTAGGCAACGCAGCGCCCGGACGTGACGCTGCGTTACCAACCCTGACAGTCAACTGTGTTTCGACCATCGCACCACGCCGCAACCTGATCAATGTCCTCGTAGATCAAGTCCCTGTGCCCACTCTCATTGACACTGGAGCCCATATTTCAGTTAGTTCGTCATTCCGCCAGCGCCTCAAAAAAGTTCTTACGCCCGCTAACACCTCTACAGTTCGCGCTGCTCATGGAAAAACTGCTGCCATCATCGGAATGTGCACTGCACGCGTTAGCATCGCCGGCCACCATGTCCCTGTGCTCTTCGCCGTCCTTAATACTTGTCCTCAAGACGTGATTTTAGGCCTAGACTTTTTAACAGCCCATTCCGCTCTCATTGACTGTTCCGCCGGGCTTCTGCGCCTAGCCCTGCCCTATTGTGTTCACGACCCCAGTGCTGACCAATCCCAGCCTCGCCTCCGCGCCAGTACATTTACTCGCCTACTTCCCAAAGCGGCAGTATACGTGCCCATGTCATCTTTTCCCTCCCTTCCTGACGGCGACTACGTTGTCAACCCATCACCGACGTCACTCTAACGCGCAACATCGTCCTACCGCATAACATTGTACACGTCGAGAATAACCTCACCTACATTCCCGTACTCAACTTCAGCATGTCTTCACAAGCTCTCCCGGAGGACATTTTCCTTGCCGAGCTGTTGCCTTTGTCCAGCTTTACCATTTCTGCAGTGCTGTCCGACCGTCACGCCGACGTACCTGCACAACCAGTCCCATCACATAGTCCGGAGGACCGCATCTCAGCCATGGTTGCCTCTGACCTGCGTCCCGAATATGCCAGCGCCCTTGCCTGCCTTTTGCGGTCATTCAGCGACATTTTTGATTTCGGTCACGGATCCCTAGGCCAAACGTCCGTCGTCACACATCGTATTGATACTGGAGATGCCCGACCTATTCATCGACGGCCTTACAGAGTTGCTCTTTCCGAACGCAGGATCATTCAGGAAGAAGTAGAGAAAATGTTGGCAAGCAACATTATTGAGCCGTCGAGCAGCCCCTGGGCGTCTCCGGTCATCATCATCATCATCAGCCTGATTGTACCCACTGCAGGGCGAAGGCCTCTCCCATATTTCTACACTTAACCCGGTTCTGTGCTAGCTGCATCCACTTGACCCCTGCGAACTTCTTAATCTCATCCGCCCACCTAACTTTCTGCCGCCCCCTGCTACGCTTTCCTTCCCTTGGAATCCAGTTTGTTACCCTCAGCGACCATCGGTTATCCTCTCTTCGCACTACATGTCCTGCCCATGTCCATTTCTTCTTCTTAATTTCCACTAGAATGTCGGTAACTTGAGTTATTTCTCTGACCCACTCTGCACGCTTTCTATCTCTTAATGTCACCCCTACCATGTTTCGTTCCATGGCCCTCTGGGTTGTCCTCAATTTAAGCAGAACTCTCTTGGTTAGCCTCCACGTTTCAGCCCCATAGGTGAGTACAGGCAAGATCCAATTGTTGTATACTTTCCTCTTGAGCGATACCGGTAAGCTGCTAGTCATAATCTGCGAGTGCTTGCCAAATGCGCTCCATTCCAATCTTATTCTTCTTGTTATTTCCTTTTCATGGTCCGGATCTGCGGTTACTACCTGTCCTAAGTAAACATATTGGCCTACTACTTCCAGTATTTCGCTACCTAATGTAAACTGCTGTTCCTTCCCGAGGCTGTTGAACATTACCTTAGTCTTCTGCATATTGATTTTCAAGCCTACCTTTCTACTTTTTATGTCTAGGTCATCAATCATTATTTGCAGTTCATCCCCCGAGTTGCTTAGCAAGGCAATGTCATCAGCAAATCGCAGATTACTGAGGTATTCTCCATCTACCCTTATCCCTAACTGCTCCCATTCCAAGTCTCTGAATACTTCCTCTAAACAAGCTGTGAATAGTACTGGGGAGATTGTGTCTCCTTGCCTAACACCTTTCTTTATGGGAATTTTGTTACTTTCTTTATGCAGAACTATAGTTGCTGTGCAGCCACTATATATATCTTCCAGCACTGTCACGTACGGCTCGTCTACATCCTGATTTCGCAATGCCTGCATCACCGCCGAGGTTTCAACTGAGTCAAATGCTTTTTCCTAATCAATGAATGCTATGTATAAGGGCTGGTTATATTCCGAGCATTTTTATATCACCTGATTGATGGTATGTATATGATCGATAGTAGAGTACCGTTTCCGAAACCCTGCTTGATCCTTTGCTTGATTGCAGTCTAAGGTTGTCCTGATTCTATTAGCGATTACTTTAGTAAATACCTTATACGTAACAGACAATAAGCTGGTTGGTCTATAATTTTTAAGATCCTTAGAGTCCCCTTTCTTGTGAATGAGGATAATGTTTGCATTCTTCCATGGTTCCGGTACCGTCGATGACACCAGGCACTGCGTATACAGGGTGGCCAGTTTTTCTAGCACGATATCCCCCCCGTCCTTCAGCAAATCTGTAGTTATCTGATCCTCTCCAGCTGATTTCCCCACTTTCATAGTTTCTAGTGCTTTCTTGACCTCGTCCTTCGTCACTGGTGGAACGTCTGACTGTTTTTCCGTACCGCCAATCTCATTACGGTCCTGACTACTTTGGCTACTGTAGAGATCTGTATAGAACTCCTCGTCTCCGCGTCTCCGGTAGTACTCGTCAAAAAGAAAGACAACAGCTGGAGGTTTTGCGTTGATTATCGACACCTAAACAAGATAACAAAGAAAGACGTGTATCCTCTTCCAAGGATCGATGACGCTCTCGACTGCCTGCATGGTGCTAACTACTTCTCCTCCATCGATCTCCGTTCTGGATATTGGCAGATCTCTGTTGACGAAAGATATCGTGAAAAGACGGCTTTTGTCACCCCGTATGGCCTCTACCAATTCAAGGTGATGCCTTTCGGCTTATGTAATGCCCCTGCGACATTCGAGCGTATGATGGACTCCCTATTACGCGGGCTCAAATGGACCACATGTCTGTGCTACCTCGATGACGTCATCGTATTTTCATCAACCTTTGAAGGCCACCTCCATCGTGTTTAGGCTATTCTTGGCGTCTTCCGACGAGCTGGCCTTCAGTTGAACTCCAAGAAGTGTACCTTTGGTCGCCGCGAACTCAAGGTCCTAGGACATTTAGTCAACACCCATGGCATCCAGCCGGATCCCGACAAAATTCGCGCTGTAAGGGATTTCCCTAAACCGAAATCTAGCAGCGACGTGCGTAGCTTCCTCGGACTTCGCTCATATTTCCGGCGATTTGTACCAAACTTCGCAGAAATAGCCCGTCCGCTCACGCAGCTTCTGAAAAAAGAGGTTTCCTTTACCTGGGGCCACGAACAATCGGCCGCCTTCGTCGCTCTTATTGCCCACCTCACCGGTCCGCCAGTGTTGGCTCACTTCAATCCGTCAGCGCCTACAGAAGTACGCACCGACGCAAGTGGTCATCGAATTGGGGCCGTTCTCGCACAACGTCAGCTCGGGTTACCCCGCGTCATCGCCTATGCCAGCCGACTCCTCTCTGCGGCCGAACAAAATTATTCCATCACTGAACGTGAGTGCTTAGCCCTAGTTTGGGCCATTACAAAGTTCCGCCCTTACTTGTATGGGCGGCCATTCACAGTAGTCACTGACCACCACGCACTGTGTTGGCTTTCTACACTCAGAGACCCTACTGGCCGCCTTGGACGTTGGGCCTTGCGCCCTCAGGAGTATAATATTTCAGTGGTTTATAAGTCTGGCCAGTTGCATCGAGACGCCGATTGCCTGTCCCGTCATCCAGTCGACCCGCCAAGCCAACCTGAATGTGACAATGACGCTTGCGTGCTCTCTATTTCTGATTTCTCCAACATTCGCCATGAGCAACGCCAGGACCCTCAGCTTCGCGAAATTATCAATCGCCTCAGCGCCGATCGCGATGACCCTTCCCTTCGTTTGTTTGTGCTCCACGACGGCACCTTATACCGGCACATGTGCGACCTGATGGCCCCGACCTTCTACTAGTAGTCCCTCAGCACCTACGCTCAGCCGTCCTTCAACAGCTTCACGACGTTCCTACAGCGGGTCATTTAGGCGTCTCTCGCACATACGACAGTGTGCGTCGTCGGTTCTTTTGGCCAGGCCTATATCGCGCAGTCCGCCGTTACGTAGCTGCTTGTGACCGCTGTCAACGCCGGAAAAAGCCATCACTTTTACCAGCTGGACTTCTGCAGCCAATCGACATCCCCATAGAGCCATTTTCTCGAGTGGGTCTGGATCTTCTACGGCCTTTTCCACTGTCCGCATCGGGGAACAAATGGATTGCGGTGGCCACTGATTACACCACACGCTACGCGGTCACACGAGCAATACCAACCAGTTGTGCAACTGATGTCGCTGCTTTCCTCCTCAACGACGTTATACTCGTCCATGGAGCTCCCCGCCAACTGCTCACCGACCGTGGCCGTTGCTTTCTGGCTCGTATAGTCGACGAGATCCTACGGCTGTGCAACGTTCGTCATTCTTTCACGACTGCCTACCATCCACAGACGAACGGGCTTACCGAACGCCTTAACCGGACACTGACTGACATGTTGTCTATGTACGTTTCTGATGACCACCGCGACTGGGACATAACGCTGCCATTTGTGACATTCGCTTACAATTCGTCGCGTCACGACACTACCTGCTACTCCCCCTTCTATCTTTTATACGGCCGGGAACCTCTGCTTCCTTTTGACAGTCTGTTCCCGTCTGTCACCACTGCCAGCTCATATGCTCGTGACGCCATAGCCCGAGCTGATGCTGCCCGCGTTGTTGCTCTCAACCGACTCGCAGCCTCTCAGCACTCCCAGAAACGTCGCTATGATTCCTGTCATCGCAACACCGAGTATTCTTGCGGCTCTCTCGTGCTGCTCTGGACTCGAGCTCGCCGCGTTGGCCTCTCGGAAAATCTTTTGCCCCGGTATACAGGACCCTACCGTATTTTACGACAAGTGACACCAGTGACATACGAAATTGCGCCCTTGCATCCCGTCCGCCATGCCTCTACACCACGCACCGAGACGGTCCATGTTGCACGCCTGAAACCGTACTACATGGACCATGGTTTGGACGCTAGTACGCACCGGGACGGTGCTTTTCAGCCGCCGGGGTAGTGTCACATTAGGCGGTGCAACGCATAAGGAAAGAAGAAGAAGACTCTCGTGAGTTTTTGAGAGAAGACGACGTTCAACAGCGTCGGCTGGTGCCTACAGAGAATGTCCGTTGGAAAGCCTTGTCTTCGGTGTCCGCCCTCTGCTACAAGCTGAACTACCCCGTAACAATATTATCTGTAGGTGAAGTCTGTACACAAGGTGCCAGTAAAACAAGAAAGCTTTCGATATCTGCGCGAGGTGGTATATATACTGCTATGAAAAGAAATTGATAAGTCGATGTCTGACACAAAAAGGCAACAAGCTCAGGAGAAATGAAACTAGGAAAGACATCAAAATTAGGATTGTGGAGTAATACAACGCAGCGGGGATTTTCAGTACAATCAATTTTATGAAATGAAGGGTGAAGTCCTGCAAATTCTTTTTTAGGGGTAATGTATGGATCGCAGGCAGCAGTTACTGTGATGCCATTATCTTGAATGCATTTAACCATGGGGGAAGTCGCGCAGCGTGGGTAATCCAAATTTACTTGTAAGAACCTAACATTAAGGTTGGGACGAGGGGTTTCCGTGGTCCTAAAAGCCATAGTTGGTTCTTGCCCGTATTCGAGCAACACGATCCTGCAAGATAGTGCAGGAGACATCACCAGCAGGATGCGCACAAGGGCGGCCTGCCGTTGCGCATGGGACGCATTTTATGTTTGGGTCCTTAACCAACACTCCTTATACGGTGAAGTTTTTTGTGTACAGGCTCGAAGGGCATGACCGTGCTGTGCACAAAAGGTACATAAAGGCACATGTAGATCCTCCTGGACTTCACCTGAAGTCCAACCGGTCGTGACCCTACGTCCGGCGTGAAGTCGGGAGAAGGCGGGAGGGTCGACCTCAATGATGTGCACCCGATGCCCAGATCGCTGAGTAAAAGAAAGTCTGACCTTGCATGTTTCCGGATCGAGGCATAATCCGGGGTTCCTGCGGTTGACGACCGCCACCAAATCATCTGAGAGGACGTCCAGGTCAACACCTGATAGCCGAACGTGCGGGTTCCTCCTCGAGGGAACCGGGACCTTAACTGAGGTATTGGTGGTCTCAACGCGGGTGATGGCTGCCCTCAACCGCTCAAGATCTCCTGGGTCCTTGGAAGTTACTACCAAGGCACGACTCGTGGGCCGAAGGTTGAGAGCGCCAATCCCCTCGGATTCTGGGTCTATTGTTGCCTTGAGCAGAGTTGCAACTTCCTGTCCCACGTGATTTGTAGCGGCAGCAGACGTTAAGACCATCTGGTGAGGTTCAACAGTATGATGCTCGTGAGGCCTTGTAAAGTCCTGAATACCATCCCTGGATCTGCGAAATGCTTCGCGAGGTGCCACGGAATCTGGAGCGGCCCGCCAAGTTGCTGCGAAGGTCCGAGAAACATTACGTCCAGTCCTCAGCTGATTAACATCGCAAGCAGATGTCCTACAAGAAAGCTCCGCGTTGTGGGCCTTAAGAGCTTCTATTTCCCGGTCGCGAGAAGAGATTTGGTCATGTAAAGAACGGATACGCTCGCTGTCCGAACAGCACAACCAAAAAAGGGCATTGCCTGTGCATTCAGTGATGAAGCCAGGGAGACGAGGACAGCGCGAACTCCAGGGCCAATCTTACATTTGCTGGCGTTGATTGTAGAAATCAGCTCCTAGTGTGCCCTCAAAATGGCAGTGTCGGAACCCAGCGGAAGTTCATCAAGATCCGTGGATGGCTCAATGGCCGCAGGATGCGGGGAGAGGCCCGGTAAGGTAGTCAGATGAATCAAATTCGTCTCCAAAGGCGAATACGAATGGGAACCAGCATGCACTTCCGGGGAAGAATCCTCCAAAAAGGAGTAACATCTGAAAGGTCAGCCTTACTGTCGGAAGAGTCCGCTGTGGCTGGAGGGTTCGCGGTAGAATCAGCAGCGAGGTGAGCGTTGCCAGCAACAGCAACCGAAACAGGCATGGTTGTTCGAGCAACTGTCAGGCCTACCCAGGCTGCCAGCTGAGCCCTGAAGGTTGCAAAGTTTCGCTGCAGCGTGGAAGGACGCCTGTAGAAGTCCCCCGAAGAAAACAATTGGCAACGCAAAGAGTATCCCTAAAGATTGGAAATCAGGCACTGGAAGAGGTGGACGAGTTGAGAGTTCTTGGCCTAGAAATTCACAAATCCGGCAAAGGAACACAATGGCTTCATAAAGTGAAAAAAGTAGCTGCGACTTCCTTAAACTTGATAAAACGCATTTCGTCTAGGGGAGGAGGAGCTCGAGCGGACATGGCAAGACGTCTTGTACAATCAGTGTTACAGCCGAGGATACTATACCAGGCCCAATTCCAAAGACTCACGAGGCGGCAATGGGCAAAATTGGAAACAATAAATAGAAACGCAATGCGCACTATCACGGCCTTACCAAAACTTACCCCTATCCCTATTCTCCAAGAGTTTGCACAGATAAATACGTTGACAGAATTAATTGAGCAACGAGAGGCAACAAGGGATATGAAGCGAAAGTACGTTACGCCCATAGCATCCTTGTACAACGAAGTGGCAGTTCGAACACCACCAATGGCTGACCCCCCTCCTTGGGAATTCACTACTATCACGACAAACAAGACCACTCGGCTTCGTCGCAAAGAAAAGCTGGCATCTCGACCTCTGGTTGATGCACTTCCAGGTACCTTAATTGCATATACGGACGCATCAATTATAGAAAATGGCGGTAGAACAGCAGCTACTAGTCCAACACACAGCGAACTAAAGGTACATAAAGAATATCTTTTAGAATACCCGGACCCGCTTGTGATGGAACTTTATGCAATCCGCGATGCTATGGAGGCCATAAATAAAATAGATTCGATAACAGAAGCCCACATCTATACAGACTCCTTAGCCGCCATAAAACAACTAAAGAAAGTGACGAAGACGCTATTTGTTACCCAGGAAATCCACGCACTCAATAAAAAAACAAAGATAAGCATCCAGATACATTGGACACAAGACAATGCTGAGAACGCTGAGCAGAGAAAAGTTGACCACCTCACACACGAAGTTCCACACACTAATGCGCCCCCCACCAGGCTCCCTTTCGATGCCCGCTCCGCTGTTTCCATTTTAGCATCCTCTTTAAGGAAAAGTACACGTGCCCTCATTCCCCCGTGTACATTCCCACTCCCTCGTAACTTAACGAGATTGGAGGAGGTTTCCCTTAGAAGGATAAGAGCTGGGGCGGCCCTTACCCCGTCGGTAAAATGCCGATGGGAATCGCAAGCTGAAATCGGACCAACAACATGCCCAAAGTGTTCCACACCAGCTGCAGAAGTGGATGTTCGTCACCTGCTATGGACTTGTGCAGGGACAAGGGAATCAAGGACAAAGATTCTGCGCGAAGTGGGTCTAACCACAACAAGGGAAGATGACTTTTCTAAATGGCTCACCGACAACGCTAAGAGCGGGAGCCTGCTCCGGTTCCTCACGGAAAACCATTTACATGAGTTTATATAATATGTCTTATGGCAAGTTTGCGTACAAAAAAAAAAAAAAAAAAAAAAAAAAAAAAAAAAAAAAAAAAAGAGCCCCCCGGAGAGTCCCTTAAAGACAACAGGGGCCCTCCGAGCAAACGCACTTGCAAACGGAACCCTGGGGACTCGATAAAGCCAAATATTCCGGAACACCAAAAGCTGCTTTCTTCTTCTTTCGTCTTCGTCTTCCTCCATACCCTCTGGCTCCCAATGCAGCTCCCGGAGGTGATGCTGCATTCACGACCCGGCCCGAAAATCTTCCTCTGACCCTCGCTCATTACCGCAACCTTCTAGACTTCTATGTGGATGGTGCCGCTGTGACTGCCCTCATTGACGCTGGCGACCAAATTTCAGTCCTCAGCTCATCCTTTCGCCGCCCTCTCAAAAAGGTTGTCACACCCGCCGCTTTATCCGCCGTTCGTGTTGCCGATGAAAGCGTCGCTGCCGTCGTGGGACTGTGTACTGCGCGCGTGAGTATTTCCGGGCACACTACCTCTGTCCCCTTCACTGTTATCGACCGCTACCCTCCCGACGTGATCCTCGGCACCGACTTTTTAACGGCCCATTCTGCCCTGATTGATTGCTCAACGGGCCTTCTTCGCTTAGACCTGCTCTACTGCTCCAAAAACACCGATGTCAAGCCCCGCCTCCGATCCGCCGAATTTGTTCGTCTACCGCATAAAGCTGCAATTGTTCCGCTGGCCGCGATCCCCGCAGTTCCTGCAGGCATATACGTCACTTGCCCAATTACCGATGTTGTTCTCTGTCGCAACGTCATACTCCCTCATACCGTCGTGACTGTCACTGCTAACGGCACCTATCTTCCCGTCCAGAACCTCAGCCGTTCAACCCAAGTTTTACCCCATGCACCGCACTCGCTGATCCGTTTCCTTTGGCGGACTGCGAAGTTGCTGCTCTAACGCCTCAACATCTGTCGGAGCAGCATATATGCGCCTCTCATTCGAACTTCTTTTCAGGCATAATAGCCGCGGATCTGACAGATGACCAAGCCAGAGCTCTCTCCGACCTTTGCTGTCGTACAGTGATATATTTAATTTCAGGGACCGACCATTGGGCCAAACATTCGTTGTGACCCATCGAATCAATACGGATGACGCCAGCCCCCTCAACAGACGGCCTTATCGTGTTTCCCTTACTGAGCGGCATGTTATACAAAAAGAAGTTGGAAAGATGCTGGCGCAAAACATTATTGAGACTTCCTGCAATCCCTGGGTGTCTCCTGTCGTATTGGTCAAAAAGAAAGACCAAAGTTGGAGATTTTGTGTCTACTATCGCCACCTTAATCAAGCAACAAGGAAGGATGTTTACCCTCTTCCACGAATAGACGACGCGCTTGACTGCTTGCATGGTGCCAGCTATTTTGCTTCCATCGACATGCGTTCAGGCTACTGGCAAATTGCTGTCGACGAACGGGATCGCGAGAAAACCGCATTTGTCCCCCCGAGGGACTAATTCAACGTGATGCCATTTGGACTCTGTAACGCTCCTGCGACATTCGAGCGCATGATGGACTGGCTCCTCCGTGGCTTCAAATCGACAACATTTTTATGCTACTTAGATGACGTCTTCGTTTTCTCTTCCACGTTCGCAACCCACCTTGACCGACGTTCTACGGTCCTGGCCGTTTTTCGCCGCGCCAGTCTTCAACTGAACGCCAAAAAATGCCGTTTCGGCCGGTGCCAAATTAAGGTCCTGGGTCATTTGGTTGATGCAAATGGTGTGCAGCCAGACCCTGACAAAGTTCGAGCCGTGCGCGAGTTCCCTACCTCACGTAGCTCAAGTGACGTGCGAAGCTTCCTTGGCCTTTGCGCCTACTTCCGCCGCTTCATGTGGAACTTCGCAGACACCGCTCCTCCGCTTACCTCTTTCTGAAAAAAAACGTACCTTTCCCATGGGGTTGTGACAAAGCCTATGCCTTCACGAAGCTTATTTTCGCCCTCACCACCCCACCTCTTCTAGAGCACTTCAATCCTTCTGCACCTACCGAACTGCGCACTGACAATAGCGGACATGGTATTGGTGCTATACTTGCCCAATCCCAGCATGGTCCTCCCACGTCATTGCTTATGCCAGCCGCCTGATTTCGTCCTCTGAGCGCAATTATTCAATTGCAGAGTGGGAATGCCTTGCACTTGTTTGGGCGCTGACAAAATTCCGCCCTTACTTGTTTTGGCGGTCCTTCTATGTAGTGACAGATCATCATGCTTTGTGTTGGCTGTCTTCACTTAAGGACCCCACTGGCCACTTAGGTCGCTAGGCCTAACGAATACAAGAGTACGAATTTACTATGATATATCATCATCAGCCTGATTATACCCACTGCAGGGTGAAGGCCTCTCCCATATTTCTCCTCTTAACCCGGTTCTGTGCTAGCTGTATCCACTTGACCCCTGCGAACTTCTCAATCTCATCCGCCCACCTGACTTTCTGCCGCCCCCTGCTACGCTTTCCTTCCCTTGGAATCCAGTTTGTTACCCTCAGCGACCATCGGTTATCCTCTCATCGCACTACATGTCCTGCCCATTTCCATTTCTTCTAAATTTCTACTCATACACCATGTTAACTCATACTCATACACATACACCATATTAACTGACTGCTTGTCCCGCCATCCCATAGATCCTCCCAATTTGTCCGACCATACCGCTGACGACTACTTTTTATCCATCTTGGACTTTACCAATATCGGCTCCGAACAGCGTAGTAATCCTGCCCTACCACCAATTATTGACCAGCTGCGCAACAACCCCGATCCTTCCGCCAGCATGTTTGTGCTCCATAACGAGACATTATACAGACGCAATATGCGTTCAGATGGCGCGGACCTTTTACTGGTCGTTCCGGCTCATCTGCGCTCTATTGTCCTCGCCCAACTTCACGACGTCCCCACAGCAGGACACTTGGTAGTGTCACGCACGTATCACAGTGCGCGACGCAGATTTTTCTGGCCTGGTCTCTACCGCTCTGTCCGTCGCTACGTCGCCCCTATCGAGCTGTGTCAGCGCCGTAAGTCACCCTCGCTTCAACCTAGTGGGCCCCTGCAACCAATACAAGTGTCGACTGAGCCGTCTTCTCGTGTGGGCCTCGATCTTCTTGGGCCTTTTCCGACATCGACTTTTGGAAACAAATGGATTGCTGTGGCGACTGATTATACCACCTGATATGCTGTAACCAGAGCTATTCCCACCTGCTGCGCCTTCAACGTTGCCGACTTTCTTCTGCATGATTTCATCTTGATTCATGGCGCTCCACGTCAACTGATCAGAGATCGTGGCCGCTGTTTCCTCTCTCAAGTGGTTCATGACCTCCTCCGCTCATGCGATACTCGTCACCAATTCACCACGGCCAACCATCCGCAGACGAACAGTTTTACTGAGCGCCTAATTCGCACACAAATCGACATACTATCTATGTATGGTTCCGATTACCATCGTGACTGGGACGTCTCACCTTTCGTCACGTTCGCCTATAACACCTCACGCCATGATAGCGCCAGATGCTCTCCATTTTATCTACTTTTCGACCGCGACCCTTTACTCCCCTTCGACACCTTGCTGCCTCTCGACTCTTCCTGCAGCTATACGCATCGGATGCCATCGCCTGCGCTGATGCCGCCCGCCACATTTGCTCGAGAGCGGCTTGGAGCGTCTCAGCACTCTCAAAAGAGTCGTTATGACCATCACCGTGACGTCCACTACCCTCCTGGTTCCCTCGTACTTCTTTGGCTCCCGCCGTGCCCTGTAGGTATGTGTGAGAAACCTTTGCCTCGTTACGTGGGCCCTTACTGCGTCTTGAGGCAAGTCACGGATGTGACCTATGACATCGCTCCTCTACAGCCCAAGCATCCTTCCATCACCCCTCATCCAAAACTCCCCGTCTAGAGCCATGCCATTCAATTTCTCCTTTGTAGGACGCACCGGGACGGTGCTTTCCCGGCGCGGGGAATACTTTTACGAAGCGCAGTATTGAAACGACGACGACGTGCTGGTGTGCAGTAGATGCTCAGGCTTAGCTGGGTTCGTTCTGTGGTGTGTGCTGTCTGGTGTGCGTCTAACAGTGAACGAACGTTTACCGCTGTGTACTTTTCATTAACAATATTACACTATGAATACGTTTCTCTCGACATGCTGCACTCTGCTATCAGCAGCCCTATTTTTCCGGACACCTCCTATGATAGAGATCTTAGTAGTATTTGGCTTTTGCTTATTTAGACGGTCTCTCAACGCAGGAAGTTCAATGCGATTGACCGCAGCTGCATTGAGCAATACTGTCAAACTGTTAGATACAATCGAAACGAAAACGCACACACCATGTGATGTGTTGTAAGATAAGCTACCGACAACTAAGAGGGCGTTCTATTGTTAAATGAATCCCTCTGATGGCTCGTTGGCTAAGTTGTTCTACTTTCTCAGCGCACCACGAACTTGAAGGAGCCGATACCTAACCGCGATACCTGATGAGTGTAAGGGGATATGACCATGTGGGTAGTTTTCTATTTGCAACTAAAGGAATCCGGATAACGGAAAGCCATCCCTTTACAACTTCGTCACTGCAGCTTGCCGGACTACCGCTAGATCTGTTTACAGCATTGGCCATGCAAGCAATTTATGAGAAGTAAAACGGTCTTGTCTTACTATGCCACAATCAAGAAATCTCGCGTTCACTAAAATGCCAATGAGAAACACTGCACTTAGGCGGTCCAGGAAATGGGCGCTGCTGAAAAAATACGTACACCCGTGTAAGGTGCAACGTGAATGCGAATTAAAAGAATATATATATTTGCTACTCGGCCTTCGAAATTAAAACAAAAATGCTACGTTCATGCTCATTTCCACAAAATAATTGCATTTTTTCTTGTTCGGCTTTTATATAAAGCCGATAGCAGATTTTGTGACCATGCGGTATTGATTGAGCTGTGAAATGAGCGATTTTATTAGGCGAGACGAACATGCCACAAACAAATGTTAACAAATTCTAAGAGTATCAATGCAGAGCTCTTAGCACATTTTCAATGAATTACAAACGAAAAGAGGAAAAAGGACAAGCTCATGGTAATAGGAATTCTTCATGTCTCCTATCTGCTCTTTCTGTTAAGAGAAGAAAGTAAATTATCTATAACTATGTCAGCAAAAGTAGCTGCACAAACATTGTCTCTGCCCATCACTGAAGATCGTAACGCAGCCCGAACGACGATGGTGGCTGCCTTTTCTTTTTCTGTGCTAGGGTTTTCTTGCACATAGGCGGGGAATTGCTAGCGTTGTAACTAACGCTGTTGGGTTCCTTCAATTTCCAATTTGCAATAACGTGACTACCGATAGAGTGTGGCTTCGGTTCGAGACTCTCGTGCAGTCACTGCTGGGGATCAGAAGGCACAAAGAATCCGGTTGCAACCGGAATATAAAAAATTCGACACTTTCCATGACCACATAACAACCAGATACGTAGATTCGTGCCTTTCAAAGAACCATGCTTAGTTCACCCGCCACTCATGCTTGTGTGGAAACCCGTAGAAATGAATCGACTTAAAAGCGCCCAACGAGTTTGCGTACAGCCAAACGCAGTGCAGCCAACAACGCACCACGTTTCGCCAGCCTTGTTTGGCAATACTTCATTTCACTGGACATATTCACACAACTAGCTCAACTTCCTGCTCTGTTGAGGATATATTCACGCAGATCATCATCTAAACCTTAAGATTTCCAATTTCCACAAAACCCAACGAAAACAAGAACGCTCCAATGCGCTGGCAATGCCAGCAATTGAGCGATGCGCCGAGAGGTGGCGCCACCCTTTCAGCTGTCCGGTCCTTATGTATACTCACACCTGAATGCTATAATAATGGCAAGAAGAAATTATCAATTTCATATTCTGGCTATAAGCCAGCAATCATACAAGCGAATACTTCAGATGGCTTGATGCGACAGCTTCGCCTCAAAGAGAAGCTAGTGCACTTATCAATGCTACTACAATCTCTAAAATTACTCAATTATTTTCACTAACAATGACAGGGTTATCTTCTGAGCAATAAAATACAGTCAAGCCTCCTGTTCAGCAAGACTACCACTGCCTTCATTGAGTTTGTCAGCATACTCATTGAAATCTTTGTCCAGTCCCTTCAGACACCATAAGATTTTTTCACAGCACTATATAATGAGATACTCTCGAAAATGCTTCGCAAGGCTTGATGCCGATATTAGTTAGAAATGCCCAAATATGAAACTATATCATTCATGGTGGTAATGCGAGTACGCGCGTGCCTCAAATGTTTGTGTACTTATTATAAGCGTCTCACCGATTTGGGGGAAGCATATGTTCCTTTCATTCCAAACAGCCACTCTAAGTTCGACGCACCGTCACTCGGCACCATGCGCTTCGATTCTCGCGTTTCGTTCCTTGAACAGTGGAAGCGCAATCTGTTTGTGCTTCTCCTAACATTCTCCCCCTTTGTTTTTATCAGTGTTTACCCAAATCACACAAAACTATGCCTATTCGAAGCTGGTAACCTAACAGGCCAAGCCCACCAGTTAAATGTGGGAATTTTGTCGGACGTTGCGAACAAAACGTCTGTGATACAGCACTAGGCGAGCATGTTCCAAGTACTTCTAGTGGTACAAGCACCTGTAATGACTTTTGCGACACGTGCACAGAAGTAGGGACTTTTCTGCAGTGTTGGCATGAAATATTACAAATTTGTACTTTAGTCAACGGAAGAAATTCTTCGTTGCCCTAAAAGGGTAAATGGCACAAACGCGCTGTAACTGAGCTCTTCGATTAACTGACAAAGTAAAGTTGTACGTGGCTTACACCTTGATGAAATTGCCAAAATCAAATACAAGAAATGGAAATGAATGAGCGAGTCAGCCTCAGAGATTTCTAGGTGGTATTACTTGAAATTGGTTTACTTCAAAGTTGACCTGGGAAGGAAAATGACTGTAGCAGGTGCCAGAGGGGTTTAGGGCTCGCAGGTTCGGCTAATAGGCTCCCAAAGCATCGCTGGGCGGCGCTGCGGCTCCTGATGGGCAACGCCATCTGTGGCAGGAAAACATACACTGGGGCGCCGCCGGCTCGGCTCGCTGCCTTCGCGACGTGCGCAGCGCGCTTTCTCTCGAACGAGCACGCGCCCTGACGCGCCCCCGAAGGCGCATCGCGACATGCCGCCTGCATTCTGTCTTGATGATTGAACAACTTGCCACGTATTTCCATGGCAGAAACGTATATATAGGCGAGAAAAGTTTTATTCACGTCTGCACTGTACAGCAGACGACAGACGGCGATGAGTAAATATTGATCGTGATTGCGTTTCCCACGTTAGCGAAAACGTAGGAAGTTTATCTCGAGGTAAGTCAGCTATGTAACTATATTGTCGTATATTGTCACGTAGCCGTTTAGGCCCGTAACCAGGAGGTTGGTTTTTAATAGGGGGGTTATCTAGCAGGCACAGGAGAGCAGGTCCAGAGCACCGAGTGACAGCAGCCGACTTCAGCTTCTTCTCATCGAACGCCACGGGGCCACGGGGCCACTTCTTCGAGTCCGCGCACGAGCGCCTAGCGGCTGCTGTTGCACACGCTACATTATGATGTTTAAAAACTACGGACGTATTATCAGTACTCTTAAATAAAGCTGCTCGCTTGTTGATCATCGTTTTGGCCTGTAGCATGAGATCTATATACGGTTTTGTTTTTATTTTTACGACGTTACTAAAGGAAATCTTGCAGTAGAAGAATAAGCTATAGTCCGAAGGAGATGTTTTTTCAAAGGCACGAACGCTAGCAGTCTCAAAAGCACATGCGTGCTCCGCGCGCTGCATGCGACATAACCGGCTCGCTGGCTCGGAAGGAAGGTGAAATCCAAGCTTGTACTACAATCGTGCTTTATTTTGGTTCTTACTAAATGGTTGTGCTTCATTTATATTTGGTTTGCATTTACGAAACCTGTGATGCGAATTGGGTGCTCCGTGCGAGTAGTGTCAATCGAGCCATAACTAGGATCGCTTTTGTATTGCACTTCCAACATATTTTTGTTATGAATAATAATAATGTTGGTTCATTTATTAGCCAATTTGCGGAAATCTGTAAAAGCGGCTCAACCAAGCATGTTTTCCACCCCCCCCCCCCCCCCCCTGCCCCCCACAGAAAAAAAAAAAGGCCTCGTGCCTAGATATTTTCTTGGTCGTAGGGCACATTCACACATCATTGTCGATCGCGGACGTCGCACGCTGGATATCTGTTGATTTGGTTGCTTTCAGAGCACTCGAAAAGCAGGGAGAGAGCACAGAAAATCGGCAAAGCAAGACACGCGCGGAGCGAAAGCAGGGTAATCCTCCACCCCCTTCACTTCGTATACATGGTGTTAAACCATTGTACTCTTTTGATACCTCTCTAAGACGTCTTTGTCAACTGTCGAACATTTCTGAGTTTATGGAGAAGGGGAAAATTGGCCCTTTTCGTTTCCATAAAGAACGCGAGACTTCTCAGAATGCTGTCATGCGGTTAGAAAACAGGTCTTGTGGAAACGCTTCCAATGAAATCTGCAAAGTTCCACACGTGAGCCTCGTCTTTTGGCTTACCAAGATACTTTGTTGGGCGAGTTGGTACTTATTCATTATTAATATAAACAGCGCGAACACGAAGACAAGGGACAAGAAACAAGAAAGCCACAGTACAAGCGCTGACTCACAACTAAGCCTAAGCATATTCTAGAGCACTGTACCTAAGCCCTTTACTCCAAGGCCCAGAAAAACAAACATGAAGAAAACGAAACAGTCACGTGAAACAACCCCTGGGTTCACCTGCTTTCAAGCAAAGAAGTGTCTTTTTTAAGTGATTTTTTAAAGTAATTCTTTATGCAGCAGGTGAACCCAGGGGTTGTTTCACGTGACTGTTTCGTTTTCTTCATGTTTGTTTTTCTGGGCCTTGGAGTAAAGGGCTTAGGTACAGTGCTCTAGAATATGCTTAGGCTTAGTTGTGAGTCAGCGCTTGTACTGTGGCTTTCTTGTTTCTTGTCCCTTGTCTTCGTGTTTGCGCTGTTTATATTAATAATGAATCGTCTTTTGGCGCTTCGCCTACTATTGTGGCTACCCATGACACAATGCTACTTAGTACCTCCGTTTCGCATCAGCGGAAGCGTTTTTGTATCGCCAAATAACCGCCAGGCGCAACTCGACCGCCGCACGTGCACAGAAAGCTAGCGGAGCGTCTGCTCCGGCGACATCCCATCGTTTCACATTTCGCCACCATGCCAGGAATGCGGCGCTGCCATCGCGCGGCGAAACTTGAGCTTGGGTTCCCTATTTAAGTCCCTCAAAACCCCACAAACAAAAACGGCTCCCAAACGGCGCGGGAAAAGGAGAGAGAGGAAGCGAGGCTTGCCCGGAACGCACAGGCTCAAAGGCTGACTGAAGGTACGTATCGTATGAACACAACGAGACAGGCATCCGGTGCGCGCGCGCCGAAGAGGGGCCCTGCCTCTGTATAGCGTGTCTTTTTTTAAGATAGTATCAATCATGCTTGTATTGAACTTACAAGTTGAACTTCTGTGGGCGCCCCTGCCAAGCTTTTTTTTTTATCATCGACTCTATTCGCTGCCCCCTTGCATCTAGGAGGAATCAATCATTTTCAATTTCAATACAACGTTCACAACGTTTGGGAAACCTTTGTCAGGCAGAATTAATGTAGCGTGTGTAACCGAGTTATTAACGAATGCAGCAACTATCTCTCTTTTACCACTACTAAATTCCTACAAACAGTTCGCAACCACATAGGTGGAAATGCGATAATTGCTATGCAAGGCTGTCGCGTTAGTAACCACTACGAGCTAATGCACGCCGTTTGTGTGCGGTAACGACGGCATGCCCTTGGAGGCCAGTATCCTCTTACCGGCTCCACTGCCCCCGTGCTCCTGCCATCGGCGAACAAAAAAAAAGCATTACATATCCCATAGCCGTTTCTTGACGAGAGCCGAGCACGAAGCGTGAGGAGGCGAGGAAAGGGCACGCACCATCAACGCTACGCCAAATTCTGAGCGCCGTGAGCCCTCTCCTGCATACCACAGCAGTCCAAGCGCCGGCGGGTCGACCCCACCTCGGAACGCGCTGATACGAACGGGAGGAATCAACCTGCCGTCGCTGGCTCAAACAATAGAACAGCGCCGAGTAGAAAACCGTATACTGAAGTAAACAAACGCAGGCCTTCAGAAAGGCGCCGTAGTGCCTTAGATAGCGCGACCACAGCTAGGCACATGGGATGCATTTTGTCAGGAGAATCAAATTCGTCGTCACCGCCTGCGCAGCTGTAAGGCTGAAGCTTAACCTGTTCGTTTTATTTAAGTTCAGGCAAAGCTGAAAAGCCTCTATGCACGAATGTTCCCAAGAAATGAAATGTATTCGAGTATACAGAAAACACAAGGTGGTGTTGACGGTCGAATATTTAGGGAAATCCCCAAATGTGGAGTAGATGCGTAATAAAGGAGTAATTACACATTAACATACAGCCAAGTGCTGTCATGTGGCTACAAAGGAAAGCTACCCAGCTTTCCCCAAAACCTCGTAGCTAAAGCAAAACTCTGACGACGTTGCTTTGGTTTGGTTTGTGGGGTTTACCCTCCAAAGCGACTCAGGCTATGAGAGACGCCGCAGTGGAGGACTCCGGAAATTGCGACCACCTGGGGTTCTTGTAAGATAGTCATTTTTGTGCAAAAACATTTCTGAAAAATGACTTTTTAGTATCAGCGTCTGTTTCTTAGCATTCTGAGGCAGTATATGCATTACATAGCTAGCAGTGCTTAACGGATGCATATACCTAGTGTAGTACATTATTTTTGCAGCGATAGTTTCTGTCAGGAACAATTAATGCTTCCCGTATGCATCCTATCGAAATAAAGCATTACCACGTAATCAAATTGTCAGAAAGCATGATGCAAGAGACTCAGGCTATGAGAGGCGACGTAGTAAGGTACTCCGGACATTTCGACCATCTGGGGTTCTTTAACGTGCACTTACATCGCACAGCACACGGGCGCCTTGCTTTTCGCCTCCATAGAAAAACGGGCGCCGAGGCCGGGATACGATCCCGCGTCCTTGGGAACAGTAGTCGAGCGCCGTAACAACTGCGCCACCCCGGGAGGGGTGTAGAGGTGAGGGTAGAAATTGTAAGACTGAAAACTAAATCAGCCCTGGCTCCGATGGCATCATCAATAAAATCCTAAGGATTCTGGCCTATTACTCCATACGTCTTCTAACCGAATTCATTGGAAAAGTTTGGGAAACGAGCCAGTTGTCAGATCAATGTAAAGGAACCTCCGCTGAACCACGTTACCGTCTCTGACGGCGCACCACAGGTGCACAAAGGAAAAGAACGAACTACGGATCTTCACAGGCGCAGTCGTACAGGCTGTCTCTGCGGGCCAAGTAGAGACGAAGTTAGGCAGTGGAGAAGACGGAGGAGGTGCAGGCAGCGAGAAGCTACAGCAAAGCAGACAAGAAGAGAGGTCACAGCAGAGACTACAAGACGGACCTGCAAAGCAGCCCTGAAGCCGGCCAGGAAGCAGCAGCAGGGCGAGTCCAAGACTCGCTGATCATCAACGTGTGGAAGCAAGGCGTCACCTCCCGCAGAAAGGGGGCCGTGCCAGACGTCGTACGGCTAGCGGAAACTCATCGCGAGAGTGCAGCGACAGGAGGTGCAGCGACCTACAAGCGACAGCGGTGCTACATTTCAGTCGGCGAGTCCTCTCCTTTCTTCGAACCGGCGCGAGCATAGAGTTCCTAACACTAACTAGAGGGAAAGCTGAGGGCGTTGCACTTCAGCCAGCATGGGCGCGCTAAGAATCATGGGCCGGCGTTCTACTTGTTGCGGGACAGTCGGTTTTTCTCGGGCACGTGGAATGGCATTACTGCGATGTTTCCTTTTCGTCATCATCATCATCTGAAGGTGCGTACATAGACCGCGAAAGCCATAGTAGCGAAAGCGCAAAAGCAGACGTCGCCAATAAATGGATTCTGTTTCCCGAAATGCCACTAAAAACTTCCTTAAGTGATTGCACAACAATAAATAATTTCATAACGTTTTTTTTCTTGCAAAGTTTGACTATTAAGTCCGAAATATTGGTATTTGTGCTGCTCAAAACTAAGCCAATAGGAAAAAGAGACATCGCTTATATTAGACAAATCTCACACGGACATGCTGTTTCTCTCCTTTTTTGCAATGTATTCACAATATTTAATGATAGGACATTATTTACGGTAGAACAACGTTTATCTTTGCATTAGTTTTGGCCAAAGGTTGTAGTTCATGCACTCGGTAGCTCTCCGGCCCATGATGCTTCAAGCGCACATGGTGGCTGAACTGGCCATCTGGCAACTCCATGTAAACTCCCATAAGCGGCAGCACAGCTTTCCCTCTAGGTGTGCAAGAAACTCTATGCTGGGAGGACCCGCTGTTGAAGCTTATGTTTTTCCGGTATCCTCTGGTGTTCCGCTTGGTCCGTGGGTTGGCCGCGTTCCTCGAACTCGAGCTTCTCTTGGACCCAGACCTGGAGCGCCCCGTGGTGCGAGAACTGGAACGCCCTCGCTGCTGTGGCGGCGTCTCGTTGACATGCTTGATCTTCGGGCGCCTTCTGTTGTTGTGTGCTGGCTTCTTGACGTTTTGCTCCCATTGCTTCTTATTCACCTCGTACGGAGTCCTGAATATTTCTCTACATTTTCTGTCGTTAAGCAGGTGGCCCTTGCATAGCTAGCATTTTGCCTCGCACTGGTGACCTTGCAGTGGCCTCTTCATTCCGCAGCTCCTGCAGTTGACATGGCTCGGGTCCGGACAGATGGCCTCGCTGTGACTGAGTCTCCCGCAGTCATTGCAGACTTCAAAAATTTTTTGCAGTAACGCTGACACCGCTGCGCCATCGGAGTCAGGCGAGCCCATCGTGGTACTTCTCTATCTTCAAAGAGAATTATACAGTTATAGAAATATGCCGAGTCGGCGCACACCCAAAACTTTCGGGTTGCCGTGGATTATAAGCCTCTCTATGATAATCTGGTCGGTAGCCTCTCTTCCTTTCGGCGCTTGTAGTTGCCACGAGGATCGAGTGCTGCTTTATATTCGTTGGGATGACGTCCTGCCCAGCCTCGCCCAGGCGGATACCAGCTGCCACGATTAATGCGTCAGCCAAGATTGCGCTGCCAAACTTGTGCAGACGCACGAGGCCGCTACGTGGCCTTAAAATGATCTTCTCTACGCCATCGGTTAGGCAAGCATGCTGCTTTTCCACCGAATTTGCCGCCATTTTTCTTTCTTCCAGCGTGCTTCTCAGCAGCTCGCTGCTTCTCAACTTGTTGCACGGTCTTCTCGAGCGGCACATACCTATTCTTCTTGCTGGCATACCATTGCCCAGGCACATGAAATTCCTCCGGATCGACCGGCGTTCCTTCAGAAATTTCCATCTCCTTAAATTTAGTCGGCTTCGCGAGGCTAGGGGTGGATCCCTGACGAGGCCGCCGCGATCCCAGATTGCCGCAAGAGGTTAGACCACGTTAGGCCTAGCCTAATCACGTAGTCCACCGAACACATTAAGTCCGAAAAAATTGGAAACAAGCGTCCCACCTTGGAAAAAATGATATCCTCGTGGTCCTCTTGATGCTTCTGTCGATTCGACGCAAAATTAAAAAACGCCGAGCCGATGAACTGCCCAAAGTGACCGAAATTGGCCGAGCCTATGAAAGGCATGTCCGCTCGATTCACTGGTCAATCGGGTCTCTCTTCTTTCCTGTTAAAACAATTTGAAACGCAGCTGATGCCTGCTGTACTACGTCTCCTTCTGTATGCAGTGTGGTGTGGGCGAGACAAATTTAACAGCATCTTGCACCGGGGCGGTCCCTTGCTGCTGTCACGTGGCTCTACATCACCGCCTGAGTGAGCGCGCGTTCTGTCAGCGGCAGCGGCGGCTGTAATAGCGTAGTGCAAGTGTCGCCTGCTTCTATGCTGCGCTGTGCGCTGTAGCCTTTCTGCTTCCTTCCCTATTTTTTTCCGTTTAGCGCCTGTTTTCACAGAGTACAAGGACGTATTGAGGACCTTCATCACATTTAGACTGCGTCAAAGCAAATATAGAAATAATCATACGTAGTACGGCTAAGAACCAGCTTTTTTTTTTAGCACGCATTTACTAAGAGTTAGACGCAGTGCGGTTTGTTTAAAAATAGCAGCTTTACTAATTGACAACCAAAGTTAAGCTGGCACAATTGAGTTTACACTGCAGCGAGCAACGCTCATCGAGGAATGCTCATCTCAAAAATAGAAACGTTTAATTAATAAACCAAAAAGATATACAAAAACACCAACTGAAACAATAATATATACATCGATGGTTTCACCATTCCGAGCGTAGAAACGTTACGCATACTGGGCATGTACATTCAATCAAATGACAAAAACACCGATTTATTCAGGAAACTCCGAACGATAAGTAATCAAACATCTCGCCTTATACGGAGGATATCAAACAAAGAAATTGGAATGAAACCGAAGGAGGCACTAAAACTTGTGCAAGTCTTTGTTCTCAGCTGCATTATATACTCCGCGCACACTTATTCCTGTCACCAACTAGCGCAGCAATACTTCACTTGAACATATATCCCCCTTCCCAGTTTTTCCTATATTCGCTTCACTATGCATATATAATTGAAAGGAAAACACTGATAAAACGAGAATCATGCGGCCATAGAGACTGAGAGGCTAGTTTACACTTAATAAATGTCAACCAATTTGAAAATTGCATTTCACAGAACATTCAGCAAAACATACATGCGGACAACATAGGATGCCATATATCTTGGCAAGGCTTGAACTTTGGCAATAATCCTATAAAATAAATTATATTCACACAAACGCAGTCTTCTTCTACCTAAATATTAGTGTGGAGAATGTCTAGTGCTGCGCAATTATAGCCTTTAGGCAAGTTTGGCATTTTAGCAGACCTTGAAAGCTGCCAATTGTAGGCCCTTTAACTGCTCTTCCTGAGTAGAGTTCTGAACAGTATGCGCAGCATATGTTAAGATTCTGTATATCCTCATTCCATCAATTGCGTCGAAAATATGATTTAACCGCTTTATATGCTTCTATCTTCCTTGAAGGGACTGGAAGGTAGCCAGGGTTGTGCCAGTATACAAGAAAGGTGACCGCGCGTTATTGTAAAGTTACCGTACGATATCACTTACATCGTCATGTTCTAAACTAATCGAACATATTATTTGCAACCAGATTAATGAACTTTTAGATGCGCATAACGTCCTCTTTAAATTCCAACACGGGTTTAGAAAAGGGTACTCAACAATAACGCAACTAGTGACAGTAATATATTCACTTGTTTCATGTCTTGATAAGAACGGTCACACGGATGCAATATTTCTAGATTTCAGCAAAGCTTTCGATAGCGTTCCACATGACAAACAAATATTACAACTCCAAAGCATTGGCCTACCTGAAATGTTGATCATATGGATAACAAACTATTTAACCAGTCGGTACCAATTTGTAGACGTTAATGAGGAACAATCAGGTTGCCTTCCGGTCGGCTCTGGGGTGCCCCAAGGAAGCGTGCTGGGCCCAATATTGTTTTTATTATATCTTAATGATATTTCAACTGACCTTGATCACAACGTGCATATCAGGCTGTTTGCAGATGAGTGTGTGCTTTTGCAAGAAATAACCTCGATTATCGACCAAATCTATCTTAACTCCTCTCTGGCTAAGACTTATGAATGGTGTAAAACTTGGGTCATAAAAGTTAACACTGATAAGGCCGTCGTTTTTCGCTTCGCTCGCAGAAAAGCTCCGCTCTCTTTTATCTACAGGCTAAGTTCTTCACCTTTGTTGGAAGAGGCGAAGTACAAGTATTTGGGTGTCACGCTTATTAATACTTTGTCATGGAATTTACATATAGATAACATCTGCTCTTCCGCATTACGTAAACTGTGCTTTTTAAGACGTAAGCTTAAAAATTCGCCCTGGAGCGTAAAACTACTTGCTTACAATTCACTAATCAGACCGAAACTTGAATATGCATGCATTGTTTGCGAAACGTTTACTAAACACAATATCACCCGTTTAGAAAAGGTACAAAAAAAGCTGCGAGGTTTATTTACTCTAAAATTTCTCCGTATGCCTCACCCTCTGAATTAATGCAGGTTAATGGTATTGAATGTCTTGAACAACGAAGAAAAAATTTACGCTTGCAATTTCTTTCTGCGGTGTGGAATCGAGACCTAGCTATTAAGCCTTCACCATATCTGTAGCTTTCATCATCGAGGCATACGCCCCACACTCATCCTAACTCACTGATGCCGTATTTCGCACGAACTGATTTATTCAAGTTTTCGTTTTTTCCTCGCACAGTAACCGACTGGAATGATTAATTATTGCCTTTCTGCACACTTTGATGCTTATTACCTTTGTTATTATTGTTTCGTTGCCATGTTACCACCCTGTTTAGACCTGTACTAGGTTCGCAGTATTGAATAAAGAAAGAAGAAAGACCCCAAAAGGGGAAACAAATGACATCTGTGTATCCTGCTTTGTTCATGCGCTCTATGACAGCGGTAAAAGTGCCGATGCTGGACAAAGAGCTACGTTGTTGATTTTTAAGCGGATCGAGCATGAACACATTGGCACATTCTTCGTTAATATTAATTAAAGCGCCTTATAATTGTATCACTTACAATTACCAGAATATAATCTACTACACTTCATCCTCTATCATCCGCCCTTCTCTCCTATTTTCTAAGTTTTTATTGTCTTTATTATGCGCGCTAGCACTTTAAATATGCTTTGGCCCGCGAAGCTGACTTTCTGCCACTAGGCGTTGTCCGCGAGATCGGGCCACAACAGACCTTTCACGCATTGCCGGCATTTAGTCCGCAGTAAGTGCTTTGTACTTTAGCATTGTCCCGACTCCGCCAGTGCTACTACATTAGCCACAGTGGATGGCCAATCGGCCGAATACCATTAGCCTGCTAAGTCATCCGTCTACCAGAAAACTACGCTTTATTGTTGCTATGAATTTCACCGATCGCCCTGTGTGGCGTAATTCTGCTTCGAAAAGTGAGATGTTCGGCGGCGTGTAGTACATGTCATCTGCTTTGTCCAAATGACTCGGTTATAAACTTCGTTGCTTTCCATGGTTTACTACACTGACTTGGAGAACGACAAGCCATCCATTGATGAGCAGGCTGCTCCTTTCATGGGTATATAGCATGACCATTATATACCACAGCCTATATCATTCTCCTGACAATGTAATAACACTGTGCTGCCGGTGTAGTCATCTCCCCCTATTTAATGAAGTGAACACCGATGCCTGGACATTCTATTGTAGTCTGAAAAAAGAAAACGATCTTAGCAATGGAGTGCGTATGAGTTCTTATTGTCATGCTCACCCTTTGAGTTTCGTCGTATCCACAACATCAGGTGGCATTTCAAATTCGTCTTCTTGAGTATAAAGTGTTAAAGCCATTTTGTCGGACGAAATGCCGTTCAGAGATTCTAAAAATTGCTGAAAATAAGTTTGAAGTATTAATGGCGAAACTATTTCGGACACTTCTTTGCTCTCACGAAATCACGAATCGACTAATGCTGATAGATTACAAGGGCTGGCATCATATGAATCCTCTGGGAATTTTTCTCTTGTTCCAGTGCGCAATAATTAACAATTTCCTTTTGGAGCTGTTCTTATCAAAGCCTGGCACAGTTATTTGATTTTACCAACTCGCCAGGTGCAACTGTACTGCATTTACGGCGCCTTCGCCGAATAGCAGAGGAGATGCCGAGGGAATGTTCGACAGTCAGTGTGCCAGTAGGGATAGCGGCATGCTAGCCTAACCTATATCTCATGCGCATATTGCGCACGCAGTATTTATGAAATAATTCTTATGCAGTATTTCATAAATATGTTCGCCGAATGTAGCAGTTCGAAACAATCGGGCGTTCGTTGAATAAGTTGAAAAATGTATTTGACCGTTATAGACACAAGACGTTTCCAGCACTTATATGGTATAAAGCTCTGGAGATCTAGCAAATAAATCTAAACAGTACTTTGTGAGCCCTGGTATAATTTCTGATGTAGAAGATAACCATAAATACCCAATCACCTACTTAGATAAGACATCTGCTGGCTCTATTTGTCTCTCAGGTTGTAGTTATAACGAAGTAATAAATAATATTTCAACCTTTCGTGACAGCGTGCCCCTGGCATGCATAACGTCCTAACAAGGCCTAATCAATAACAGTCATTATCGCAAGGCCGCTGACACACGTATACAGGTGCGCCCCGCCACGGCGGTTCAGTGGTGAGACGCCCAACTACTATGCTGGAGTACCGGGGTTAGAACTCGACCGCCGGTCATTGCGCTTCGATAGAGGCGAAACGTCCGTGTGCCGTGCGATATCAGTGAGCCTTAAAGAACCCCAGGTGGTCGAAATTTCCGGATTTCTCCCCTACGGCGCATCTAATATCCTGAGTTGTTTTGGGAGGTTAAACCCTAAAAAAATCCAACCAAACCTACCATTATGTAGCTGCAGTCTGAGTACCAGTGGCTTCCCTGTGTAGAACGAATATAGCTCGTGTTACAGTCATGCACAACCGGTTAATGGTATAGACCTAACAATTTCAGATCCATTTTTGTTTCATAGTATTCTCAAAGGTGGCTCAGAACATAATAAATGTTCGTCAATTGTGATCACGTTATATTCAATATAATAATGCTGAAAAATGAAAACGATTACCAGAAAAACAGCACAACTAAATCTGTACTGGTGGGAATATAAAGAAAATTATCGATAATACTCAAAAGAAATAGCCTAAGGAAAATATCATATCTCCGTAAAGCATTTCATAGCGTGAACCGTATTATTATACTTGCTAATTCAAGTCGATATTGTACAAGAGGTATCGCACTTGTACTTTTTAAAGGATGTCAATCTAAGAAAGGCTCCAGCTAAAGGGGTCATGCCACGCTCATCCAATATATTACACTTTTGTGTTCTCGCAGGCAATACTACACCTTATTATTCTATTTCCGAAATTTGGGAGCCCTAGACGCATTCCTTATTTCAAAACAAGTGGCTGAAGTTGACACCGCGAAGCTCCTCCTACCAACAACGGTCGCTATGTTAAAATGCTTGATGACGTCACAGAGCGACGCAGGCCACCGCATCGTCTGCTGCTGATCCGGCGCCGAACGCTGTACTGGGTTCGCCTTGAACATGACTCCCAATAAACGTACTCAGTATGTTTCTGAAAACAGAACACAGACTGCAATGAAGCGTGATTTAGTTCTTGCCCAGGCACCAGTCTTCGGCGCGACCGCCGCCATTGTCTTCCCCCACCGCTGTAAACACCGCCGCGCCGGCCGCGCCGGCCGTGCCTTCCGCTCAAGTCGTCCGCACCAGCGATGTATATAGAGGATCCCTTACATCAGCGTCATAAAAGGCGTCGCCGAAAATAATCATTTCCTTTACCACGAAAAAATAGGGTTGAAAGTAAAGAAGTTTCATAACCGAGTGGTCCGTGCGGCTTCACTGTGAAGTAATTTAGGCTTACGAACGATTAGGGAGAAGCAGGCAGCCAGACCACCGTCGTCCTTCGCGCTCGCGCGCGCCGTTGCTGTAAGTTTGCAGCATCCGGTGCTTTAAGGCTCTTGAGCTTATTGTCTACTTTCATGAGGCGGCTAGGGCATAACTTGGCCCGTCAACGAGCAGCGTAAACGATATCCTGCTGAGATGGGACGGCCGCGGTATTGGGTGCCTCGATGTAGGGCGCCGCGCCCTATGCATTACGCTTGCTGGCTCTCGGGCGGTACCCGAAGATTGTAGAAAAGCACCGTCGGGCGGCGCTATATACATAGCGCATTCTGTGTTGCTTTTCAGACGTGTTTCAGTGTAACCTGCATACGCTGTTCGAGCAGATCGATGAGCTCGTGCGCCTTTCGTACTCGGGCGCCGACGCGCATCTGAATCCCGTCCACAGATGCCACTATATCCTAGTTTAAAAGCGCTGACAGAGATCGACGAAAAGCTCATTTTGCGGTAACCTCGTTAAGCGGCAAGACGGCTGTTTGGTCGACGTTACCGCGGTTTCGCGGAACCGCGGTTTACGCTGCTCGTGCATAGAATAAGGAGCAGACAACACGGCGCACGGCCTACGTCGTTACCGACTACTCCAATTGTCTGATCAGCAAGCTGTTCACGAAAAAACGAAGATGCTAGTTTTAAAAACATCTGCAGCTCCGATGCAGCTGAGGTTTAGTAGCTTGTCAGATCACAAACAAGATGCAATAAACACTTTCTGTTCCAAAATTATATTTAAGACCCCTTTAACTGAAGACAATGATGCAAATTTCCACCTAGTGTAAAAGAGTCACATGGGTCTATTTTAGTCGCCGCGCTCTTTCTGCTTTACATAAATAACAGTCAATCTATCCCGTACGAAGATCAATATTATTTGTGCAGATGAAAGTAATATATTTTGTTGTGAACTGGGCTATCAAATCTTACAAGAAATAGCAAGCGCATTGCTACAAGACTGCCTTCATGGCTAAAAGCAAGACGACCTGCATAAACGCGGCTTAAACTAAGTAAATTTTGTTAAAAAAAACATGAACGTAGGTAACTAATTGTGAATTACTTATGATGGTGTACGTTTCAACAAGTAAATTAAACAAAAATTCCGAGAGCACTGTGGAATCTACACTTCAAATATGCCAAAGCACCGAGTGCAGCTGGTGCACACGGTTCATCATGTTTGCTCTCATTATCATCATTAACTACATGCACCGACATTATCATTGCAAAATGCCACCAGTGTCATTATCAGTAATGGCAGTGTCATTGGAGAGAAAGAGAATAACGATGTGTTTTTCAAGATCCCGGGAGGAAGAGGAATCTGTTCTGGGTGGCTGTGCCTGAAATTGTTCCTCCTGAGATGTGCCTGAAATGTTCCTTGCTGGAAAAAGCGCATCGGCCGTTGGCTGAGGTCTTTCAACTTCTCAGAATACTACAGACTCGAACAAAGTTTTCTTTCCACGCCTGCCCACCGGTAATGTTGTCCTTAATACCGTTTTCCTGCATGCCGATCTTAAGGGTCGCCCGTACCGAGCACCTAACTTTCGAGACGCACTCGCACAGATTTTGGACCTCCGGAAAAGTTTGTGGATTTGTCAATACCAAATGAGCCGCGTGTGGATGGTTACTTGCGAGAGTAGTTCTTCAAAGCAGATGCTTATTAACAAAACAGAGTTACCCGTGATAGGAATTAGGGACATGGTGTTCGACCCGGATACGAAGAATGTCAAGGTTAAGCTCCTTTGGCGTCGCCGCTATATGGAGCACCGGAGTATTGTGGAAGCTTTAGAGCCTTATGGAACGATTCAATCTGTGGAGCGTGAAATGTCGCGGAGCCCAGGGATGGAGAATATGGAAATGGCGAAACGTGAAATCTCCCTCACGCTCAAGGACGGAGTGTGAGCAAGTACAATTCCTCTCACTCTTAATCTTTATAGGGTGCAGGCACTGTGTTTAAAGGGTGCAGGCAATGCAGCCGGGTTGGATATGTACGGCGTCAGTGCCGGACGCCTCGATGCACCCAGTGCCGGCGCTTTGGTCATAGAGTGGAGAACTGTCTTAAGTTTTGCTGATAGGCTGCGTCAAGGCCAGTGGTCACGAGACGATGACGTGACGTCAGAATATATCATGGATGTGTCAGAGGTTGTCGATGTTACCGGTGAGCCAAGTCGTGAACCTCAAATTGATGAGGGCCAGAAGCCTTCTACACCTCACATCAGCACAAAAGAATCTGCAGCGACTGGCCATCTAAAACCAACGTCTCCAAAACCAAAACCGCCGGATCCGGGCCCGCCTGTGAGTGCCACTCATAGTGTTGTGCTTAGTGCACAGTAACCAACTGTCACTTGAAGGACGTCTGGATATGCCTCCTGTGGAGCCAGTGGAGAGGATACTGCCAGATTCTCCTTCGTCGTTGGTGGGTAACAGTGCGCCGTGTGTGGCGCCAAACCTCTGGCGCGTCTAGTTCTCTGTCGGCTGTCAGGTTGGCAGCGAGCGATGTGCTCCTTTCAGGTTCTTGGGCCGAAGCCTTGAATGTCTCAGAGGAGGACATGGACAACACAGCGCCTTTGAAGAGTCTCGCAGATGATGAGGTGTGTATCGATGGTGCTGGCCAGAAGGCACACTGTGTAGAGGCCACGGGAAGGGTGACTTTAATGAAGAGGGCGATGTCTGCCCGAAAGTCCGCCAATTTTCAGGCGGGCCACCCCATTCCAGGCAATGATATTTAATAAGACTGGTACCAAAAATAGCTAGCGTCGCATCATATGAAGTCGCTATCCTTAACGTGAGAGGTATGCGTAATCATCAGAGGCAGCAGCAGTTAAGGCATCTGTTAAACAATTGAAGCGTGTCTGTAGCAGCAATTCGGGAAACAAAGTTGTCCTCTTGATGAAGAGACGAAAGCTGCTCTCGAGCTGTTTTTGGCGGAATATAACATTCTTGTTAGCTATGTCAGGAGGGTGTATGTTATTCCTGGCAAAGCACTAGAGATGACAGCCATTTCTTATTGCATAGTCGCAAGGGGGGACTTACATGTTGTGACCTCACAATCTCACGTGTGCAGTGGCGAATTATCTGTGTTTACGCCCCCGTAAAGCAGCGAGATAGGATTGTGTTTTCTGTCATTCAGTTCAGTTCAGTCGTTCAGTCGTACCCGACTTTTCGTGACCCTATGGACCATGTCGCGCCACGCTTTCCGGTCTCTCACTATATTCCTAACATCACATAACTTCATCTGCAGTGCCTCGAGGATGCCATCTAACCATCGCGTTCGCTGCCTACCCCTTCTCCGACGATCCTCAACCTTTCCCAACATCAAATCTTTCTCCAGCGACTCCTCTCCTCTCATCAGATGACCCAAAGTAGCTGAGCTTTAACGTTAGAATTTGACCCTCCAATGAGCAGTGAGGGTTTATGGTCGACAATATGGACTGATTTGATCTTCTGGCAGTCCAAGGAACTCTCAAGAGTCTTCGCCAGCACCACAATTCAAAGGCGTCGATTCTTCGGCGGTCAGCCTTTTTCACAGTCCAACTCTCGCATCCATACATCACAACTCGAAAGACCATAGCGCGAGTTATACGGATTTTGGTTGGCAGACTAATGTCTCTGCTCTTTACTAGGCGGTCAAGGCTAAACATTGCTCTCTTTCCCAGAAGCAGGCGTCTCATAATTTCATGGCTGCAGACACCTTCCGAGGTAATCTTGGAGCTCAAGAAGAGAAAATCTGTCACAGCTTCCACTTCTTGTCCCTTGATGCTCCAGGACTTGATAGGGCAAGATGCCATGATCTTTGTCTTTTTAATGTTCAGTTTAAGCCCAAACTTCTCACTCTCTTCTTGTATGCGCAACAGAAGTCTCTTGAGTTCCACTTCACTTTCTGCCGTTAAAGTAGTATCATCCGCATATCTAAGGTTGTTGATACGTTTTCCAGCAATCTTCACTCCAGCTGAAGACTCGTCCAGACCGGCCTTCCTCATGATGCACACAGCATATAGGTTAAATAGGCAGGGCGACAGTATGCAGCCTTGCCTCACTCCTTTCTCAATCGGAATCCAATAAGTAAGACCATGCCCAGTTCTGACTGTGGCCTCTTGCCCTTCATACAGGTACCTGAGGAAACAGATGAGGTGAATTGGAACTCCCATCTCTTGGAGAGCTTGCCACAATCTGCTGTGATCTACGCAGTCAAGCGCTTTCGCATAATCAATGAAGCAGAAGTAGATGGGTTTCTGGAACTCTCTTGCTTTTTCCATGATCCAGTGAAGGTTTCTGTCATCAGTTAACCATTTCTGCCCAGATTGCAAAATTATATTGTTGGGAGATTTTAATTGTGTTTGTAGGGATGAGGACCCATCAGTGTTATGTAAGAGACATGACCCTAGTGCTGCATTACTTAACGATTTGGCTGTGAATATAATCTTTTAGATAGGGGCAGGAAAAAGGCGACTGTATTCAATTCACTCATTTTCAGTTCTCCTCTAATGCCCGCCTTGACAGAATATATGTTTCGGCAGACACGTTAGCAAATGTGTTTCGCTACTTCTTCAGTGACCATCGTATGGTGTATCTTCAGGTAAGAAGGTACAGTCTGCACATACTTCACCCTCGGCGGGAGCTGTTTAAGATGAATAACTGCCTGCTCTCAGATAAAATCTTTAAGCGTGCTGTACCTACTTGTTTGAAAGACATATGGTCACGCCATAATATGTGAGTGTTTCAAAAATGGGACTTGTTTAAACAAGAGATCAAGAACTTGGCAACTGAAGCCTCTGCAAGAATCGCGTTCCTGAAGAGGCACCACCTTCGTGAGCTTGGGCGCGCTCTAACTGAGCTACATGAGCTAGAGAAGGTTAGCCCGGGTGCCTATGTTGCAGAAATAATATCCTAAAGGCAGAGCTTCAAGAATTTGCGACGGAAAGATGCAAGAGGGCCCTGATAAGATCTAGGACCCGAAGGTTTCTTGACCAGAAACCATCACGTCGGGCCCTGAGTGATGAAAGAGAGAATGCTCTTACGAAAGAAATATTGGAAATTTAGTATGGTTATAGCACATACAGTGATGCTCCTAGTATTCTTGCTGCTCTCTATGACTATTATCGAAAGCTGTTCGGCAGTTGTGAAGATTCAAATCAGGGTTCCGATTATAATTTCTTACTTGAGAACTTTCCTCGATTAGACGATGAGAAGTGTGCTGTAGTAGAGGGACCCATTGCATTGGTTGAAATTAAATCAGCCATTTAAGCCTTCAGAACCAAAAATCTCCTGTCTCAGATGGTATTACTAGCGGATACTATAAAACATACTAACCCCAGTTTTGATAGAAGTTTTCCAAGCATCTTGTGATGTGGGTTTCCTGCGTCCCACTTTCTATTCAGGCCACACAATATTATTTTCCAAGAGTAAAGATAGTAATAGTTCGAAAACTATTGAAGGATATTGTCCGAAATCGCTCTGTAATGTTGATTACAAAAAATTTGCCAAGGTTCGTTGTTGTCGTTTACAGCTGGTCATTATGGAGATGATAGGTTCGCATCAGGTATGTGGTATCAGAGTGCGCAGTATTCAAACACACATTTATATTTCACGTTCAGTTATCGAGACAGTATCAGATGAGACGGGCCAAGTAGCTATGACTCAAATTGACCTGGAGAAGGCGTTTGATAAATTTCAACACGATTTCTTGTCCGCGGTCTTGGAGCGTGCAAACATTGGTGACGTTTTGCTCAAATGCATACGGCTGTGCTATATGAACTCCTATACAAGACATTGTTAATGAGAAGCTAACGAAACCAATACCACTAGAATCATCCGTTCGTCAAGGATGTTCAGTCTCCACTCATGTTTGCCTTATATCTGGAACCCCTCTGTCTCAGTATAATTAAAAGTGCAGCCATCCGTGGTTTCTCTCTGTCTCAATTTAGCCTACGCGGATGATATCGCCTCTTTTGTTCTTACAAAAACCGTGTACTTGACGCTTTAAACTTGACTGAACAGTTCTGCGATGTATCAGGTGCGGCCCTTAATTTCGATAAATCCAATGGCTTTTGGTTGAGCCATTGGGACACTACACCAAGCCAGTTTGGAGGCATATGCTGGGACTGTAGTCTTCTAAAATACATAGGGGGGCCGCATCACCAAGTTCGCAACAGCGCAGCCTACTGGGATTCACAAATCGTACCTATGCGGCGACAAACACAGGCTTGGATGGGTAGGGAACTCTCAGTGTTTGCTAGGCCACAGGTCTGTAATAAATTTTTGTTTGCCAAGCTTGCGTATGTCCTTCAAGTCCTGTATTGTACGAGGAGGAAGGTACATACGGCGTGAAAACTTGTTCCTGCCCTTAGAGTTAGGTGGAATGGGCCTTGTTCGCTTGTCTGCGCATCAACTTGTTTACCGTTTTTTCTTTTTCAAATCAGCACACCACCCGTTTCTTGTAGCTGTGCTCATTAGGCGTCTTAGTCCTCATTTGCATTATTTATTCGCACTGATTGGGCAGGCTCGTGAGGGACCTTTATGGGGATTCGTTAAGGAGGTTGCTGACACTTTTAATTTTCTCACTGTGCGCTTTCTGTAGATGACGTGTATAGCGTCTTGAGAAAGATAACCCAGGCTTTAACTGAATCTTTTTCCCTACACCGTTGTATCGACAGCCTTATCTGCGGTTTTTGGACACCACTGCTCTAAAGCGTGTTGCGCGAATGTGCATTCAGGCAGCTGCAAAAACATTCTTTTTCAAATTACACACAGCGACGTTGACTGTCAAGATATTTCTTCATGACAAGGAAATGTTCGTGCCTTGGTCGGTGAATTGTCGTCTCTGTAACGCGCCTGAGATAATTGATCATTGCTTTATTCTGTGCCGTGATGCTATGTTTATTTGGTACATAATACACAAAACTCCTAAAAAGGACATAGAAATTACACCGTATAAAATTAGTTTTTTGCCTTCTGACAAAAACTCTGTCGTGCCTTACGATGTGTTTGAGTTGATGGGACTGTTCAGTCTTTGGAAACGCCGCATGATGGACAGGCATGCAGAGCAACTAAGATCGTCCAAATCCGTGTTTTGGGAGCAGTGTGCTTTGGTGAGAAGTGTATATGCTGCACGTGAAGAACCTCCAAACTGGATGCCGTGTCTAGATGCATGTGTTTGCCTTACAGAATTGATTCTTTGTTGATGGTGCATTGTTGGGCTAGGGAAATGGCGGGCCGTATTAAGTAGCCCGGTAACTTTAGACATGGACAAATTTACGTAAGTGGAGTTTTTCCTTTTTTTACGGACGCTTTCCCATGCAATAATGAAAAAAGAAATCCCGGCTTGGCGGAGTTGGTTAAAACAGTCGGCTGGGGATCCGAGGTTTGGAGGTTCAATTCTCGGTGGGGACAATATTTATATACTTTTTTTTTTCAATACTGCAGGCGCCCCTACGGGGCCCAAGCAGAAGGGCATACAGAACGCTTACATTGAACACAAACAAGTAGAACGCACATTACGGCAATAACACCATGTTTAAGTAAATCCGATAATACAAATATTTCAGATGGCTGACGATGTACAAGCGGCTTTTGAAGATGTTATCAGCAAGAAATAATCAGTGTTAGCAGTGAATAACATGCAGGTAACAAGCAGGCGCCAAGACGAGCAATACGTGAGCAGATTAGCATATGAAGGTAGCTCTATCAGTACTAAAGAACGGATACTGTAGCCTATGTGGAAAAACTAAAACTACGCGAATGCTTACGAACTGTTAGTACCAAAAGTAAAGAAAAAGTGAAGTGTAATGTAATTGAATAATCAGAGCCCCTTATGGATCATTCTAAAAGTTTGTAGATAATATTGCTGAAGTCGGCGCATGGGTGATGGAAGAATCTAGTATGTTCTATTCACGGATGACGGAGGGAAAAAATGAATGCTTAAAGGAGTATATAGACACCATTTTTTGAAGCGTCGGAAGAAATACCATTGCTTTCCTGGTTATACAGAGATGCTCCCCAAGCAATCGCAACCTTGAACGTGGCCGCGAAAATATTTTAATTTGATTTTAAAAACAAGCCAGGCAAGTACTCAGTTTTTCAAAACCCATCGGCAGCGACATCTCTGTGACGAAAACGTGTACATAGGTAAACAACATGACGTCATCAAACAACTGTGACGTGGAGTCGGCAAAGGAAAGAGCAGTGACGACATATGGCCGGACTCGAACAGCGGTGGCGCCGCCGCCGGTACCCGGCCTGAGAAGGTACTACGCTTCTTCTCGCTTTACTCGATGGCTTCTTCGTTGGTGCTGGTTAAAATTACCTCACCGGTATACGTATGGAGACTGCCTGCTATACTCGGGCTCCAACAGCATCCCTGCACAAGCGTAGGGCTTTCGGTAATGATGCCTCTCGATGGCGCGCCGGGAACGAACTGCACCTCTCCCTGCCTACCCTAGACGTCACTAGCCCTAGCTGGTTTCACATGCATCCCTCCTTCCGTGAAGGCAGGAGGAAAGCTAACGCTAGGACCCTAAACAGAAAGTACCGAAATCACGATGGGGTGGAGTATACCGACGTCTCGGACTACAATATGGCTGAAGGTGCCTTTGCCATCTGTGTAATTAAGCAGTACAGTAACGTAAGAAAATGCGTATCAGCCGGTTCGGTCAAAGTCCGCTACTCGGACCAGGCGGAAGAAGCCGCAATCGCTTTAGCCATCGCTACAACAAATGCGGATATAATTGTCACTGATTCAAAAACTGTCATACGTAACTTCTCGCGTGGCAGAGTATAAAGTACTGCCAGAAACATCCTCGCGGATATCATTCTCGTCAGAGAGATAGAACTCGTATGTACAGCTGTCTACTCAGGGAACCGAGGCAATGAGGCTGCTCACCAACACGCTCGAGGTTTTGTCGGCCGAGCGGTGAGACCAAATGCCGAGGAACTTGAAATGGACGGATTGCTCACATACAGCGCCCTTACACAACACTTCAAACTCTCTAGGAGAGTATACCCACCGCCACACAAATCACTAACAAGACAACAAGAAATTGTTTGGAGGAAACTACAAATGAATTCCTTCCCCAACCTTGCGGTTTATTCACACATATTTCCGGACAGCATAAGCTCATCATGCAATAAGTGCGGAGAGAAAGCCGACCTTAATCATATCCTGGGGGCTTGCTCGGAGGACCCGCCTCCCAAGGCTCTCATAGAAGCTCCCTCACTTGAATCCTGGGAGGAAGGGCTGCGTAACGCAAGCCCCGATATAAAATTGGGCGCCGTTAACCGCGCTGAATTCATCGCAAGCCACCAGCTAACGGCCACTTGGTTCTTCCACTAAGACTATTCCCACCACTAAAGATTTCTCTCTCTCTCTGACATCGAAGCGCCAGCGAACGGCACATCGAAACGGGCTAAAGCTGTAATAAAATTGGGACTTAGCGCCGCTTTACTGGCAAGTCCATCTCGTAAAATATTTTCGTGCTTTGCACGACGCCTTCAGCAGCAGAGCTAGCAGACGTCAGGTGCGCCGCACCCAGCAGCAGCTGTAGGAAAGAAAAGTGCGCTTGTATCACTGTAATTTCTTCTACCAGTACCTCAGTATTGGCCTAACAATCCTCGCAATTTAATCATGACTGATAGCCCCTTGCACAAATAGTTGTGAGAAGCGAATGAACAGCGATCCGCGATAGCTAGATTACCGATAGCGGATGCTATGATGCCGCTATGACTTGGGAGCCGATCGCGGTGGCCACGCCTTTACAATGCCTCAGAGATCACTCCCGCGCGGAGGTGATCTCGAAGGCCATGCCTTTACGCACCCAGATAGCCTTGAGTGCCAGATTGCACGATGGCGCCACATGCTTGGACGGCGGAACGCAAGCCCGCAGCGTCGGGACCAATCAGCGCGTGAGCAGGCGTGAGCACGGGAGCCATCGGGAGAGCTTACGGGTTACGATGGCTCATCGCGTCATTGCTAAAACATTTATTCAGAGTGCCAGCTTGGCTCATAGCGCTGGCCAACCGGACTCATAAAGCAGTATCTTCACGGTAATCAGTTTCTTTGTTCAACATTCCTACCAGTTGACATTTCCTGCGCGTCAACCCACCAGCTTTCCTGGCTGCTGCTGATTCCTGCTTCATCGCTTGAGTCGCAGGCAAGCGGCGGGATGAAAGTGCCCGGCAATGTCAGTAACGTCCGCGCTATCGGGCAAAACAACGTCCCAGTACAATTATGCTACGCTGAGGCGCTGCTCGACGACGATGTTTTCTTGCACATGCGACCACAAGCAGACGAAAAACGCGACCCGAATGCGTCATCAGATTTTGTGTTTACGCGATCAGCAGCCTTGCCATTAGGTAGCGCTCGTGTGGCATTCTCGTAACTGACGTTATCGCGTGCTGGTGCCCGGAGAGATTGAAACCGAAACTGGCCGTGATGAATGCACTGATAATAAATTATTTGAGCTTTGCTGGGACTTTTTCGGTCGCAGTCCCCCTGTTTTGGACCACTGTGGATCGATTAAAGCGACAATACCGCAACAGAAAATGTCCGTGTCCATACCCCTTTAAATGCGTCTGTATGACAGGAATATTCGATTATTGGGAGAGCATGTTTGCGACGTGTCTGTCGAGATTGTGATGGGTAATACTAATTTGACACATTGATGTTAAAATTGTTGTGCAATAGGTAATACAACAACTTCAAATGCGCGTGGTTTGCTCTTATTGAGAGAGTATCAAGTCCTGATATGGCTGCAAGGTGAGTTGGGCAGTCCGTACACCTATATTTATTATGGATAAACTGCAGTGCCTTCCTTTGTATTTTTTTTTTAGTTTTGCTATGTAAGTTGCTGTATGCGGGAACCAAACAGTGTGGGCGTACTCTAAATTTGATCGTATGAATGTTTTATATGCTAAGAGCTTAGTGGATGCTGGTGCAAGCCGAATGCATCTTCTCAAAAAGAACAGTTTACGCAGTGCTGCCGATGTTATATTGTCGATTTCTGCGTCCCATCTGAAGTCAGCAGTTAGTGTGACACAAAGATATTTATGATGGGAGACTTTATTAAGAGGCGTGCCGTGAATGTTCTAAGGGAAACATGATGCTTATTTTTTTCTGGTATTGTAGTAATCAGCCATCTTCGCACCAGTGCACTACGGCGTCAAGCGACTGGAAAAGCGCAATGTGGTCCTGATGATTTTCTATTTGTCGGTAGATGATACAGTCGTATTCGAATAGCTTGATGTTACAGTTAATTCGAGCGGTGATGTCGTTGATATAAATTAGAAATAATAGCGGACCAAGGATGGAGCCTAGCGGGACTCTTAAAGTGACCGCGGTTATTCTGGAAGGTATATTTTCGAACATTACAAATTGAGAGCGATTAGAAAGGAAATCTTCAATCCAGTTCAGAAATTTTAACTGCCCGATTATGCATTATAGCTTTGCGATTAGTTTGTTAAAGCACACGCAATCAAATGGTTTGGAAAAATCTAGTATATTGTCACGGTGTTGGCGACTGGGGCTAGATTAACAGAGCCGGTACAGGTAGAATCACACGGTCCAAGGTTTAGATACGTCCTGCGAGTCCGGAGCCGATTCACTTCAACGTCGTCTTTCACTCTGAGCGCCCCCTGGCATTCCTCCCTCCTTAAGCGTAACGCACGCAGTTACACGTGCACACAAGCGTACAAAAGCAATCGGTCAGCCAGCGCGACCAGCTGTTTTCATTGTTACTCGAATTCAAAGAATGTTTTGCATCGTCGTCAAAAGTGAATCAAACTCCCATCGCCAAGCACCAGATCGTGACGTTCGATAATGTGCGCCCAATCCGTCAGCACCCCTACCGCGTCTCTTCGACCGAGCGCGAAGTTATTAGGTCACAAGTTAAGGAAATGCTCGAAGATGAGGTTATCCAGCCTTCCAATAGCCCGTGGTCCTCCCCGGTCGTTCTAGTTAAAAAGAAAGACGGCACGTTACGTTTTTGCGTCGATTACCGCAAACTGAACGCCGTAACCAAGAAGGATGTCTACCCCTTGCCGCGGATTGACGACTCTCTCGACCGCCTTCGGCGTGCAAAGTATTTTTCGTCCATCGATCTAAAAAGTGGCTACTGGCAGATTGAGGTCGATGAGCGAGATCGTGAGAAGACGGCCTTCGTCACACCCGACGGCCTTTACGAATTTAAAGTCCTACCTTTCGGCCTGTGTTCCGCGCCGGCCACATTTCAGCGGATGTTGGACACTGTCCTCGCCGGCCTTAAATGGCAGTGTTGTCTGGTCTACCTAGATGACGTGGTGGTCTTCGCAGAATCATTTGCACAACATCTTCAGCGCCTGCGGTCAGTACTCGAAGCCCTTCGATCCGCTAACTTGACACTTAAGCCACAGAAATGCCACTTTGGCTACCGAGAGCTTAAATTTCTCGGTCATGTCGTCAGCGCCGCCGGCGTGAAGCCCGACCCTGACAAGATTGCTGCTGTTGTGGAATTTCCGATTCCACGTGACAAGAAAGCTGTTCGCCGATTTCTCGGCTTGTGCAGTTACTACCGGCGTTTTATCGATAACTTCGCTGATCTCGCTGAACCGCTGACTCAGCTCACCCGGGGAGACACCCCTTTTGTTTGGACGCACGAACAAGAAGCTGCTTTTGCCGAACTGCGTCTCCGTCTCCAATCGCCGCCTGTTCTAGCCCATTTCGATGAGCAGGGGGAGACAGAAATACACACCGACGCCAGTAACATTGGCCTTGGGGCGGTTCTCGTGCAACGTCAAGAGGGTGTTGAACGAGTCATCGCCTATGCCAGCCGTACTTTATCCCGCGCCGAGACGAACTATTCAACTACTGAAAAGGAATGCCTCGCCATTATTCGGGCTGCTGCGAAATTTCGCCCCTATCTTTATGGTCGCCCATTTAAAGTTGTCACTGACCACCATTCTTTGTGTTGGCTGGCCAACCTGCGTGACCCATGCGGCCGCCTGGCGCGATGGAGCCTTCGCCTACAGGAGTTCGATCTCACTATTGTTTATAAGTCCGGACATAAGCATGAAGATGCTGACACGCTTTCCCGCGCGCCTGTCGAGCTCGCTCCACCAGACACGGATGACGCTGACAGTTTCCTCGGAGCTGTTGATGTTTCAGATACGTCAAATCAGCAGCGTGCAGATCCAGATTAACAGAGCCGGTACAGGTAGAATCACACGGTCCAATGTTTAGATACGTCCTGCGAGTCCGGAGCCGATTCACTTCAACGTCGTCTTTCACTCTGAGCGCCCCCTGGCAATATGATGTCGGTTTGGTTGCCGATGTCGATGCTGTGGGCTAAGTCATGGACGACTTCAGTTAACTGAATGATGGTCGATAATCCTCGATGGAATCCAGGCTCGTCATCATCATCATTATCATCATCCTTAGCCTTACTATACCAAGTGCAGGGCGAAGACCTCTGCCATATTCCCCCAATTAACCCGGTCTTGTGCGAGCTGCATCCAATTGACTCCTGCGAACATCTTAACCTCATTCGCCTACCTAACTTTCTGGAGCCCCCTGCTACGCTTTCCTTCTCTTGGAATCCAGTTTGTTACCCTAAGCGACCATCGGTTATCCTCTCTTCTCACGTAACTTATCATGGCATAGACAGGTCGAACATGTCACCAATAACGCCAACAGGACTCTCGGATACTTGCGTCGAAATTTCTCTACCGCGCCTCTGCCGATAAAACTCACCCTTTATAAAACATTAGTACGACCAAAGTTAGAATACGCATCTGCAGTTTGGGATCCTAATATAATCAGACTAATAAACACACTGGAATCCATTCAAAATCGTGCGGCACGTTTCATCTTGTCTAACTTTTCCCGTCACGCTAGCATTACTTCCATGAAAAACACACTTGCCTTACCCGACCTTTCTTCGCGCCGAAAGTGTTTTCGACTGTGTATTTTCCAGAGAATGTACATCATAACCCTCTGTTAAAGAATCATCTTTTTTCGAGCCCTTCATACATTTCATCCCATTCCGATCATGTATTTAAAGTTGGTGTTCCATTTTCGAGAACAAAAATGTGTCATTATTTGTTTATTCCTAAAATTAGCGTTGACTGGAACGACCTTCCTCCCTCCATCGCTGCCATTAGTGATGTTGCAAATTTCAAGAAAACTGTATTTTCCGCCATCATATAACTTCATTATTGTATAGCTATGCACTGTATATTTTGTTTTTGTCTGTACCACTCCTTTCTGTAATGCTTTTGGGCCTGGAAAGTATTTGAAATAAATAAATAAATAAACATGTCCTGCCCATGCCCATTTCTTCTTGATTTCCGCTAGAATGTCCGTAACTTGAGGTATTTCTCAAACCCGCTCTGCACGTTTCCTATCTCTTAACGTTATCTCTACCATTTCTCTTTTCATAGCCCTCTGCGTTGTCCTCAACTTAAGTAAAATTCTCTTTGTTAGCTTCCATGCTTCAGCCCCATAGGTGAGTATACTTTCTTCTTGAGCGATATCGGTAAGCTACTAGTCATAATCTGGGAGTGCTTGCCAAATGCGCTCCATCCCTATCTTATTCTCCTTGTTACTTTTCTTTCATGGTCCGGATCTGCGGTCAGGTGATAGCAAATTTTTACGCTGCAGATAATCGGTCAGGTGTTTTGAGTATATATGTTCGAAAAGTTTGCATACTGTGCTAGTAAATGAAATGGGCCTGAAGTTTCATGCAGTACTAATTTCCACCTTTATGGATAGGAATCACATTCGCTAACTTCCAGTCATCCGGTAGTTTTGACATTGAGGGTGATTTGCTGAATATTAAGCCGAGGATCTGCTGCACCATTCTGCGTTATCGTTTTAAAAACGAACCTGGTATGTTATCAGGCCCGTTGGCGTTATTGGTATCGGTGTTCAAGAGAAGATTATAAATTCCGCTATCGCTTATGTTTATTTCTCCGATATTTGAAGTTCGGTTTGTTTCGATCGGGGGAATAATGGCGTTATCTGTCGTAAATACAGAGTGAAAAAAGTCATTAAAATAATGTGCCTTACAACTCTTCTCCTCTGCTGTCTGTTAAGATTGCGAGGTATTTGTATGGCGAAAATGGTTCCAAAACCTGTACGAAGTGTGAGTAAGAAAGTCAGGCAGTCTACCACTAAAGTAGTGTTCTTTTGATTTCTTAATTTTTTTCCTTGAATCTTGCGCGGGATAAGTTCACTGTTCTGTTAGAGTTAGTACCTTGGGTCTTAATAGAGCGTATAACCTTTTTACTTTGCATTTAGCATGAATTACTTCTCGCGTGATTCGTTGGTTCTTTGTCTTAGGCCGGTTGTTGTTTCATAGCAGATATCTGCGTATACAGTGGAAAATAATTTCCTTGAACTTAAGCTAGAGGGAGTTTACGTTCATGTTTATTTGAAATGTTGCTTTGAAAAACGTGTCGATTTCGTGTGAAAGGTAGGTTCATATACTAGCGTCGTCAGCTCTATTAAAACTGCGCACAATCAATTGCCACGAAATGGTTTTTATCCAGTGGTATCACGTAGACTGGTATACTGTGATCAGAGATTCCATCAATTATATCGATATTGGCTTGGTGTAGCGGTAAATCCTCGCTTACAATTATTAGATCGAGAATGTTTTTTGTGATGCCTGGTATGCGAGTTGGACGGGAGGCTGTTTGGTGTAAGTTGAAATGTAACATTAAATCAGTTAGCTGGAGTGGTATGCTGCATGGTAGCCCAGTCAATACCCGGAAGGTTAAAATCACCCATGATTATTATTCTGGAGTTACGCACATGTTCTCGCATATAATCGTGTACAGCACTCAAGTACTCATGCCCGGAAGAGGGGCTCCGATAAATACTTCCCACGACAATGTTCACACAGTCACATAAAACTTTGCCAAACACTGCCTCTGCGCCCGGAACATCCGGCCGAAGCACAAAGGGAAAGTGGTTCTTTATTAACAGCGCAACGCCGCCACCCCGAGACAGCCTATGTTTACGAATCACCGAGTAATTCGGCGGGAAGATTTCGTGACTACCAATGTCGGTCGAAAGCCACGTTTCCGTGACCGCCTCAAAATCTGGATTTTGGTCAATCAGAACAATTTCGAGTTCGTCAATTTTATTCAGTGCACTTCTGGTATTTATGTTCAACAATGTTACTTTTTTTGTGATTGCGCTTTCGTTTTGGCTTTCCGGCGTAGTTGTTTTTTCGGTTTTTTTTTCCCAGCGGCACTATTCCCGCCTTCTCACTATCCGAGACCAACTATTGTCCTTCAGTGAGCAATGTATTAAAGGCAAGAGACACTTTGTCTCCTTTGTCACAGTTCGGCTTCGCGCTGTCCCACAGTTCTTTTCTTTCTAACATCTTTAATTTTCAGCGAGAAATCTTCGCCGATGGACAGACCTGAATTTTTAAGCTTGAACCCTCTCTTCAAAATTGCCACTTTGTCTCTGTAATCTAAAACCTTGAAAATAACAGGTGTAATTTTGTTGCCTTAGGGCTGCCCCAAATGGTGGATACGTTCAATAGACACTGCTTCCAGTTTAAGTTTGTCCTGAACAACTTCTTTATTTACCTTTTGCTCAAGCGTTTGTCTGGTCTCTTAATCGTCTTCAGACAGGCCATACACAATTAAATTTGATCTTCTGCTTCGAATTTCCAGGTCATCTATTCTTTCCTCTAGCCTTTCTATGACTTCAATCATGTGAACGACCTGTTCCTTGCAGGAAGGGACCTGTTTTTTCTAGTCTTGCCAAAGCATCCAGTTTGCTGTCAATGTCAGTCAGACGTTTCTATTATATTTTTATTTTTTTGATGTCCATGACAATATCTTAAAGCTCTTTAATTCTCTGAGCTAAGTGCGGTCCAGGATTAGATTCTATGTCTCCCCCCAATAATAGCAACCTGCGCAAGCTTACAGTCATCTAAAACAACGGCCGTGGTCTCGGCGGCACCAACAAGAATAGGCCGCTGTAGCTAATACAAACGCTGTAGCGTTTTCTTACCTGCACAATAAGCAAGAACGGGTTGTCGCTGAACCGCATTCTGGTAGTACCGCCGTGCCCAGTGGCCGCCGCTCGCGCAGGATCGCAATATATAGTTAGGTCTGGTGGTGTCGCCACTTCTCCTAGATGCTTGGAGCTGTCTGCGCATATCGCCGTTGATTGACGAAGCCATTGGTAATCCCATGTGAACGCGTGAGGCTGGTCTTGAGGATGCAGATTGGCAGTATCGGATCCGTGCGTCGTTCTCTCAGCTAGCTCGATGATTTCGCCGCCAGCATGATACTATGGTTCTTTTACTGTGGCAGGATAGGATTCACAATAAGGCAGGCTCATAAGTACACGATTTACGACAGCGTTGATCAGTTCCAAAGCGCTGACCGCCGCGGCTTCGAAGCGAAACAATTTGCTGTCTCCCGCGCATCGTCGATGCGCGGGAGAGGATACACATCCTTTTTAGCGATAGAGTTGAGGCGACTATAGTTGATGCAGAACCTCCATGTTCCATCTTTTTTCTTTACCATTATCACGTTTCAGCCCAAGGACTGGAGGATTCCTGTATTACGCCCCTGTTCAACATGTGTTTGACTTGCTCGGTGATGATCTTACGCTCTGATGGTGACACACGGTACGGCGTTTGACAGATCGGATGAGCAGATCCCGTTTCAATCCTGTGGCGTGCGTGCGACAGCGGAAAACGTTGCGAGCCGTCGGACTGCGCGAAATGAAAGATGGGTAGGTGCTGGGGCAAGAGGTTCTTCAATATCGGTCGTTGTGAGGTTTTCAACGATGCATAGATCATCGGAAGCTTTTCGTCAGGAGGTGGGTTAGGCCTAGGGAAGGAGTAACGACAGCTATACAATTAACGAGAGTTGCGCTACATGAAGCTAGTTCGTAGCGAGCTGGAACAATAACTAGTTCCGGCGAGCAATTTATAATCCACAGTCCGATACAGCCCTCTTTCACGCAAACCAAACATGCGGCACTAATACATTTTTCTTTATGTATTGTAAACTAAGAGGCGCCGCAGTAGCCTCAAAAGAGTCGTTAATAGCACGGCAGCAGGACACCTGGACGCACACTGCAGACTGTGGCGGTACGACAACTTCATCACACACACACACAAAACGTCTTCATAATTTGACGTCTCTTACAAAAGTTCACGAGGAAGAGAACGACTAACACTTAGCTCTCCCGTTCGACAATCAACTGTAGCACCCCACATCCGCAGCAAGTCAATTCCCAAGATTACATCGTGTGTAAATAGTGGCAGTACTGCAAACTCCGACGGAAATACTGTGCCCCCCCAAAGAAACTTTAACGCTGTATACCCCAACCGGATACAATAACTCACCACTTACTCCATAAAAATTAGCAGTTTTGTCCAAAACAAGCATAACTTTGTTCTTCAAAAGGTTATTAAAATCTAAACTCATTACTAAAACTGTAGCACCAGTGTCTACCAACGCCATCGTGGTAAAACCATCAGCAAGCACATTGACCTTGTTTTTTAACATGCACTCAGACGGAGGAATAAGGTAGCAGTGCACATTGTCCAGCGACCTCACCTCCATTGGCCGCGCTGGCTAGTTTTCCGTCATTGGTAGCTGAGACCGGCGCCATGGAGACGGAGAGCGACGCACACGAAATGACGGACGTGGTGTCACACTACGGTCAGACGCTGGCGAATGGCTGCGGAGCCCTTCGTTTTGAAAACGGCCCCTCCGGGAGGATGTTCTGGCCGATAGCTGTCAATGTAGGGCTGAATGGTGCGTCGGTTCGATCCCGTCGGGGGATTCCTGAACGATGCGCGCCAATTGCAGTAGCGGGAAATGTGACCCGCGACAGCACACCCGAAGAGGTTGGTCAAAAAGTGACGTGTCAGCTGGTTCCTGCATGGTAGATATCTAGATGGTGGTTCCGGGACGATGTAATTTCCGGCAGTCGGCGCGATGTACGACTAGAGTAAGGGCGAGGAACTCTACGCTGATGGCAAGAGAATTGTTGGTAACGCCCCCCATAGGTTGGAAGAGCATATACGTCATCTCAAAAGCCATTGGGCCAGGCAAGCTGCTCACGTCGTTACATCTTATCTCGAACGATTTCACGGATGGCGCACAGGATGCGTTGAGATCGCGATTCTTCAATACTAGCCCCTGTAGTGACATTTGCAAGCAATCCAAATTTCGGTGTAATGCGGCGAGTCTTTAGGGTCACGAATGTTTGGCAGTGTCGGATAACCTCTGAGACCGAAATCAAGTGCTCCTTGGCAAAGAGGAAGTGGTAGACATCTTCCGCAATGCCCTTGAGCAGATGGCCTACCTTATCATCTTCAGTCATCCTGCTGTCGACGGTCTTGCACAACTATAGTATGGCCTCTATGTAGGTGGTGCAAGTTTCTCCGGCTGCCTGGGCCCTCTGAGCAAGTGTCTGCTCGGCCTGTTTCTTTGCAGCTAGGTCACCGAAACATTCCTTGCTTGCTTCGAGAAAACTTTCCCAAGTTGTCAAGGAGTCCTCGTGGTTCTCATACAACATCAAGGCGGTTTGCGTCAAGAAAAAGACATTCGCTAGTAAAGCCACCGAATCCCAGCGGCTATAGCGGCTCACACGTTCATAAGAGTGAGCCAGACATGAACATCTTCTCTTGCTTGGCCGGCAAAGCAGCGAGTCTCGCGAAACAGTAGCGTCGCATTCGTGGTGGTCGACGGCACATCACGAGACGGGGGTAGAGGGTCCCATGTTGATGTTCTGGGACGCTCGGTAGTCTGCTGCATTCTTGTTGAAAAGGGTGGGAGACCAGCGAGGCGACGGCTCCGACGAAGCTCCAGCGAGCGGTCGAGGATGCGTCTTGAGGGAAGTCGTACCCAGCACCTGGTCACCAATTTGTTACGACGGGGTAAGATGAAGCGCTGAACAACTAGACGATAGGGCAGGAAGCTCAGCTGGTCAACGGCAGCGTGTCTGGCACGAGAGTCTTTTTCCAACGTCTTCCTCCTTCACTTGTGTTGTAAGCTTCATCTTCTTCTGTACTGTTACAATATAAATACGCGGGAAGTAGGACACACAAAAAAAGCAGACAGGACGAGCGTACATTAACAACTGATTTATTGCAACGAAGCATTCTTCCTTCAAGAGCAAAACGCATGCGGCCACAAACTCAACGCCAAAAACAAAAGTACCTTGTCTTATCAACCCAAAAAGTCGAGTCCTTTCTGATACAGGTGATTTGCTGTTTCGCTAAAGCAATTTCACGGAATCTTTCTAGCAATTTTTCAAGCTTCAATAATCTCGCGCGACTTATTGTCCTTCGCTCAGCCTATAATCTTCGTTTAGTTTAAAGCGGTATACAAAATGCTTTTTCCTTTTTTTTTCAATATTCTTACAAGACTGGCAGTGCCTTGCTAAATGCTACCCACCGCGCTGGCTCAAATATTTACTGTGCGCCTATAGGCGTTTATTAAGCAGCGTCCCGTCTGCCCTACATATGCGAAACCACAGCTGAAAGGGATCACGTGGATAACTTCCATTTTACAGGGCAGAAACTTAGGTCTGTGGTTGACTTCGCAACCTACTTTCTTTAACAGGTTACTGTTTGTTAATTGGCATAAACGAGACAGTTTACATAGGGCGGCAAAGAACACGTCGACACCACATTTCCTTCCCACCTTCTTCAAATCATGCGAGATCTTGTGCACATAAGGAAGGACTTCAAATGTTCCTCCTCTCGCTTTCAGTGAGCTCTTGTTTGTTTCGCTCTGACCGAAGGGTTTTAGCAAATATTCTGCAACAGCTTTCAGAAGAGCAGGAGGAGAACCCGTAGAGTAAAGCCGATCTACTTGACTGGTAGAACTATAAGTCACCATGTGCGGACATGACTTGACAAGCGAGGAGATTGACATTCTCCGCTTTACAAGCTTTGAGTAGCAAGAATCAAAGTAAAAGAGATTTCTTAGATCTTGGTAAATAGGCCCCGCATAGATTACCCCCTTTATAAAAAACAATTTCAAGTCTAAAACTGTGAACGAGAGCTTTCCGGGAACTCAGATGTAAAATTCAGATTAGTGGCTGCGGATGACGCTAACGTTTCGTTCGCAATCAATTGTAGAATATTGATAGGGTTAATATTGTAACCGTCCGAGAACGAAGTAATCCACGAGCAAGACACAGAGATGCTTGAAAAGGTCATTCAGGAGTCGTCGAGTTCTTGGGCTGCTCCTGTGATTCTCGTCCGTAAGAAAAATGGGACGTGGTGATTTTTCGTCGACTACCGGCAGGTAAATGCCATCACCAAAAAGAATGTATACCCTTGCCTCGCATTTACGACGCCATGGACTGCCTCTCAGGCGCTTCTTATTTTTCTTGCGTAGATCTACGATCAGGTTACTGGCAAATACCGGTGCATCCAGCAGACGAAGAAAAGCGGCGTTTGTAACACCGGATGGACTTTTTAAATTTGATGTGATGCGGCTTGGACTTTGCAATGCGCCTGCGACGTTTGAGAGATTTATGGACACGGTATTGCGCGAAATGAAACGGGACATATGTCTGTGCTATCTTCATGACGTCGTCATTTTTCGTAAACCTTTCGACGAGCATTACGACCGCTTAGCGCGCGTATTAGACTGTTTATATAACGCCGAACTAGTCCTAAATTCTAAGTGGCGCTTTGGGGAGCGTCAAGCGTTGGTGCTCCGTCATCTCGTTGATGAGCAGGGCGTGAGACCAGACCCTCAAAAAACAGCAGCTATGGAGGCGTTTCAAGCACCACGGACAGTCAAAGAGGTTCGCGGTTTTTTAGTGTTATGTTCCTATTTCCGGTGTTTTATTCACCGCTTTGCCGACATTGCCTACCCACGGACGTTTCTTCTTCACAAAGAAGCGTCATTAGGAAGGACTGCCGATTGTGATGCCTCATTCCGCCAGCTAAGTTTTTATTCACCTTATATCCTATTCTTCGGCATTTCGACCCCTCCGTACCAACAGAAGTTCATGCCAATGCTAGTGCTGTTGGCATCAGTGCTGTTATGGTTCTGCGCAGAGATGAACAGGAGCTCGTTATAGCCAATGCGAGCCGCTCCCTCGGCAAGCCAGAGCGCCATTATACAGTCACCGAACAAGAATGTCTTCCTGTGGTCGTCGTAGTGCAGAGGTTCCGATCGTACTTGTATAGTCGCCCATTCACGAGTGTGACGGACCATCACTCCCTGTGCTGGCTCGTCAATCTTCGAGATCCATGTGGTCGCTTCGCGCGCTTGGCCCTTCGTCTACAGGAGTATGACTTCAATGTTGTATACAAGAGCGGGCGCCGACAGACCGATGCAGCCTGTCTTTCGCGAATGCCACCGCCAACATCAAAACGCGGCAGTGACAACTTCGGCTAATATATTTCAGCCATCCTCCCAGAACTTCCTGGCTTTGAGGTGTTTAAAAGTGAGAAACGAGAAGATCCTGCTATACAGCCTCTGTTCGCCATCGCATGCACCAAGGGAGGTAAAAACCGTTTCTGTATCCGCGGCGGTCTCTTGTGGAAAAAGAGCTACTCTCCTATAGGTCCACAATACCTGCTTCTTGTTACAAAGGCTCTGTCCGCCTCTATTTTACGTGAGATGCATGATGACCCTGCAGTCAGACATCTGGGATTGGCTCGCACGCTGCGTCGAGCTCAAGAGCGGTTTTACTGGCCGAGAATGCGTTTCACGACAGAACGTGAGGGGGCCAGCCGCACGCAGTACCAGCGTCATAAAACGCCCTACCTCTGCTCCGCCTGGCCTATTTCACCCTGTAGCGCCTCCAAGCAGTCCGTTCGAACAGGTCGGAATTGATCTGCTTGGACCTTTTCCCAAATCTCCAAACGGCAACCGGTGGATCGTGATATGTGACGACTACCTTACTCGCTATTCTGAAACAGCTGCTCTACCATCGACTACTGCGTATCAAGTGTCTCTGTTCCTTCTGAACTCTGTAGTTTTGCGGCATGGATCACCATTAAGACTAATCAGTGACCGAGGCCGCGAATTAACTGCCGACATCATGAAGGAGTTGCGGCGCCTATGCACAGTCACCTGCAAGCACTCAACGACATATCACTCACAGACGAACGGATTGACGGAACGAATCAACAGGATAGTTCCCAACATGCTTACCATGTATGTGGATCCGTACCATAAGAACTGGGACGCCATACTTCCCAACGTCACATATGCTTTCAATACCGCAACTCATGAAACCATCGGATACAGTCCATTCTACCTCTTGTACGCCTGCCGGGAATGAAAGTGTTGTCGACACAATCCTCCCTTTTTCTCCCAGTGAAAATCTGGATGTCGCCGAGATCCTGTCCTTGGCTGAAGAAGCTTGTCGAACGGCCCGCTTACGATCGATTGCATCACAAGAGCGTTCCAAGGACCGCTACGATGGTCGCCGCCGGCATGTTATCTATGCTCAGGCGGATAAGGTCTGGCTTGGGCGTCCAATCTAGCGCCGCGGCTTGCATCCAAAGCTACTGGCCCATTATGATGGCCCTTATGTGTTCGTGGCCAGAATAAGGAATATCACGCATGAAGTTGCACGCGTTACCTCAACTGGTCGTCGTTCCGCGAAAGCTGAACTCTCGCACGTAGCTCGCCTGAGGTCATGCTACTCTCGGGAAAAAGCATAACTCGTCCAGTGAGCTTCGGTTGCGCAGGGGCAAAATGTTACGGAGTAAGGAAGAGGAAGGACAGGCGTGAGTGAAGAAAGAAGTGGATGTGGCGCTGCTGAGCGTACCAGTGTCCGACTTCGCTCTTCGGGCGCAACTCCGTCCTGAGGTTCCACGGCGTAACAATATATAAATGATTAGAAAATAATTATTGTATTTTGTAATAGAAGACCTTGAAGAGGGCATTACGCCGTCAACAGTCAATTGAACGCTCTGCGATCAGTCGTAGAACTTGTGTCAGCACACGCAGGAGCATCGGAGCAAGCTTCGTCGTCGTTTTCTTTCCTAACCGTCACGCGTTGAACATGGTTGTCGTCGTTCTCTTCAGCATCAGGCGCTCAACATATCAGAGCCGAATACCTGTTTTACAACTTCGCCGGGGCGAAAAGACGCCATCCTGGCGGCTTATGGCAATGTGACGATGGCAGGGTCGTAGTAGGGTTTCAGGCGGTTACTGTGTACTATTTCACGATTGCGGCGACCATCTACAGTGAATGGCGTAAGGGGTTCGATGAGGTACTTGACGGGGGACGTTTACTTGACAATACGGTAGGGGCCCTGATACTTGCTCAGAAGTTTGAATGGAAGGCCAGGACTGTAGGAAGGTACCCATAGCCAGACCAAAGAATCTGTACGGTAAGTAAGAAGAAGTGCAGATTGATCGCAGGTGGTTTTCTGCTGTTGCTGGGCGTGAGAACTGAAGGACCGGGCAAGCTGCCCTATTGCAAAAACCAGTGCCACTGGGAGCCAGCGCTCCAGCGCCATACCTGATTATGGTCCCAGTATGACGCTGGGCACTGGGCGCACTGGGACGCGGCATACTGGGACGCTCCGCGCTGGCGGCACTGTTCGCCCGAAAAAAAAAACGGCGTAGGATAAAAATTAAAAAGTAACGAAACAAGTTAGGTACATAAAAAACCTAAAAAAAGTAAAAAAAAAGAAACAAAATTAACGCACAAAGCGTGCCTCGAACTAAGTCCCTGGGTACATGCCAATCACTAGCTCAGCACGCTAACCACTCGGCCACGCCGAGAACTGGATTTTTTATAAACATTTTTGCATTTTATGTCATGACCCGCATTTATAATGTTGGGACTTCATGTTTTGCAGTCTACAGGCCAGTGCTACCGCTCTAACAATTGCAACTTCTTGATCATTTTAGCTTGCTGTCTGTTCTCACGACTTGCAACTAATGTTCTGGGTGCCTATGCGTGCTATTGTGTGCACTGGAATCATTTTAACAAGTGGAGTTTGACATCGCTGGCAAATGTACCAACGCCGGCTTTGGGTGGGGCTCTGCTACCGTGGGCGTAATTTTCGCTGAACACGGAGTTTTAGTAGAAGCCTTCAAGGAAAAACGTGCGACCAAGCTTCAATACCGGCAAGCGCCGCAGCGATGACCCTAATTGCGTGGAACTAAACCTTATTTGTATGTAAACATTTCGGGAAGCGTTGCGATGACCGAGGGCTCGGCTGCTTGATACGCAGAGTAAGCAGGAGCGCAAAAGCTTGAGAAACACGCCAAATATTATGTATTACAAGCGCTGTATGTTGTTGCTTTTTCTGTCATGGACCCATCGCTCAGTAAACTATTCTCTTCCTCGTTTTAGTTTTTCTTTCTGCTGTTGATACTGGGCCGTGGTGCAGGCTACGCTCGCCTGCGATTGAGCCCGCATTGAACATTTTGGCAGTAATCATTGTGTTAGAGTGCCCTTAAGATCAGCTGTGAAGTTGGTTATGCATGGTAACCCATATCATTCAATTCCAGCTTTAGTAGTGCGTTAATCGTCAGTCTGTCATGAGATCGAGGCGCGGCGATCGTTGTCGCTCTCGAAACGCTCGAAACGACCTATCGAAACATGGAAACTCTATAAAAAAGATACTGCCTTTGTTTTCTTACAAATGCGCAACGACTTCGCAGCAAAAAGCGCTTGCTTGAACCATATTTTTCATATGCCCCCCGATGGTCGATTGAAAGTACGCTGTTGCCCTGTTGGCCCCTGAGGGATGCTACTCCGGCTGACGCCGCAGGCCGCACCGGCTATACTGGGGCACTGGGACCAGTGCGGCCCAGCGCACATACAGCGCTTCTCCGAGTGCATCGCGGATGCCAGCGACACACCCAGCGTCAAAAGTCTAATCCCAGCGTTTTTCTCCCATCGCACCAGTGCAGCCAGTGTCTTCCCGTTACTGCTCCAGTGAATATCGCAGACCTCCAGCGTGCCCAGCAGATCCAGTGCAAAACCAGCGCAAAAATCTTACTGGTTTCGCACTGGAGACGCTGGTTTTTGCAATAGGGTGGCGGCATTCTTCGGCATAAGCTGCAGCTTGTTAAATAGCCGTGAATTCGGAAGAATCCGGTCGGTAAGGGAGAATGGTGTCTATGGTACAAGAGGGCTCACGACCGTACAGGAGCAAGTATGGCGAGAATCCGGTGGTTGCTTGAGTGGCAGAGTTATAAGCGAATGTGAAGAATGGAAGAACGCGGTTCCAGTTGGAGTGGTCGAAAGCGGCATATATTGCCAGCATGTAGCCCATTGTGCAGTTAAAACGCTCAACCATTCCATTTGTTTGCGGATGGTAAGCGGAGGTGGCGCGGTGAATGATTTTGCTTTCTCTCAGAACAATTTCGACAACTTCAGAAAGGAAGGCGGGACCTCTGTCGCTCAGCAATTCTTTGGGAGTCCCGTGGCGAAAAAGGATGTTATGGAGGATGAAGGAGGCAATGCCTTGGGCTGTAGCAGATGGCAAAGTCACCGTGTCAGCGTAGCATGTGAGATGATCAATTGCAATGCTGATCCAGCGATTGCCTGTTGATGTGCTAGGAAGCGGGCCGTACAGGTCGATTCCAACGAGCTCAAAGGGCTGAGCTGGGCAGGTCAGCGGCTGCAGAGGAGCGGCGGGCTGGCGAGGTGCGTATTTTAGGCGCTGACACTCTTGGCAGGACTGGACGAACCGGCGAACATAACGGTACATCGCAAGCCAGTAGTTGATGATGATGGACTGATTTTTTTATGGTGCAAGGGCATCTTTGGCCAAAGAGCGTCAAAAAATAAGGTGAAGTGACAACTGAAGTTAATAAAATGTCCGAGATGAGGTGTTTATTGATGTACTTAAATACGGTGGTGTATAGGGCCTAAACGTTTTTCCGGAGTGTGTAGTCTAAAAGCAGTGGTGTATAGGGCCTAAAAACATTGAATTGTGGCGTTTAGTGGTGTGAGTAAAACTGAAAGGGTGAGATGTACGTGCTAAAATAATAAGTTGCCTCAGCAACAATTTCTTTAAAAGAAAGCCATTTAATTAAAAGGAACGGGCTGACGCCCATATTGATAAATGACTCCATATAAAAAGCCTACATTTAATAAATATTTAAAAAGTCTTTCTAAAGGAACCATTGGATGATCGCCAAGAAAGATGGATGGATGTGTGGGTATTTGTTTCGTGTATAATTCAGGAAAGTGACGTCTCCTATGCTGTTCAAGTCTCGGACATTCAATTAAAACATGGAGCACTGTTAGCCGGTAACCGCATCTCGAACAATGTGGTGCAGGAGAGTTCGTTAAAAGGTATGAATGTGTTGTGTATGTGTGACCTATTCTCAGCCTGCACAGAGCTACTTCTTTGAATCTGTTTTGTTTTTCTGTAGTGTATCTGCCTATCCTTGGTTTTATTGTGTGTAGTTTATTCGCAGTTGCCGTGTCCCACACCTCTTGCCATTGTTGTCGGATCGTGTTTTTGATGTGTAGCTTGAGATCCTGATATGATATGTTGTCAGTGTCTGTAGTGTTTCGAAAGGCAGCTGATGCAGCAAGCCTATCAGCTGCCTCGTTACCTGGTATACAGCGGTGGCCTGGCACCCAACACAGTGGTGCCAGTTCTAGTTTATGGGCAGACATAAGGGAGTTATAAAGGGAATTCAGGACTGGGTTCTTATTGTGCCACTTTCGAAAGGATAGGAACGTTAAAACACTGAGGGAGTCTGTGTAGATGATCGATGTCTGTATTTCTTTTCTATAATGTGTCTCACAGCTAGCAGGATTCCATGGCATTCAGCGGTAAATATACTTGTATGTCTGTTCAGTGTTTTTGAAAGTGAAAAGTGCGGTCCATGTGCTGCACAGGACACTTGAGCAGACTTCGAAGCATCGGTGTAATATTCACCACAAGTGTACTTCGCCTGAAGTGACATGAAGTGCCGCTGTATGGCAATAGAGGATGCGTGCTTCCCCACTGCATGAAACGACAGGTCACAATTAACAGCATGCATTTCCCAAGGAGCAATTAAGTCTTTTGGTGAAGTTGTATGAAGGCTGTTAATGGGAACGTCCAGATGTCCAATATGCGTGGCAACTCTGACTAGATACGGCGGTGTTAGAGATGGTTTTCTTGAGAAAAGTGCAGTGCTAGTTTTGTCAACCGGGAGCCGGCGACATGGATGGTTCAATTGGCATAGTACCTTCATAGCATAAGTAACACAAGTAAATTCTCTCCTTCGTTGCAGTGACCATCGGTTCGCCTCGACATTAAGGCTAGCAATTGGGCTAGTTCGAAAAGCGCCCGTAGCGAGGCGAAGGCCGAGGTGGTGTACGGGATCGAGTAATTTTAGTGCAGAGGATGATGCTGACCCATAGACCATCGAGCCATAGTCAATGCGTGATAGAACTACACTATTCAGAAGGCTCAGAAGGCAGTCGCGGTCTGTGCGCCATGACCGGTGAGAGAGAATTTTAATATGATTCATTGCTTTGAGACACTTCAGTCGCAACTGTTTTATGTGCAATGAAGGATAGGTTTTCGTCAACAACTATGCCAAGAAATTTATGCTCCTTTTCAAGGCAAGGCTCTAACCATTCAGTGTATTGTGGGGGTCAGACCTGATGCCACGCTGCTTAGAGAAAAGTACACACTCTTTTCAGATTTAAATTTAAACCCATTGTCATCAGCCCACCTGGACAATTTGTTTACACCTAGCTGAATCTGTAGTTCACAAATGGTCAAGTTGCAAGATTTGAAACTTATCTGGACGTCATCAACATACACAGAGCAAGAAACAGTTTTTGGCAGCACGCTTCTTAAAGAGTTCATTTTGACTATGAAAAGTGTGCAACTGAGTGAGGGTGGGTGCCCTCACAGTTCACACATTTGTAGTCAGTTGCACTGCAATTATCGGTTGCATCGTCATGTGCGCTGCATTTTGCACATGTAAGGCGTCCTCGGCATGTCTGGCTACCATGCCCGTACCGCTGAAACTTGAAGCACCTGCGGGGGTTTGGTATGTACAGGCTAACTTTGCATCGGATGAATTCCACATTGATAAATTCAGGAAGTGTGCTCCGGTTGAAGGTGAGAACAATATGTTTTGGTTTTAGTTCTTCATTCTTTCCCCTGATTGTTATTCTTCGTACTGCTGTTACACCTTGGTTCTGTAGGCCCTCAAGGAGATCTGATTCTGTTTCGTTTAGGAGGTCTCACTCAGAAACAACTCCCTGGCAGCTGTTAAGACTGCGGTGGGGTGATACCTGAACGTCAAGGTGAGCAAATGTTTTTGCTATGAGGAGGTTGTCAGATTGACTTTTGTCTGATACCTCTATTAGCAGGTCACCAGATCCTAGTTTTTTTGCTTTATAGTTTGCCCCAATGATGGCCTTCAGAGAGTTGGCAATCAGAAAGGCTGACAGTTCATTTAGTGGTTTAGATTCGGTTATAGAGCGCAAGACAAGACATTTTGGAAAGTTCTTAGCTGCTGTCGTGATTTTTTGCGTCACTTCGGTGCGACTCCTTTTCGGGGGTCGATCAGGTTTTTTTAAGGTAGTTTTTCCTTGCAGTACGGATTGGTTAAGGGGTCCTAATATATGTCGCCTCTGGTTCACCCTTATACGCAGAGGTAGGTCCCGGAGCCCCTCGCCTGGTGGACAGGCGCGGAGCCCATCGACCAAGACTTGACCATGGCCTCGACCGCCACCATTCAAGGTTTCTTCCCTCTACCTCTCAACCTTTCGCCACTGTACGGATTACAGCTTCTGTATAGGGGCTCAGGGTCCGTGGTGGCACCAAGCAACAACACCTAGTTTACACAAGGTGCCCCTGCGGGGGCACGCCAGTAGTTCAGCTGTCGCAGGCGAGTGAAGTTTTTCAATAAGCCGGCGTGGGCACATTGGGGATCGTCTTGGTAATGGGAGCAAATCACAAAGCGCAGATGGGTTGGAATTACAAGCAGCCACTTTCTAACATCCGGAAGGTATTTCTTATGGTAGAGGAGCTCGTCTCCGGTGGCGAAATAGTGAGGCTGACGATGGAGAGCAAGCAAGGAGGTCGTGACGCGCGGCCAGATAAAAAATCCAGGCGTGAAGCGATCCATGCGTCTTTGCGTTGCTTGGAAGTCATATCGGTGGGCATGTCGGTGGGATGTAGAACGGATATAGCAGGAGTGGCTTCAGACAGCAAGGGAGAATGTGAGAGAGCATCAGCATTAGCATGTTTACGGCCAGAGCGATAGATGAGGTTAATTTCGTATTCTTAGCGCCTCAGAGCCCAACGGGCCAGTCGACCAGAAGGATCTTTCAAAGAAGACAGCCAGCAGAGGTAGTGATGATAGGTGACGACATCAATAGAATGGCCATACAAGTAGGGGCGAAATTTTGCTATTGCCCAGAGGATATCGAGACACTCTTCCTCGGTGACGGAATAGTTTGCTTCAGCTTTCGTCAGGGTCCGACTGATGTAAGCGACAACGTACCCATCCAAGCCAGACATCCGCTGAGCGAGTACTGCGCCGAGACCGACGCCGCTGGCATCAGTGTGGATTTCCGTAAGAGAAGAAGGGTCGAAATGACGCAGGATTGGCGGAATCGTCAGAAGGTGGCGGAGTGTTTCGAAGGCATCATCACAGTGTGGTGACCAGGCTGAAAAATCATGGCTGGGCAGAAGCTTGATGAGAGGGTCGATGATTGTGGCGAAATTGCGAACGAAGCGGAGGAAGTAAGTGCATAGGCCGACAAAGCTGCGGAGTTCTTTCACATTAGTCGGCTTAGAAAATTCTGCCACAGCGCGCAACTTTGCCGGATCGGGAAGAACGCCATCCTTTAAGACGACATGTCCGAGTATGGTTAGCTGCCGTGCTCCGAAACGGCACTTCTTTAAATTTATTTGGAGGCGAGCGTCGGACAGGCATCGCAGAACTGTCTCAAGGCGCTGGAGGTGAGATGGAAAATCCGGGGAAAAGATGACAACGTCGTCTAGGTAACAAAGGCAAGTGTGCCATTTGAGCCCTCAGAGTAGGTTGTCCATCACACGTTCGAATGTGGCAGGGGCATTGCACAGTCCTAAAGGCAGTACATTAAACTAATAGAGCCCATCGGGTGCGACGAAAGCGGTTTTTGGGTGTTTTGGGTGATCGGCTTCTGCCATCGGCACCTGCCAGTAGCTGGAACGCAGGTCTGTTTAAAACGAACTCAGCTCCCTGCAGGCAGTCAAGGGCATGGTCGATACGAGGGAGAGGATAAATGTCCTTGTGCGTGATCTTGTTCAGTCGGCGATAGTCTATACAGAATCGGATGGAACCGTCTTTTTTCTTGACCAGGATGACCAGAGAAGCCCAAGGGCTGTGCGAGAGTTAGATCAAGTTGCGCTGGAGCATGTCGGTTACCTGCTCGTCAATGATGCAGCGCTCAGCGGCTGAAACACGGTACGGACGCTGGCGCAAAGGGGCATGGGTTCCGATATCAATACGGTGAGAAACGATAGTTATGCGTCCCAACGAATGCTGCTGGGAATCGAACGAAGCGGCAAAATGTTGCAGCATGGCGACAACCTGGGCTCGTTGTAAGGGCGTCAGGTCAGTGTCGACGGACCGGTGAAACACTTAGAGAAAATGCATTGGCGACAACTAGAGGCATTCTGGTTGGCATTCTGGCCGGCGGTGGTATCGACGAAGGGATAGGTGGCAGTGGAATCGAGCAAAGCAACGCTACCCAGTGACTGACCACGCAGCAAAGTGGTAGAGGAAAGGCACGGGTTACAAACAAAAAAGCAGTTGAGCTGCGAAAAACTGTCAGCAGAGCATGGGGCAGCAACACGGACTTTCGGTCAGCTCATTGTAACGAGGGTGTGTAGTTAACAGTGGTGTCGGAAAGAGCAGCACAATAAAGAGGCACAACCACTGAGGAGAAAGGCGGGACGTCGGTGTCCTCTGCGACGTTCACGGTAGCGGCAGCAACACCCGATGCGTCGAAAGAAGTGTCACTGAGGGGTGATAACTGAAGTTGAGCACGGGTGCAGTCTATTATGGAGTTATGATTGGAGAGGAAGTCGCAACCAAGGATGACGTCGTATGATGAGCGGGCGAGGACTTCGTCGATGACAAGGCGGGTAGTGCAGGCGGCTAATGGTCGAATGTCCTGAGCGCTGGCGATGCGAAGAGAAACGGCAGGAAGTGGCGTCATTACCTTTTTGAGTTTATGACAGAGGGCGTAATTAAGAACTGAAACGGTTGCGCCAGTGTCTACAAATGATTCGACAGGAACTCCCTCAATGAATACGGTAATAATGTTGGCTGGTACTCAAACATGTCTTGAGTTAGTCTCTGATTGCGCAGTTCTAGCCTCCGGAACTGCGGCAATTAGTTTTCTGTGTGAACGGCTGATTGGCGGCGGAGCATCGGAGAACGGGAACGACGGCCAGAAGGCGAGCGGTGGGAGCGGCGACCGTAACTTGAAGAGGTCTGCGGAGGTGGCTCAGGGAACATGGGCAAGGGGGACGGGGGAAGATTCGGCTCATGTGTATAGTTGTAGGAACGAGGGCCACGATTACGGCAAAAACGAGCCACATGGCCGGCGACTCCACAGGCATAGCAAATAGGTCGGTTGTCTTGTGTGCGCCAGGGGTTGGAAGGCTGTGGCTGTGATCGACGGCGGAGAACCGGACGATGAGCGGGGATTGTAGGTTGCTGAGTTTGCTGAGGTCCCCGAGGCGCGTATAGGAGGGGAGACCGGCTGTACATAGGGGTGACAGGAGAGGGCCGTGTCCGCACCAAAACATCAGCGTACTTAAGAGGAGCCGCCACCAGCGGCTGCTGAGGAGTTGAAGGCAGAACCTCAGCGACCTGCGCTTGTATGACATGCTGAAGAGTGGGAGTGAGCGGCGGCGCAGGCGCAGGTGCTGGCGGGCAGGTAGACAAGGAAAGCTGCCATGCGACTACCTCATGAACAAACTGTTGAATATGCTGAATGAACGACTGCTGGTCCAGGGCACCGTTCCCGGAGAGAGTCAAGCTGGAAAGGGTGTCCTGCTGAAGGTCAGCACGTCGTGTGGAAAGCCACCTTTTGCGCAGCTCATCGAAGCTTTGGCAGAAGCTGATAACATCGGACACACACAGGTAGCACGCCGTGAATGAACCGCCATCAGCCCAATATTGTGGAAACCGGCCCCAATATGGGGCCAATAATGGTGTTTCATCATGGCGCTACGCATGCCAAGATTTATTCCCCTCTACTAGACTGGCTTTCCTACAATAGTCACCATTGGCTGACTAGGTAATTTATTGGTATGCAGCCTCAAGCAATGGCTACCCAATATCTCCCACCCAAGCATACCCACTGGCTCTATATAACATACATCCAGCCACTCTCACTGGCTACCCAATACTTACAACCAAGCTTACTCACTGGCTTTTATAGAAGCTATCCAGCTAGGCTCATCGGCTGCCCAACATCGCCCACCCAAGCTTCTCTACTGGCTTTGCATCATTCGCATCCAGGCAATCCCATTATTGTTTAATGTTTTTGTGACTATTTTTTTATTTGATGGTGTTACAGCGCAGAGGCAGCTAAGACCATCATGCGCCAAACACGGAGTCGAGTTTGTTTTAGTGCAGGTGTTTGACATGCAGCTAATAATATATAACAGCATCCTGAAAGTATACATGTATTCACAAAAATCCAGAATTGTTTGTTTCATGGACATTAATTTGGTGTGCATGTGGTACATAGTGAAAAAAAAAACAATAGGCAGAATTCTTTCAGACTTCCAAGAATTCACCTCTGGTGAGGCCCTTGACAGGATGTCGGCAGATCCCAGGTTGTAGGAAGACGCCGCAGTAAAGGCAGCTTCATATGTCTGCCAAGCAAGCATCTCTAACATGCGCCTTTTACTCTCGGTTATAAGGACAGCAGCTTTCAGCAGCCCTTGCTGATGTATGGTCGAGCAGCTTGCATGTCACCATCTTCCTTTCGTACAAACATCTGCAAGCGAAAACAAAAATAAGGGACAATATTAAGTAGAATTGTTTGTTTAGAACAGCTTGGGCAAACTGTTCATGAAAGTAAACTTTTCCACTGCTACAAAATTAGTTTGCCCAAGTCAGTGTGCTGGAATTGAAATTCATGAAGAATGCATATTTTCTGTTTGGTGCAATAGAGTTGAAGCAAAATCTTTTCTTACTTTCGGCGCACATAAAGAGCAGAGCAGATAAGCACATTCTGTTAATCTTAATTATTAGGTGCCAATTACTGACAAAATGATTAATTTCCAGTTAATACGCCGCACTGTATAAAAAGAATAGATATCTTACCGGTCGTCCAGCACAGCCTTGCATGCAACTTCAACCGAAGCACCCTAAAAGGAAATTGCCACGCAAAGGTCCGTCCTAGTGATCCCCAGTCTTTACTCCTGCAGGGAAGTGTAGCAACATGGGAGGCAATTAAAGCAACAAATGCTCCCGAAAATATGCTCCGTTACGAACATATATCTTAAAATAAAGGGTCAGTGGTACTCACACCGAGTTGTAAACTGTTCCGCGAGACAGGACAAGTACTGTCGTAGTTCTACTGTTTATTCTCCGAGTGCGAGAGGAACGGCAGTAGACAACCCGCGAGGCAAGCACTCGCGCTGCTATAGAGAAGAGGGAAGATCGAAGAGAGAAAGCGCGCCGGCGCCAGTGGTGCGAGCACGGCAGCGCTGTTCGGATGGTTTCATAAGACACCGTTGGAATCCCGCCGGGGTTCACTGGAGTGACTGGACGCTGCACAGGCGTGGGAACGAAGAACGCGTACGCTGCCACGGCAAAGGCTGGCGCTGCTGCGTCGCAAATAGCCGCCTGTCTAACACTGCTAGAAAGAACCAAAAAGTAGCCAGGCTGCATTATTAATCACCTCTGTGGAAAAAAAGCCCATCATTCCTATCTCTAAAGACCATTTTTTGCATTTTGAAATAGATCAAGGGCTCCAAACACGGTTGAGAAGGAAACCCAGCAGCCTGGTTAATTTTGGCAAAGACGGTACGTTTTTCCTAAACCGTTAAAGCGAACGAATCTAATCTCTGGATTGAAATAACCTCGGTCTGGTTGCAATATGTTCTGATAATATTCCTAAAAAGCATGGAGAATCTTCCCAGAATATTGCATACGAACAAGCATTTAAACGCGTGATGTTAAGCCGAGTTTGCAAAAATATTCGAAGGCAGGTCATGAGAGGTCATGAGGCAGGTCATGATCTGTATACAGGCATGCGCTTATAAAGCTTTCGGACAAAAATAATTTCCTTGAAGAGCAGCATAACCAGGCAACAATAATTGTATGACAAATATTCCTGTGGTGAGCACGCATTCATGCTTTTTTGTTTCTGTAAAGCCAAAAACATCATTGACACTTATTTCCAGTCTCCAATTGTGGGGTTGCTATGCTTAAAGCTTCGTCAATATTTTCTCTTTCAAGTCTTTACCAGGAAACGTGAAGTCCGAACTAGTTTACAGCTGCCACAACAAGTACACAACTAGTAGTAAAAAGCTGGGCAGCGTGCAATGCTATTGAAATTAAATACACTTCATTCCAGAACATCTGAGAAAGCTAGATTTTTTTCTCTGCTAGACGAAGGTAGAGAACGTATAGATAATAATGCTTTTTATTTTTTTATGTGGGGTATCTACCTTTTGACTTTAACCTAGGCTGCATCAACAGCCTAAACGGTTTGTTCACCATTCGTCTCTTTCATCATCATCGTCATCATCATCACCCTTACTATACCCACTGCAGGGCGAAGGCCTCTCCCATATTTCTCCAATTAACCCGTGCTAGCTGCGTCCACTTGACTCCTGCGAACTTCTTAACCTCATCCGCCCACCTAACTTTCTGCCGCCCCATGCTACGCTTTCTTTACCTTGGAATCCAGTTTGTTACCCTCAGCGACCATCGGTTATCCACTCTTCGCACTACATGTCCTGCCCATGTCCATTTGTTCTTCTTACTTTCCGATAGAATGTCGGTAACTTTAGTTATTTCTCTGACCCACTCTTCACGCTTCCTATCTCTTAATGTTACCCCAACCATTTTTCGTTCCATAGCCCTCTGGGTTGTCCTCAACTTAAGTAAAACCCTCTTGGTTAACCGCCACGTTTCAGCCCCATAGGTGAGTACAGGTAAGATGCAACTGTTGTATACTTTCGTCTTGAGCGATACCGGTAAGCTGCTAGTCATAATTTGCGAGTGCTTGCCAAATGCGCTCCATCCCAATCTTAGTCTTCTTGTTATTTTATTTTCATGGTCCGGATCTTCGGTTACTACCTGTCCTAAGTAAACATATTCGCCTACTACTTCCAGTACTTCGCTACCTAATGTAAACTGCTGTTCCTTCCCGAGGCTGTTGAACATTACCTTAGTCTTCTGCATATTCATTTTCAAGCCTACCTTCCTAGTTTTCCTGCCTAGGTCGTCAATCAATATTTGCAGTTCATCGCCAGAGTTGCCTAACAAGGCAATGTCATCAGCAAATCGTAGATTACTGAGGTATTCTGCATCTACCCTTATTCGTAACTGCTCCCATTCCAAGTCTCTAAACACTTCCTCAAAGCCAGCTGTGAATAGTAGTGGGGAGATTGTCTCCTTGCCTAACTCCTTAATTTATGGGAATTTTGTTGCTTTCTTTATGTAGAACTATGGTTACTGCACAGCCACTATATATATCTTCCAGCACTTTCACGTACCGCTCGTCTACCCCCTGATTTCGCAATGCCTGCATCACCGCCGATGTTTCAACTGAGTGAAATGCTTTTTCGTAATCAATGAATGCTATGTATAAGGACTGGTTATATTCTGAGCATTTTTCTATCACCTGGTTGATGGTATGGATATGATCGATAGTAGAGTACCGTTTCCGAAAACCTGCTTGATCCTTTGCTTGATTGCAGTCTAAGGTTGTCCTGATTCTATTAGCGATTACTTTAGTAAATACCTTATACGTAACAGACAGTAAGCTGACTGGTCTGTAATTTTTAAGGTCCTTAGAGTCCCCTTTTTTTATGAATGAGGACAATGTTTGCATTCTTCCATGGTTCCGGTACCGTCGATGACACCAGACACTGCGTATAGAGGGTGGCCAGTTTTTCTAACACGATAACCCCCTCCCCGTCCTTTAACAAATCTGTAGTTATCTGATCTCTTCGAGCTGATTTTCCCCTTTAATAGCTTCTATAGCTTTCTTGACCGCGTCCTTTATTACTGGGGGAACGTATGACTGTTTTTCCCTAAAGCCAATCTCATTACGGTCCTGACTACTTTGGCTGCTGTAGAGATCTGTATAGAACTCCTCGGCTACTTTGACGATCTTGTCCATATTCGTGATGACGTTGCCCGCCTTGTCCTTTATCGCGTACACCTGGTTTTTGCTTATGCCCAATTTCTTCTTACCGCTTTAAGGCTTTCCTGTTCTTTACAGCATGCTCAACTTTATCCATGTTATACTTCCTTATATCGGCCATCTTGCGCTTATATTAGCTTTGAGATCTCGGCCAATTCTATCTGGTCTGTTTCATACTCTGGCGTTTCTTAACCATATCTTTCGTCTCCTTAGACAGCTTACCGGTATCCCCTCCAACTATCCTACCCACTTCTAAAGCGCACTCAGTAATAATATCTCTGAAATTTTTGTTCATTGCTTCTAGGGTAATGTCCTCGTCCTCGAATAGAGCTGAATATCTATTCTGTAGGGAGATCCTGAACTCTTCTGCCCTCCCCCTCACCGTTAATTCTTACTTAGTTCTTACTAGTTTCTTAGTTTCTTACTAATCTGTTGCGTTCCTTCTTCAGATTTAGGATAATTCGGGACCTCATCATCATGTGGTGTGACTGCACCGTACTTTCCCGATTACCTCTACATCTTGCATAATGGCGGGGGTTGAACACAGTATGAAGCCAATTTGATTTTTAGTCTCCCACTTAGGACTTTTCCATGTCCATTTCCGATTCTTCCGGTTGCTGAATACGGTATTCGTGATTCTTAAGTTACTGCACTCTGCAAACTCAACTAGTAACTCCCCCTGCTATTCCTAGAACCAATGCCATAGTCACCTACTGGCTGTCTCCTGCCTGCTTTTTCTCTACCTTGGCGTTGAAGTCGCCCATTAGTACAGTATGCTGCGTCTTTACCTTTCGCATTGCTGATTCTACATCTTCGTAGAAGCTTTCAACTGCCTGGTCATCATAACTACATGTAGGTGCATAGCCCTGTACAACCTTCATTTTATACCGCTTATTAAGCTTAATTACGATGCCTGCCACCGTCTCGTTATTACTATAGAATTCTTCTATATTACCTGCTATGTACTTATTGACAAGGACACCTACTCCAAGTTGTCGCCTCTCCGGTAAGCCTCGATAACATAGTACATGCCTATCCTTCAGTACGGCATATGCCTCATTCGGCCTCCTAACCTCACTGAGCCCTATGACATCCCATTTCATACCCTCTAGTTCCTCTAACAGCACTGCTAAACTAGCTTCACTAGACAGGGTTCTAGCTTTAAAGGTTGCCAGGGTCAAGTTTCAATGGCGGCCTGTCCAGCGGAGAAAGGAATTTTTAGCAGCCCTGCTGCGTCACAGGTCTGACAGCCGCCGTGGTCAGTTGTTCCGCAGCCGCTGGTTACTTGGGGTCGGGGTTTTATGGAACTAATTATGAGATGTTGCGCCAAATTACAGTACCAGGGTGGCCAACTCCTGTTCTGGTGAGGGAGTGCGTTGCTGGATGTGCTCACCGGCGTCAGGTCGCAACCCAAACCTGCTTATGCAATTCCATCGACACGCGGATTTTTTTTATACCGGTGGAGAATTGCGCGGCACCGGCATTTGAACCCCGGTCTTCTTGCATGCGAGGCGGATGTTCTACCGCTACGCCGCCGCTGTATCGTCTCTTTCTGAAGCACTCAAAGCAGAGCATGCCGGCATATAGAAATCAAGTGCAAGTTTATGGCTAATGTAAATTACAACACAAAATAAGCTGCAGCTAGCTTGTCGTCTGTGCTTACAAGACCACTTACCACCACGCAAATGAAATAGTGCATAAATAAAGCATTTATGTGTCTATTTCTACAGGGATCCCTCTGAATTTAATCCTAGCGCCAGCGGAAATAATCTGAGCGCCAACACATACAATCTCAGCGCCATGTAATTTAATTCGAGTGCCAAGCATTTAATCATAGCGCCAGCATATTTAATCCAAGCGCCAACTCGAATAATGTCCGCGCCAACCAATTTAATCCGGGTGCCAAAACAATTAATACAACCGCCAGCGAATTTAATCCGGGTGCCAATCAATTTAATCCACATGTGGAAACTGAATGACGTGGAGAGCTCCAAAGCACGAAAAATGAATTCTAGAAATAAATAATAATTGAGATCACATCCAGACCATGCGAGGAGTAAGCGTCACATCTGCATGCACTATTTCGCTTTGTTCTTATATCTTGCAACAACCAAGAACCACGTGTAGCTGAAAAAAAATGCTGTTTGTGACACGTCTCTTACAGCTTTTAGCTTAGACGCAAGGCAAGTGAATAAATATACCTGTCTTCTAATTGTTTAGTTAAGCACTGTTTATCATGGGTTGTCATATGCACTGAATCTGCATGCTGATGGCAAGTGCGGCCTTCACACAACAGCCGGCTGTTTTTAGAAATTGCAACCGGTGCAGAAATGTATTTGTTTCTAATCATGATTTAACACCACTAGCAGAAAAGGATCAGTGTAACGCACAGTTGGGTTCGGCGTGAAGACTTAGAGTAACGCTACCACGTTGAGAGAGAGCGCGTCCCTGCATTCAGTCTGGCCGCGGCACGGTAGAGTGAATGAAACTATGTACAGCGGCGCTTACAACGGCGCGTACAACAGCGCTTACAATAGCTACTGGCTTCTAACTATGGTCAACTTAGCAGCAGTACTTAATTTGCATTGGCAGCAATCCTAGCGGCGTAGGTTGCCAACAAACTATAAGCACGTACAAGCACAGAAGTAGCGGACTGAAATGCAATTTTATTTTCTAGGAGACATTAGTCAGATCTAAGTGTAACTCGGAAAGTTTTACATATCGTCTTCATGCAAAGCTGCCCGTATAAAAGAAAAGTTATGGCGGTCAAAATCAGCACACTCTACCCTTTGTATTTGCTGCATAGAGTGTCGGGCAGCGTCGAGCAACAAACTGCGCTGATGGTCCTTTTTAGTCATTTCGGGAGGAGTTATTAGCACCAGGTCTCTCCGCTCGCTGAGGAAAGCTTTGACTTCCGACTTGAACTTCGAAAATAATTCCTCTATAGGGTTGAAAAACGGGCTGTAAGGAGGCAGCCGCTTGATTGAGTGCGTCTGACTGGCCAGGCTTGCCTGTTCCGCACGACTGTGAGCTGGAGAGTTGTCAAAAATAAAAACCGCTTCAGAACCAGATTCTTCACTTTCGACACGGCCTGATATGTCGCTCAAAAATTCATTGAAAACGACCCAATGCACCTTGTCTACGGCCGTCCAATGAATGACACCATTTGCGGACATGCAGGCGAGAATTTTAAGGTTTGCTCCTTTGGTGCCAGTCGTCGTCTGCACCGCAGGCTGTTCCTTCACTGCACGGCCAAACCTGCACAAGTGAGGTCCTTCACACTGAAACCATTGCGCGTATGTTTTGCGGCTGCGTTTCACGTCGTCTCTGTTGCGGTCAATCGGCCTCTGAGTCAACTTCATAGCGTAACCGTGCGAATCCAGTAGGCGACCAATGCTACTTGTGCTGATGACGATTCCCGGCAATTCTTCTTCCACTGCTTGCTTTATTTGCTTTAGCGTGAAAGCAGGTTTGTAATCCACAATATTCTTTAGAGCCGTTACTACCTCATTTCCGAATTTCTTCGATGTTCCGCCTTTCTTCAACGCTTCTCTATCGCTCCCTGCAATGGATCTCGCCGTCTTGAAAACTGATGCCCAGCGTGTCTGCCAATTGTTTCACATCTCCCCCATGCCTCGACACTTCGAGAATTCTGGCCCTGTCATGCTCGGATACTTTGCTGTTCTTTCTTCTTGGTGCACATGGAGGCCTGAACGGCGGTCCCCGTTTTCGGTGCCCGATTAGGATGTCAGGGCACTGCTCATGAGCTTCCATGGAAGAAAATAATGCGCGTTAAAGTTCATACGAAATTAATGAAAACACGCAGACTACCACCTGCCTATAGTATACGAGTACTCACCACCACCGTCCGGCTCTACTCCGTCGTGCAAATGCAGACGACAACGCGGCACACATAACGGAGGCGCGAAGATTGCCGCATGCTTTGAAATCTCTTGTCTTCTGCGTTTTTAGCAGTTTTTGTTTGATGCTCTTGTGAAAACATTTCTAATTCTTGCAAAAGAAAGTACACCTATTTCTAATAGTGAATTCACGTGTCTGTGCTTTCATCTATTCTTATAACGTCGCGCAAAAACAGACGATAATTCGGCACCGAGTTAACAGAGGCGGAAAACTTGCCGTCTGCTTTGGAACTTTTTGGCATTGGCTGTGTAATGTTTGGCTGATGAAATTACATGTAGCTAAATTAGATACGGTTGATCGAACCGGTTTTTAATTGTGTGTTAAAATAATTGTGTGTTTCATCGAAGACATTTTGTATCTGTATATATTCTGTAATCAGCAGTGCGCACAATTGTGGGATAAATTGTCCTTTTGGAATATAGAGCCAGTAAGCCACAGCTCTGGGACCCTTCAGTATTTTAGTGCCGAGAGTGTGCGTTTGTCATGGTATTGACGAAAAACGTCCCATAAGCTGACGCTTCGCTTACTCGTCGCATGGCCTGGAATGTGATCTCAATTACTATTTATTTCTGGAATTCATGTTTCGTTCTTTGGAGCCCTCCACCACATTCATTTTCCACATGTGGATTAAATTGGTTGGCACCCGGATTAAATTCGCTGGCGCTTGTATTGCGTTGGCACTCGGATTATATTGGTTGGCGCTGACATTATTCGAGTTGGCACTTGGATTAAATACGCTGGCGCTATGATTAAATGCTTGGCATTCGAATTAAATTACATGGCGCTTAGGTTGTATCAGTCGGCGCTCAGAATATTTCCGCTGGCGCTAGGATTAAATTCAGAGAGAAAACCTCTAGTCATGGACAACAGTTTTCAGGATGCGGATATAAAACCTCATCGCTGCGAATTAACCTGGGCTGACAGCCTAGAGTATATATGGTTTTGAAGGTGCTACGTCTCATTGGCCTACTGCAGGTTGCAGAAGTGTATAAGCTTGTGTACTGCGCCGTATTGTGTTTCTATACATAGGCAGCGACCGTTGTCAGCTTAAAAAAATTATGCGTCTGTTTTGTTTCGATTTTATCGAGGAGGGCGACGAAGTATTGCTAAAATTTTGATGTACGAGTGGCCTCACGCATCACGCTGAAGACGTATAGAAGGAATGGTAGGGCCTGTAATTTGACTGAAGAAAAGCGCACGGGAAGACACACACAAGAGAAGACACAGGACACGTGCTAACTCACATCTGGTTTATTGCAGCAATAACAGCAAATATATGCTGAAAAGGGGTCACGCGCAGTACATACCAATCACATAAAGACAGAGGAAAAAATATAAGGAATATTACAAAACATTATCAAGGAATATCACAGTCCCGATCACGAAAACTGATCTCTGCCTTCCAGAGCCGCACCGACGTATCGCTGACACACCTATCTCCCCTTTTCCCGATATGGAATGCCTACAAAAGCTCACGCGCTGTCTTATCACGGCCTCTGCCCAGAATCTTAATGTCAGCCAGTCGCGGCTCGCACGCAGTGCAGTTCGCGCAATGCGCTGCCAAATTTGTCCCTCCACTCCTTAAAGCCCGCAAATGATCCCCTGCTCGATCATTAATACAGCGCCCGGTCTGGCCAATGTAGGCCTTCCCACAGGTCAGCGGGATCTCATAAACGACCCCCATGCAGCAGTCGACAAACCGCTTAGCCTGTAACTGCTGCACGTTCCACCTCTGTAATAAACTTCAGAGTTGAGAACAGCGCAACAGTCGGGCATTTCTAAGCGCTTCGTAGACGGCATAAGTCAAGGGTCCGACACGACGGCAACATTGCACGAAGCATGACCTGATTGCATGCGCAGTGCCACCCAATCATTCATTTTGGGGCTTTCTACATGTTTTGGCTAAAGAATCTCTGCCTTTATCTCATGACATGGATTTGTCAAGAAAATGAAGCCTTACACCGGCAGGGGGTAAGCCACCGGAGCAATGCGGGAGGACCCTAAACCAACCGTGCCCTTACTACCTAAGCCATTTTTGTTGAATAAATGTTCTCTACTACTATTACTATATCGTTGATGATGTATAAAACATACTTGAAAGCCATCGCGAAGGACACGACAGTATTGTTCGGGACGTTAAAAATATATCAGGATATACAGGTTGCGAATTAATTGTTCATATCTGCAAGACAATTACGGCTAACACATGTCATGTTATGTGCAATGTATGGCCATAACATGGCCATCGTATGGCCGTAAATATTTCTAGTTGACAGGCCATCAATGATGGCAAGAGAATATTGATTAACCTATGTAAAGATGTATGGTATTTTGCCAAGCCAGTACACTTCGTCAGGCAACATCGACCACTGTAATTGCAGATATAAAATGCTGGGAAGCCAAGACGACTGGCGGGAGGATATTGACCAATGTATGCCAAGATACATTCGCTGCTGACAAGCATTCAATACTGCCATTGCAATATTCACGAATGTATGCCATGATAGGTGCAATGCTGGTCAGTCGCCACAGCTCATTGGGCGATATTGCCCACTACAGACAAAAAGTATACATTGTTGGGAAGCCTATAAGACCGGTGGGATAAGATTAACCAATATATGCCAAGATATAATAAAAGTCTACATGCCAGCTGTACTGGCAGGACAGTATTTACCATTGTATGCCATAATTAACAATGTTATCTGCATATATACGCAATGTTCGCAAGAAGCCACGATTGCCAGGGGGTTACTGACCAATATATGCCAAGATATATTCGATGTTAACAAGCCGCCAATACTGGCTGGATAGGATTTACCAATCTATGCCATGATATGTTCAATGTAGACCAGCGGCCAGCACTCGTTGGGCAATATCAGCCACTGAAACTGAAGATGCATACAATGTTGACAAGCCACTAAGACTGGTGGGATGATAACGACCAATGAATGCCAAGCTATATTCAATGTCGACAAGCCATATATCAGTTCAGTTCAGTCGTTCAGTCGTGTCCGACTCTTCGTGATCCTAAGGACCATATCATTCCACGCTTCCCGGTCTCTCACTTATCTTCCTAACATCACATAACTTCATCTGCAGCGCCTCGAGGATGCCATCTAACCATCGCGTTCGCTGCCTAGCCCTTCTCCGGTGACCGTCAACCTTTCCCAACATCAAATCTTTCTCCAGCGACTCCTCAATTCTCATCAGATGACAAAAGTAGCTGTGCTTTAACTTTAGAATTTGACCCTCCAATGAGCAGTCAGGGTTTATGGTCGACAATATCGACTGAGTTGATCTTCTGGCCGTGTAAGGAACTCTCAAGAGTCACCGCCAGCACCACAATTCAAACGCGTCAATTCTTCGGCGGTCAGCCTTCTTCACAGTCCACCTCTCGCATCCACACATCACAACTAGAAAGACCATCGCACAAGTTATACGGATTTGGTTGGCAGACTAACTCTCTGCTCTTTACTAGGCGGTCAAGGCTAACCATGGCTCTCTTTCTCAGAAGCAGGCGTCTCCTAATGTCATGGCCGCAGTCTCCTTCCGGGGTAATCATGGAGCCCAAGAAGAGAAAATCTGTCAAAGCTTCCACTTCTTGTCCCTTGATGCTCCAGGACTTGATAGGGCAAGACGCCATGATCTTTGTCTTTTTAATGTTCAGTTTAAGCCCAAACTTCTCACTCTCTTCTTGTACGCGCATCAGAAGTCTCTTAAGTTCCACTTTTTCTGCCATTAAAGTGGTATCATCCGCATATCTAAGGTTGTTGATACGTTTTCCAGCAACCTTCACTCCAGCTGAAGACTCGTCCAGACCGGCCTTCCTCATGATGAACTCTGCATATAGGTTAAATAGGCAGTGCGACAATATGCAGCTTTGTCTCACTCCTTTCTCAATCGGAAACCAATCAGTAAGACCATGCCCAGTTTTGACTGTGGCCTCTTGCCCTTCATACAGGTTCTTGAGGAGACAGATGAGGTGATTTGAAACTCCCATCTCTTGGAGAGCTTCCCACAATCTGCTGTGATGTGCGCAGTCAAACGCTTTCGCATAATCAATAAACAGAAGTAGATGGGTTTCTGGAACTCCTATGCTTTTTCCATGATCTAGCGAAGGTTGGCAATCTGGTATCTAATTCCTCTGCCCTTGCGAAACCCAGCTTGCACGTCCGGAAGCTCCCGATCCACATACTGCTACAGCCTACCTTGGAGAATTTTCAACATCACCTTGCTAGCATGCGAAATAAGCGCGATCGTGCGGTAGTGGAACAATATTTGGTACTGCCTTTCTTTGGAATGGGGATGTAAACTGACCTCCTCCAATTCTGTGACCACTGCAGGGTTGTCCAAATCTTCTGACATAATGCATACAGAATGTTAACAGCGTAATGATTGAGGTTTTAGGCCATATGTACTGGCTGGAAAATATTTATCAATGTATGCCATGATTCGCGAATTATGGGCAAGACATTGACAAGGGCTGGGAAATATTGGCCTTTATATATCATTATGTATACAATGTTGGCAAGCAATTCAATACCCAAGGTCATTATTGCCCGTTGATAGCTCATGAATGCCAATCATGGAGGAACATGTAAATCACTGGTCCAAGAGTGGTCAATGTTATCGCATCGCTGTACCATTATTGGTAGCGCTATGACAACGCTGGGCCACCGGCGGACCAGATGCCGCCAATCAATTGTCAATATCGGCCCGGTCGCATGTGCTACCTGGGCAGTTTAGGGGTTTTTGGCGACGAGCATCTGGAAGGCGTCATCGTCAATGCCTTGCATAATGTGCCCGATCTTATCGGGGTCGCTCATGGTAGGGTTTACGCGCTTGCAGAGGTAGACGACATCTTCTATGAAACTGGCGATGTTTTTGCCGGTTTGTTGTCCCCGACTTTGCAAGCGTTGCTCGGCGCGAAGCTTACGTGTAGCGGGACGGCAAAAAACTTCGGTCAGGCTGGTCTTCAGAACCGTCCAGGTAGAAATGACACTCTCATGGTTGCGATACCATAGATTGACAACATTGTTCAAATAAAAAATCACGTTTGTGAGCTTCACGGTGTCGTCCCACTTGTACGCACTTACGCGTTCATGCGACGCCAACCAGTCTTCCACATCCGTGCCATTGGAGCCACTGAAGATGGCCTGGTCCCACTGACGCGCTGCGCCGGGACAGATGACAGGCGATGGGGTCGGCGGTTGGTTGGCGGTCTCAGGCATCGCGGAAGTGGTAGTCAACGCTCGACTGCGAAGCTCCAGGTTGAGGCGATTGCTGTCACCTCCACCACTTGTAATAGAAGACCTTGAACAGGGCTCTCCTCCGTCAACAGTCAATGGAACGTACGGCGATCAGTCGTAGAACTTGTGTCACCACACGCACGAGCATCAGAGCTAGCTTCGTCGCCCAGTCGAAAAACCTACAGACCCATATCAGTAATACAACAAAATATTCCGTAGTTCTGTCATAAACTTCAAATTTTTGCCGTTCTGTAGTACTTTTCTGTAGTTATGTAGCTTTTCTGTAGTATATTTATGATGTCTGTAGTTCTGTGCCACTTTTCTGTCATAACTACAGAAATATCTGATGTTACTACAGCACTTTCTGTTGTCACAACAGGTTTCTCGTTAAATACTGTATAGAAATTCTGTCGTAACAACAGATAATTTTCTGTAGTTTTTTCTGACTGGGCGTCGTTTTCTTTCCTGACCGTCACGCCTTGAACATGGTTGTCGTCTTTCTCTTCAGCATCAGGCGCTGAACATATCATAGCCAAATGCCTGTTTTGCAATCTAATCACATTTGTTATCCGATCATCAGTAAGAGCGCGCGAAAGAGCAATGTCAACTTGAGCTAAAGATATCTCTATTCAAATCGGCGCCACGCTCGAACCTGTACAGATACCTTACCGTTGTACATAAAACGTGCCCTTAATTGTTACAATATTAGAAGAAACAGAGTTTCAGCAATTCAAGAAAACCGTCGTTGAAATGCCGCATGTATTCGGCAAGGACACCACTCCCGAACTTCATATGCAGTTGCGGACCGCCAGGAAGAAATTGTCGTGGGGCACGGAGTAGAACAGCTCCTCAATGTCTCTAAAACAACCTGAGTTGATACTTGACGGATTCTCACTAAACATTTCAGCAAACTATCAGAGCTACTGACATTGTATGGATCTTCAGTTGTCAGGCTATTTAGGTGTCGTTGCAGGTACCAGTTGACAAATTATTTTCCGAGTACCTCGTTCCGCCACGCTGGCTCGTAAAGGACACTCTGGATTGTGGCTCTTTGGGTTGATAAGATGCATCTGTTTTGGCACTAAGTTTGCGTGCGCATGCGTTTTGCTCATAAAGCTAGGGTGCTTCGTTACAAAATCAGTTGTTAGCCTACGCTCGTCCTGTCTGCTCTTTTTTCGTGTCCTGTCTCCTGCGTAGTTATGCGTCTTTAGCATAATACCTTACCAACTAGCCCTCATCACACACTCCTTGAATAAATGTTCTGAGTTTTGGTTAGTGACTGGAATGAAACACCAGATTACTATTTCAAACTTCAATGGTCAACCATTCCTGCAATGAACCTTGGTGTGCCACTTAAGTGTTATCGTAATCCTGAACCCTACTGAAATGAGCAGGACACAAGGGCAAAAGAAAGGGCCAACGCATGGTACGGGTGGCAGTTGTCAATGTTTTGGCGTGCCATCGTCTGCGCCAATTTTTTAAATAAAAAATATAGTACGGAATGAGTGTGTCGTGTGCGTCCGAAAGCAATATTCGAATATTCATCGAGTATTTGCCGTCTTCGTATTGGCCTCTACTTGTGAAATACTTGGTCGAAGAGCATGTTTATAAATGTGAAAAAAAAAAGAGTTTTCTCTTGCGTATTTAGTTTTGTGACTGGGTTTATCGGGCTTTATACTCCTTCGGCATTCAAAAGATGTATTTTTACCGACGTTCATTCAATTATGGATGGGCCGTCTGCTGCTCGAATTTGCTTCTTTGTCTGAAACTACGAGTAGTGCAGTGAGGAGTGAGGGGGTACGTGCGAGAAGTGGCGCTTTCTTACAGGATGTTGCACGTGCGCTTCGTCACCGACACCCTCAGTAATGTCACGACGAAGCATTTGTGTAGAGACGCAGTGGACATAACGCTTACAGTGGCGATATATCGCTTGCCGCACTGCGGATGCCCAGGAGCGTACGTCCTCAAAAGGGTTAAACAAATTCGAATCGTACAGTACGTAAACACGCTTTTTTTTCACACTTCCAACTAATACATTATCGCTCAAAACATGGATGCATGACAAGGCCTTTTTGCCGCTTTGTTGAATAACAGTTTCATCTGCAAAAAAACCTGAAATCTTTGAACACGCGTTTTGGTTTGTAGAAATCCGCTTTTTTTCTGAGTGGTGACAAGCCCGGTAGCCACAAACGAAGACACTGGCGATGCATTTCAACGAAATTCTTTATTGTGCTGCCTTGCGTCTCCAAAAGAGCTAAGCAAATCGGTGGCGATAACGGCAAACGTGCGCGTCAATCGCCTGTCTAAGATTGCCCGTCGCAGCCGTAAACGTTCAATGTAAAGGCGGCGAAGATAGGATCTAAATCAAGGTGCAAACGGTGACTAGCACAACCTGGAAAATTTCAGAAACTCATGCGAGTGTTCGGTATTTTCGGAACACCACTCGGCGCATCTTGCTACACAAAGAAATTGATAGAGCTGCGTCTCGCGGTAATCAGCATGAGCAAAGAATAAAACATTAATAACCTGCAGACGCAGAGTGATAACGCCGCATCCCGACGGCTGTCGAAAAAAGAACAAATAAAGGTTTGAATAGTTTGCGCCATATTATACTGCTGATCATCCGCAGTTTGCGAAACACGAGAATGCAGTACCACAACGTGATATTTAGGTGCGATTTGTAGTACATGAGCACTTCATTGAAAGTGTAATACGGTTCGTAGAAGAGCAAAAAATGCTGCCTAACTAGCGGTGATGAATTAGCGTTCTTGATGAACTGCGGCTACTGAAAAAACGTTACACCTCTCACGTAAGTAAATCTGTTGCTGACGTATTTTACCATTACTTGTTGTTACATGTTGTTAGACTGCAATCAAGCAAACGATCAAGCAGCTTTTCGGAAATGGTACTCTACTATCGATCATATTGATACCATCAACAAGGTGATAGCAAAATGCTCGGAATATAACCACCCCTTATACATAGCATTCATTGATTACGAAAAAGCATTTGACTCAGTAGAAACCTCGGTGGTGATGCAGGCATTGTGAAATCAGGAAGTAGACGAGCCGTTCGTTAAAGATGCTGGAATATATAGTGGCTGCACAGCAACCATAGTTCTGCCATAAAGAAAGTAACAAAATTCTCATAAATAAGGGGTTAGTCAAGGAGACACAATCTCCCCAGTACTATTCACAGCTTGCTTAAAGGAAGTATTCAAAAACTTTGGAATGGGAGCAGTTAGGTATAAGGGGATATGGAGAATACTTCAGTAACCTGCGATTTGCTTATGACTAACTAAGAAGATAAACTGCAATGAATTACTGGTAAGATATACAGGAAAAGTAGAAAGGTAGCATTGAAAATCAATATGCAGAAGACTATATGGTAAAGTTCAACATCCTCGGGAAGGAAGAGCAGTTTACGCTAGGTAGCGAAGCACTGGAAGTAGTAGGCGAATATGTCTACTTAGGACAGGTAGAAACCGCAGATCCGGGCCATGAAAAGGAAATAACCAGAAAAATAAGATTGGGATGAAACGCATTTGGCAAGCACTCGCAGATTATGACTAGCAGGTAACCGGTATCGGCCCAGAGGAAAGTATACAACAGTTGCATCTTACCTATACTCACCTATGGGACCAAAACGTCGAGGTTAACCAAGAGGGTTCTACTTAAGTTAAGGACAACGCCGAGGGCTATGGGACGAAAAATGCTAGGGGTAATATTAAGAGATAGGAAGCGTGCAGTGTGGGTCAGAGAAATAACTCAATTTACTGACATTCAGGTAGAAATCAAAAACAAATGGGCATGGGCAGGACATTTAGTGCAAAGAGGGGATTACCGATGGTCGCTTAGGGTAATAAATTAGATTCCAAGGGAAGGAAAGCGTAGCAGGGGGCGGCAGAAAGTTAGGTGGGCGAATGAGGTTAAGAAGTTCACAGGGGTCAAGTAGATACAGCTAGCACAGAACCGGGTTAATTGAAGAAATATGGGAGAGGCCTTCGCTCTGCAGTGGGTATTTGTTTGCTCTTTCCTACATATAATGTTGCTAACTGGAAAGGGGCACAACACCCACTAAAAACAAGAGAATGGCTTCCACTCTCCAACGAAAAGCTGTTAATGCCATAGTATACGTTCCTTTCAGCAAGTGCACGTCTCTCCAATTTTTCCCCGGTATAGCTTGTTAAGAATTGAAGATAGTGTAGTGTGGTAATCTTCGTCTTCATAGCCACTGCCATGCATCGCGTGCTGGCACATTCGAGGACGAAGAAGTTGGTCACTACCTAGCTGATTCGCCACGCCGGACGCTCTGCAGCGAGTTCCTCCGTCCTGAGCGGCTGGATCCATCTGAGTTTTCCGAATAAACACACCCCTACAATTGGTGGAGGTGCTGCCGGGTACGTTCCCGTCCACCCTGGAACTAAGCCGCACATTACCATCTGCTTCCACCATGGCGGACATCGCCGCCCCTCCCAACCACGGTCCTGTGTTCTGGAGCTGTACGGCAGCGTGACCTATGCCTCTTCAATGGCACGGCCGATCAAGACGTCGACGATTGGTTGTCGGCGTACGAGCGTGTTAGTATTTACAACGAATGGGACGACACTACCAAATTAGGTAACGTAATCTTTTACCTGACTGAAGTGGCGAACCTCTGGTTTCGCAACCATGAGGCAGACCTGCTATCTTGGTCTGCATTTAAGAAGAATTTTGCGGAAGTTTTCGGCCGCCCTGCAGTTCGCAAGCTCCGAGCAGAACAACGCTTGCGCGAGCGCACTCAGCAGGCCGAAGAGTCGTTCACCAGTTACATAGAATACATCGTTGACCTGTGCAAGCGTGTCGACCCCTTAATGTCTGAAGCAGAAAAGATAGAAAACATCATGAAAGGCATCTCTGGCAACGCGTGCCAGATGCTATGGGTGAAAAATTCTGCTATGGTCAGTGACGTTGTCAAACTTTGCCAGAGGTACGACTTGCTTCGTAAGAAGCTCGCTCTACCCGGCGGTCCGGTGTTAGAGACGACACCATCTCTGCACTAGCTCAGGGCGGTTCTACTCCATCAGAGGACAGCCCTTTGCTTCAGCAAATCAAAGCCTTCGTTCGAGAAGAGGTCGCCCGCCAGCTATCACTGGTCCCTTAGTTACAATATACTGGCCGCCTTGTTCCTGACATCGCTCCGTCTTTGGCCCCTACCATACGGCGTGCCGTGCAAGACCACATCGTTGATGTCCTTCCGTCCAGTTCCGTGCTCCCGCCCAGCCCAGTGCTGCCGACCAGCCCCATGGCAGCGCAAGTAACGGCACCACTGACTTACGCCCAAGTTGTGTCCAGGCCGCTAATGCCATCAGGACCTCTTTTCTACCAGGCCGCTCCTTCTAACATTCCTTCGCCTTTGGCTAGGTCTGCATTCAATGTCCCTATTCCAAGAGTACGCCAACGCCCTACGAACCCTTGGCGTACCGCGGACAACCGGGCAATCTGCTACACCTGTGGGCTGCCGGGTCATGTCGCACGCCTTTGCCGCCAACGCCTTCCACCTTCTCGCCCTAACATTTGGAATTACTCTTACGATACCGACCAGCCCTCGTCGAGAACTCCGCCCGGTTCCGACTTTGTATCTCGCGACAATCAAACATATACACTCGCTGATCATCTTCCCCTCGTCGCCGTTCGCCATCTCCGCTACGACGTTCTACCTGCACTGTTGAGGGAAACTAACAGTCGCAGTTCCCGGGGCAAGAACGGCGCTTGGTTCGAACTCTTCAAGTCCTCCGTGTTCTCCCGCTAACGTAATACAAGTGTTTGTCAACGGCGTCGCAATACTCGCTCTTGTCGACACAGGCGCTGCTGTATCCGTCATCAGTGAAGCTCTTTGTTGTCGTCTTCGCAAGGTGACCACCGTGCTTTCCGACTTTTCGCTTCGCACCGCCTCATCACAGCGCGTTCATTCCTCAGCGGCGTGCACGGCCCGTGTTCTCATCGAAGACCACTTATACACCATCGAGTTTATTCTACGGTCTCACTGCTCACACGACATCATCCTGGGCTACGATTTCCTTTCCACTCATCGTGCCGTTATTGACTGCGCCCGCGCGGAAGTTTCATTTTTACCTGTTTGTGATACCGTTTTGTGTGATGTCCCTACCCAGTCTGCAAAACTCCTTGTCGCCAATGACACAGACATTCCTCCATTTTCTGCTGCCCTCGTTTCACTCTCCTGTGAAAGCGTTAGTACTTCGACTGTCTTCTTCACACCTGACGCCGCTTCACGCCAACCCTGCCTCCTGCTCCAATTTGCTGTTCTGAAGTTCGAAGATGGCCTTAGTGCAATGTACGTCTCAAATCCATTTTCGTGCCTGTCCGTCCTGCTACGCGGCGAGTGTCTCGGTCGTATTGAAGAACTTCATCCTGCGCTTGCAAATACTCTTCCTGCCACGCCTACTTCATTAGACGTTAATGTACTGAGCGCTTGCGATATAACGACCGCTTCGACACCACCCGATGTTCTTCAACAAGCTATTGACGCAGATCTTCCACCCACACAACGCGATCAACTTACCGCTCTTCTACAGAACTTCACTTCTGCCTTCGACCTTCCTCACACCGCGCTGGGTCGCACGTCTGTCGTTACGCACACAATCGACACTGGTGCAAACGCACCTTTACGACAGCGTCCTTATCGCGTGTCGGCCTCTGAGCGCCAAATCATTGCTGATAACGTGAACGACATGCTTCGCCGGGGCGTCATAGAGCCGTCTCACAGTCCATGGGCTTCTCCGGTTGTTTTGGTCACCAAGAAAGATGGTTCCATCCGGTTTTGCGTCGATTACCGTAGGCTAAACAAAATTACGCGCAAAGATGTCTATCCTCTGCCGCGAGTCGATGACGCCTTGGAGTGTTTACAGGGAGCCGAGTATTTCCCCTCTTCGGATTTGCGCTCCGGCTACTGGCAGGTACCGATGGCTGATGATTACCGCTCGAAAACTGCCTTTATAACACCGGACGGCTTATACGAGTTCAGCGTTATGCCCTTTGGCCTTTGCAATGCCCCAGATACTTTCGAGCACCTGATGGGCACTGTTCTTCATGGACTCAAGTGGCAGACATGTGTTTGTTATCTAGATGACATCGTAGTTTTCTCTACCGACGTATCTCCTCACCTTCTCCGCCTAAAGCATGTCCTCACGTGTCTCGCCGACGCTGGGCTTCAGTTGAATTTGAAGAAGTGCCACTTTGCCGCTTAAAAACTCACAACTTTAGGCCACGTAGTCTCTAAGGACGGCATTCTTCCCGACCCCACCAAACTTCGCGCAGTTGCAGAGTTCCCGATGCCAACCTCCCTGAAGCAGCTTTGGAGCTTTATCGGTCGCTGCTCCTACTTTCGACGCTTCATCTTGAACTTCGCTTCTATCATTGCTCCTCTGACCCGGCTCCTTGCCGGCAGCTCCGACCTTTCCGCCTGGACGCCAGCCTGCGATAAAGCCTTCGACACATTACGCCGCCTTTTGGTTTCGCCTCCCATTCTACGCCACTTTGATTCGACTGCGCCTACGGAGATCCACGTGATGCCAGCGGTATCGGGCTTGGTGCCGTGCTTACACAACGTAAGCTTGGTTACAGCGAGTATGTTTTGGCATACGCCACCCGCACATTGACGAAAGCAGAGTCCAATTATTCAGTCACAGAAAGGGAATGTTTGGCCATTATTTGGGCTATCGGAAAATTTCGTCCTTATGTGTATGGTCGACCGTTTTACGTTGTGACCGATCACCACGCTTTGTGCTGGCTGGCCTCTCTGAAAGACCCATCCGGTCGCCTTGCTCGTTGGGCTCTCCGCCTCCAGGAGTATGACATCCATGTTATTTATCGATCAGGTCTGAAGCATACGGACGCAGATGCTCTTTCCCGCTCGCCATTGCCTAGTGATACCTCGTCTGACCACGTCTCCGCTTACGATTTGTCGGCTCTTGCCACTATCGACATGGCTACCGAGCAGCGGAATGACCCCTAGATCAATGCACTTTTGGATTTTCTCTCAAGTCTTACACCCGGTCATTCATCCAAAGCACTCGTCCGGCAAGCCCACCACTTCTCCACTCGTGACGGTCTTCTTTATCGCCGCAATTATTTGCTTGATGAACGGAAGTGGCTTCTAGTCATCCCGCGTTATCTCCGTGCCGACATTTGTGCTACGTACCATGGTGACCCACAATGTGCTCAGGGTGGCGTATTGAAAATCTACACGCGCCTACATCTGCGATTTACTGGCGTGGAATGTACCGCTTTGTGCGACATTTCGTGCGCGCTTGTGAATCTTGTCAACGCCGAAAAACTCCTCAGAAGTCTCCTGTTTGGTTGCAGCCGTTACCCTGTCCTGCTCGTTCGTTTGACCGCGTTGGCATAGATCTCTATGGCCCTCTTCCTACTACTCCCGCTGGAAACCGGTGGATTATCGTGGCAGTAGACCATCTTACTCGTTATACTGAAACATCACCGTTACCCTCTGCCACTGCAATAGACGTTGCTTTGTTCCTTCTCAACAACTTGATTCTTCGCCACGGGACACCGAAGGAACTGCTCAGTGACCGCGGACGCGTTTTCTTGTCCGACGCTCTTGAGGCCCTACTCAAGGAATGCCGCATCATTCATCGCACCGCTACTTCTTAACACCCTCAGACGAATGGCCTGACAGAACGCTTCAACCGTACTCTGAGCGACATACGGCCATGTACGTCAACGAAGCTCATTCCAACTGGGACCAGGTTCTTCCCTTCGTAACCTACGCGTACAACACTGCGATACAGACAACCACTGGATTCTCTCCCTTCTTCCTTCTATACGGGCGCGAGCCAACATGCACAATGGACGCGCTTTTTCCCTACCGCCCTGATGTTTCTGAATCGACGCCACTCTCGGACGCCGCCCAGTACGCAGAAGAATGACGTCAGCTTGTTCGTTCGCTTACAAAGAAAAACCAGTGGCAACAAAAACACCATCGTGACACTGGCGAGGTGCCTTCATATGCACCCAACTCCCTGGTGTTGTAAGATTCTGAAGGATTGCTGCATGTGTACCATTATCAAATACTTTAGTAAGATCCAAACCTAGGATGGCTTTGGAATCATGGGTTTGACAGTCGAGAATATAACGTTTTAGCCGTAAGAAGACATCGTGTGTAGAAAGGCCAGGACGAAATTCAAACATGCAGATGGGCATGAGAGTTTTGCCTTCTAGATATTGAGAAATTCTGGTCTGGAGTATATGCTCCATTAGTTTGCCGATCGAAGAGGTGAGAGAGATGGGCCTAAGGTTAGAAATTAGCAGAGGTTTCCCAGGTTTTGGTATAAACACAACTTTGGCCTCTTTCCATTGCGGCAGGAGGGTTCCCCGTTGCCAGCACGCGTTAAAATATTCAGTAAAGGCGCCAGTAGATTGGGAATTGAGATTCCGGAGTGCCGTATTATGCACTCCATCTGGACCGGGGGCTGAAGATGTATTAAGTCTCTGAAACTCAGCCTGCACCTCTGATACTGTGATGGGTTGATCGAGGAAGTCGTTAATGGGCCCTGTATAGTCTGGGTGTAATATAGAAGGGTACTTGGGGAAGTAGTGATCGCGTAGCTGGAGAAGTTCCAGTTGAGGTGTATAGCAAGTATGTATTAGTCTAGTGAGGTTATCTCTTGGGTTGTCTTAGTCTTACTAGAGTCTAATAAGTGCCTAAAACAGTTCCAAGTCTGAGATACACTCATATTTACATCTATCTTGTTGCATAGCGATTCCCAATTCTGTCGTGAAAGAGTCGCTGCATGCGTCTCTATCTCTCTGTTTAGACGGGCGAGGCGGCGTTTCAGGGTCCTGTTCCAACGCTGCCGTTTCCAGCGTCGTTCTACGCCGCCTTTAGCCTCCCATAAAAGCAGGAGGCGGGAGTCAACCATGTCGCTTGGACAGTCATCTGGTAGGGGACAAGTTACTGATTGGACATCGCTGTGAAGTTGTTTGGTCCATTTGGTGATGTCATTAATGGGGGCGTAGGCGCGGGCTGCTCTTCACGTACGCAAAGAATCCCACTTCGTGATAGTTGATCATCTGGGAAGCCTACAGGGCAACTGAATGTTTAGAAGAATTTCTATGATGAAGTGATCACTCACTAGATTCTCTTCCGTATTGCACCAATACGCGTGAGGGAGACGGTGTGCGAAAGTAAGGTCTGGTGTAGTGTCTCTACAGACACTGGTTCCCGGGCGGGTAGGAAAGGTAGGGTCAGTGAGAAGTGAGACTGGTTTGTTGCGCGGCTAACCACACGCGACGTCCTTTAGGTGTGTCATGCGGGTAACCCTAAGCTGTATGTGGAGCGTTAAAATCACCAACATCGAGTAAGGGACACTTGTTGGCTACGCGCTTCGCAGGTGTAAATAGTCGTTCATAGTTGTTTTTATAGCACTTAGGATTACTGTATACATTTCAAATAAAAACACTCTTCGCTCGAGTGTGTTGTGACACAAATTCAATTAGAAGATTATCAATGTCGGTAATCGCTAGGGGATGTGAAATTGTGATGAGAGAGCGATTAACTAAAAAGGCTACTCGAGAGGGAGCAGGAGATGTAGGCAGAATGGCTGTATATCCGGGGAGGGTGAGTGGGTCGGAGGGTTCCTGTAGAGCAAGGATGTCGGGTCCCGTAGCGCAGGACAGCAGTTGGTGGACTACATGACGCTTCTGGCCAAAGCCCCGGCAGTTCCACTGCCAAACAGTAAGATGACGGTTTCGATATGCCCTCATGAGATCATATCGGAGGAGTAGTCGAAACGGTGGGGTGGGATTCCTGAGCTATACCAGAGAGAGGATTTTTCTATCCTCCTGCTGCTTTGGGTTTCTTGCGCTTTGGAAGACGCGTTGCGCTTGTATTGAGCCGAGTCTCAATATCTATATAGCGGTTAGAGACTTCTTGCGTTAGGGCATCTAATCTGTGATTAAGAATAGCGTCGTCTTGCGTTATGCGGATTACCGCAGCTTTGAGTGCTGCACATTCCTGATTGATGTGTGTTATAGCTTCCTGCAAGTTCGCCTCAAATCGAGCAGCCAATCACTCAAGTATGGTTGGCAAGCCATCTAGTGAGCTGGGGGTGGAGGGAGGGGTCGTTATGCACGGAGTAGTGTTTGTATGGGGTTCCGTGTCAGCTTGTATTGGTAGTGAATCAGGAGAATTAGCGTTTCAGATTTTGGACAAGGTATCGACGGTGGATAAGTTAGGTGAGGAAGACAGATACGGTAGTAGTGGGCGAAGGAGGAACTGGAGATGCAGTAGTGATGGCACTTATCTGGGCTTCCAGTCTGGCGATGTGTTGACGAAGGGCGGCGGCTTTTGCTCGTGCTGCTGTAGCTTCCGCTCTCACCGCCGCTGCCTATTCCTGTGATTTCGCAAGAGCGTGTTGTAGACTGGTAGTCGGTGTCGCGGATGTTTGATTGGGTGATGAGGCAGATGAGTTCCAGGCTTGTTTTAGCGGCACTGCCCAGGCCTACTTATGCTGGTTGGGCTGGTTGAGTTCGGACAACTGGGAAAACTGGTCATTGGGTGCTTCCGATTCTTGTAGTTGCGTTCGTTGCTGGCTTGATTGCTTGCGTGGCTGGTGAAAGCTGCGTCCTTTACACCATCCCGTGCCGGTAAGGTGAGGACCCTCGCACAGAATGCACTTGAGTGCACGAGGCTGGTCTTGCGGATGCTGCGTTCCACAGCGGGGACAGAGATTGTTCTTGGGGCTTGGGCATATACGTCATGACGGTGACCCGGCTGTCTACAGTTGGTGCAGGTGTCCGGGCTGCCACAATATGGGGTGCAGCGGTGGATGGCCTCCATGTATTTGATGGAACGCGACACTGCGGTTGCGTCAAAGGTGATTAGAATTGAATGCGTCTTGCCCATGCGCCGGGCGGCTAGTATGGTGTGCTCTGGATTTCGTCTGACCAGATCTTCATGTAGTTGCGTTCGGCTCTCGTTGTCGCAGGCGTTTGTGAAGACACCTCTAGTAGCAACCGGTGGGGGTGCCACGTAGGCCACACATGGGTAGGCTTGCTCTCCAATGGTGAGCGAGGTCAACGTTTTGAGCGTCTCGACTGTTGGATGTGTGTCGTTGCCACGGTGAACGTATTGTTGGTCGGGTGAATGCGCAGGCAGAAGTCCTCTGGTAGTATGATATTGAGCTCGGTCTGCACTGCTTTCCAGGGTCGAGATGTTGGAATTTCTCGAAGTAGCAGTTCACCGTGCGATCGAACGACTACTCGAACAGCGTTGGGCGGGAGTGCTGGCAGCTGTTTGCTGCGCTGCACAGGGATACGGGCCTCCTTGGTCGCAAGCGGAAGGCGGGCCACCGTCAAGCTGCTGCCGGTTGTGGTCGCACCTCCATGGAACGCTTGCCGAGCGTTCAGGGTATGTGCCTCGCTGGTAGCGTTGCCGGAGTGGTGAGGCAGGCTCGTTGACGTGGCTCGCATTGAGTCGTAGGCTTTGCATATAACTGGCGTCCAGTCGCCAGATTCGAGCTCTGCTGCGGTTACGGTGTGACCTTCAACCGTTAATCCCGTGGTAACGGCCGGTGTCGTCGTCACTGTCGGCGAGGTATTGAAGCTGGGTTAGGCTTCCAATAATCACTTAGATGGCCGAATGTCGCCCCGAATTGGCAGCTTCCTTGTTTTCCTTGGGCGCTTATGTCTCCGAGCAGATAAGTGGCCGTAGGAGATAAAAGGTAGGAAGAGCAAGCGGAGTTATTCGGAGAATAGCCGCCGAGATGGGCCAATAGCCGTGTTTACATAAATGCGACAGCTAGCGCATCGCATCGCATCACACCCAGTTCCTAGCGCATCGCATTCATGTAAACAGGAGTAATGCGCTAGGAAAGCGAATTGCATTATTAGGCCAGGCAGGGCTGGATTGAGAGAGGTCGGTCGACTTTCTCCGTGTATGTGAATCCTGTCGCATTGCATTAAGGGCAAGGTGGCGGCGTCCGGCGAAGCGGCGGCCGCTCACTTCCCGACCAATTCGTCATTACCGCTCCAAAGTGTCTCGAATTTGCTGCAAATGAATGGTGAAAGATTGGATTGAAAGCTTTATTTGTGTGGAGGTGCCCGCACCACACAATTCCTGCGACAGAACGCATCATATTTTAAGATAGCTTTTTGAATAGGGCAGGTGATAGGCTTAGTAAGCGTTATTGTGAGCCATGGACAGAAAGCGCGGGATGATCAAATAGCTTCGGGTTGGATAAATGAAGGCCTAATTTCCAAGCAGGCGGCCAGTCTACTGAAAAAGCAACCGCTAAACCGGGAGGTTTCGGTCATCTGGGTTTCAGCTCACGAGGGTCTACCAGGCAATTAGGCTTCCCATCGCCTCGCTCGAGATGTATACACCCGAGCGGCCATAGGAACCGCGCTACCCGGAGACGAAGACCCCCTCATCACCTACAAGGAGCACTCTGAGACTCCCAGACTTAACAGAATGATCTATCCGCTAGGTACCTAATACCCTCAGAATGCAGGGCCTGGAGAAAAATTTAGGCCAATCGTTTCTTTCCTCATGTGACTCTGCATAATGAGTTGACAGGGGACCCATAGGCTTGCTATCTCTGCAACGTACCTCTGAGTCAAAATCATGTAATCTGGCAACGCCCCAATTCTCCGGGAGCTATAGAAACTAATCCTCTTGATCAAAGTACCTGGGAGTCCTACATCCGCAGCCCAAATGCGGATGAAGAAAAGATCGTCCTACTCCTCGCGGAGCAGGCTTACTCTAAAACCTCACGTTTGTTTTCTTGGGTTTTAGCTTCTGAGACGGGTATTTATTCCGTGATTTTCAATAAAAAGTTTATTTGTGAAAAAAGCGCTCGTGTTGTCTCCATGTACTCTTGGTACTCGTTTTTCGCGCTACCTTCAAAATGAACCAGATTCAACTCGCCCAACTTTCAACCTTATTACCCCAAGACCTTCTCTGTGGCCACGGCACAGGAGAGCCGGCAAGGAGACCCTCTCCATGACTGAGCGCCTACCTATAGGTCCATGTCGGTGTAAATAAAGTCTTCTCACTCACCCACTCACTCAAGGCGAAGTAGTAAATTTGGCTTCATACGCCGTTTTTGGTATTACAGCTTTCCTTTTATTCTGGTATGTATAATATAACTATTAAATAAATTTGAAAAATTTGCAACCTGGTGATACTAATGCTTTCGATATGCGACACCACGTGCAGCCACCACCCTGCTAGAGATGATGCGCTACATGTAAACGCTGTCGCACCGCATTACCGTAAGGCGCTACGATATCCGATGCGATGCGCTACTGTCGCCTTCATATAAACACGGCTTATGCAAGAGTTCAGTCAACGGACACCAACATAAGAGGATATGACTCTCATTGCTAAGCATCATGAAGGAAGAAAAAAACTAGGAGGGAGCGCCGCGGCGGAAAAGTGAAGCCTAGTCATAAAAAATATAATGGAAAGAATCATGGAAAATTAGCCGTCACGTGATACGGCAAGTGGTAGCCGGTAGCTGGTTTCGGTTGCGGTTTTGCACGCTTCGCTCTGAAGGAATGCCTTCTCGTGGCATTCACTACGCGACGCCTGCACTAGAAACCGGAGGCGCGCGCTGCGAGCAGGCGATGGATGGAACTTTGGACTTTTAGACAGGCTGATCCCGTTGGGGCTGCCGCCACCGCGCAGTGCAACCGCGTATTTCGCAAAGTATGGCTGGGTCCCCTCAGCTGCGAAATCCTTGCGGGGCTCGGCGCACAAAGACGAAGCACGCGAGAACAAGAAGGACGAGGGCACTGATCATCGCTTCGTCCTGTCGTCCGTTGTGTTCTTGTGCTCTGTCTGTGCGCTGAGTCCCGCAAGCATGGAATCAAACCAACTAGCCCAACCAAATGTACTGCCATATGAAACGCTGCGTGCCGGGATGCAAGAACTACGTACACGATATATCTCTCGGGGCTGTCGCTCCAACGGTGAGTATCCTGTCATGCGCACTCCTCGAGAAACGAAACGTTTGTTTGTCAGGGCATGTGCATGTATTGTTCGAGACGAAAATCGTTTGATTCATTTAGGAAATGCAGACCTCAAATACACATTGTTACGCTGGAGCCAGTTCCCCAGGCATGCAATGTTATGTCGAATTCGTAGTCTCCGTGACGAAACCAAAGATGAAAAGGCCACCTGCAGTTCTCACTAGTGTGCCTATAAACACGGAGTACAATGCAACAATTGTAAACAAGTAAGTTATGTGTTACGACGAGACGCACATTTTTCGGCAGACCACTCCGGTAAGGTTTCCGTGGGGACATCTAAAGTCACTAAACAATACCATGTACCATGCTGCTTTTGAACCTGGCAACTATGTTGGCTACATTCCCAAGAACCATTGCGCGCGAGAGAAGGGAGCGGCGTCAGAGGAGGTTGGCTTGCGGAGGCTGTGCGTGCTCCCTCCTAGTTTTTTTCTTCCTCCATGCTAAGCATAGATGACCACAATAAGTTCTGCCTGAGAAACGTACCTCTCGTTATGCCTATCCTGGCATAGCTGAGCTAAGCGACTGCCATTTTATTGCGAAAGCAATATTACGCCCATGAACGGCCTTTCGCATAATCCCGGACAGTGCCACGTTTGAACTTTAAGCGTCAACCGTTGATGACCTATGATGCCATAGCAGCTGCAAGAGGTAGGATACCAAGTCGTGTCGTCGGGCGATCCCGGATCATGCCACGCCGGCCGGCGGTTCTCCCGCTAGAGGCGCCGCGCTCGCTATGACGTCATACCAGCTGCGAGAGATGGGCTACCAGGTTTAGTCTCGGGCAGTGCCGGATCGTGCCACGCCGGCCGGCGGTTCTCCCGCTAGAGGCGCTGCGCTTCCACTTTGAGTAGGGTGCCTCGATGTCAGCGCCGCCGTTCAGAGTGGTGCCATCCTTTGACGGGCCCCACGCCGCCTCTTTCGCGCTGCGGTGCCATGTTGAATCACGACGGGCGATCGGTGCGGTCGCAGTTGCATGGTGCAAGCAGCTAAGCTTGTGTTGTTCGAGGCTGCGGATAACTCGCTGGTGGTTTTACTTATTTGAAATTGTTAGACCACGTGTCTTACGAGCTTGTCAGGTCAACAAAATGAGCATTACAAGAATTTGAGTGTGCCGACATGCACTGGGTGAACCCGTAAAGGACTAGGTTGTTTTCATTTCCCCTGGGGTTGAAAGGGAAGATAGAAGTGGGACCGACGGAAAATAACTAAGTCATATACCGGCGATGTAAGTTTCAAGAGAGTTTTGACCTATATTTTGTTTTGAACATTGTTTTTCTATTCGCGTAGTGTCATAGCTAGAGTCGGATGAAGATGCTTTTTGGTAGCGATGTCTCGCGGATCTCAAGTCAAGGCTCCTAGCTTATTTCTTTAGATAAGTACGTATTTCACCGTTGTAATCGCAAGCGATGTAGCGAAATTTTGCTTGCGGGTATATATTTGCAACACGATAAATGCGCTGTTCATTCATTGCCGTGCTTTCTATTATGTTTCGGAGCAAAATGCCTAAGCATGATGTGACATATGTAAATATGCCGTCAACACGCATTATATTACTGAAATTTTTCCTGGGTTTTCTGGATCGACAGTTGTCGTAGACTGCGCATTGTTTATAAATATGCGAGGTTCGGTAATGTTCAGCAAAATTTTTATGAAAACGTTCTCATTACTTTGGATAATATTTTTCAAAGTATTTCTTTGTATGACTGAATTAACCTTACTAATCACGCTTGGTGTTTTATCTTTCCTTAGTAGCACTTTGATGAGGACGAGTTTGGAGAGAAATTGATAGGATGGACGCCGTCTGTTAAATTTCAGAGCTTGTAGATATTAGTGGAGAGTATAATTTATTCAATTTCCAGTGATTCAAAACAACAGCACTTGTTTTTAATTATTTATTCAGCTCAACAGAAGCCGAGTAAACTCTCTGCGAGACCGCCTGCCTAATGTACACCTCCTGGAAAGGAAGACAGCAGCTCCTCCTCAACTGTTGGTGCAGAGGCCGGCTAAGCGAATTTGAGGATTGTGACGGCAATTATGGCAGCTATACTGTGCTGATGTCAGCTTGGTGTAGAGTGCTTTGTTTTAACTGTTATACCACACTCTACACATCAAATTTACCAGTCTTTCTTGCTCGCTAGTTCGTGGTTGATGTCTTTCCTTTTTTTTTCATTTTCATTATTGCTGCGAATGCTTTCACACTGCGCACATAAAAAATGTTTGCTCTAAGTTTGTTACATAATTCGTGATTTGCATCTCTTTTCACGCTTTACTTTCATATCTTTTCTACAAGAGTTACAATTGACTATGCATACACAATATACCGGGTGTCCCAGCTAATCTGAACCAAGGTTTACAAAATAATATATTTGAGGTAGGTCAGTGAAACAAATTGCATACAACTGCAAGCCTCCTTGCGCACTACGGGCAATTTTTTGTTTTGCAATTACTTAATTAGCTAATTATGTTAATTTCTCTTATTTAATAAATATAGACTTTAGACCAAAAATGTGAATTGGAAAGTTGTAGACCACCTTCAGAAACCATCATTTCTTTAACTGCGATAAAGAAAGTCTCACGTGTATCTTTTTTTCAGGGCTCAGAAGGAAGCCCGCGAAATACAAATAATGCCACGTGACTAGTGCATTTGTGCGCCGCGATTGTGGTGCTCTTAGTCGTGGTTTGAGCGAACGAAATTAGCTGCGGTCGTGTCTTCTTGGCCCCGTTAAAGCGGCAGGCCGATATGCCTGCGATGGCTTGTTCGCCCGCGTCAGACAGCCGGCCCACGTGGTGGTGGTGGTAGAAAACATTTATATAGGACAAATATAGAAGGTTATACGTGAGCTGACCCTGAAAAGCCAACCCTCACAAACACTAGGTGGAGGTCCCTAGTTCGGGACCCCAGTGGCGTCTGCCGCCGCTCGGGCTCGCCCGACTAAGGCCCGTTGGGCCTTCAGGTCGGAGCAGCCGAGCAGGATCGTCTCCCAGTCCTCCCGGGTTGGGTTGGGGTGAGGGGGGATAGCCGGATTTGAGGGGCAGGCCCACACCATGTGGTAGATGTCCGAAGACACCACCCCACAGTGCGGGCAGCTGCCAGAGAAAGCAGGGTCGAAGTGTTTTAGGGCTGCCGGGCACAGCAGTGTGTTTGTATAGAGGCGGAGTAAGAGCCGCTCATCCGCCTTTGAAAGGCCTTTACATGGGCGGGGGTAAAGGCTGTGGCTAGATTGGTAGTAATTTACGATATCTTTGAATGTATAAGCCGGATTAGGATCAGCGTCCTGGTCGGAGGGGGAGGAGGAGGAAACTTCCCGGAGAGAGAGCGCGCGGGCGGCGGCGTCGGCAGCCTCGTTTCCAGCCAGCCCCTGATGAGCAGGAGCCCAAATAATATATCGGGTAGCGGGGTCCCCAATGTAGGAGCTATTTTGAAGTATTCGGTAGGCTAGATAAGGGGTCCAGCCCTGTTCGACATTCCGACAGGCCCCTCGCGAGTCGGAAATTATATATTTCGAGTCAGAGTGGGAAGCAGCCAATGCTATGGCGACCTCCTCCGCATGAGTTATGTTGCGGGCCCTGAAGCTAAGACCGTTGACTGTTTTCGCCTCGTGGACGACTGCGGCCGTGTACCACCCCCCATGGTGCGGGCCAGAGGCGTCCACATAAAGAACGCCGGGTTTAGAACCATAATGGCGTGCCAGGGCTTCCGCCCACGCCAGGCGTCTGCCGTCATGGTCTTAGCGTGCCATTTTGGCGGGAAGAGGGCGTACGCGGAGGGCGCATTTCCACGGCTCTGGAATGCGTGCCCGTTCTTCCATAAGGGTCGTATGTTTGATGTGGAGCCGGGCAAGAAGGCGGCGGCCTGACTGCGTCTGCGACAAACGCGTATATTGATTTGTGAGGTGCGCTTCCCTCAATTCCCTGAAGGTGTTCACCATTCCCAGTGCCATGAGGCCCTGGTTTGAGGTAGTCACCGGTATATCGAGGGCCCGCTTATAGAGTGACGGTGCAGTAGCAGCGACAGCGGCGAGCCGACACCACCGAGATTCTAACAAGGCCTCCTTCTCTCTCATCAGCGAACGTCACGACAAACGGATGAGCGATAAGGTATCAGCCACTGAATCTGCGCATACATGCTTGGGTAAAGGGGCGAGATGACATCATGTGACTCGACTAAAATTAGCGCTGCCCCTTCATTTGCCGGTTCTTTATCGTCATCCGGCTGTCGTGATGTAGGCTGCTGCGGTGCGCAGGTCTGGCCAAAATCGCGGTGGCGACGGGCGAGCTCGAGCTGCTCGAGCTCGCTCGAACCATCGCCAACATTTCTGCCTGCCGCTGCAACGGGACCATAGGGTCACGGCCGCAGCTGATTTCGTTCGCTCAAACCACGACTGAGAGCACCACTATCGCGACGCACAAATGCGCTAGTCACATGGTATTATTTGTATTTCGCGGGCTTTCTTCTGAGCCCGGAAAAAAAAGATACACGTGAGACTTTCTTTATCGCAATTAATGGAATGGGGGTTTCTGAAGGTGCTCTACAACTTTCCAATTCACATTTTTGGTCTAAAGTCGATATTTAATAAATTAGAGAAATTAAGATAATTAGCTAATTAAGTAATTACAAAACAAAAAAATGCCTGTAGTGCACAAGGAGGCTGGCAGTTGTATGCAATTGGTTTCACTGACCTACCTCAAATATATTATTTTGTAACCCTTGGTTCAAGTTAACTGGGACACCCGGTAGATGTCCTTCCGGCTCGGTAATTTATATTACAGTTTGCATTTTTCCCATGTTCGACTGCACTCAACAGTAGAAAAATGATTTGCATTCTACGTAAAAAAAAAAAAAACAGCGTTCATAAGAGTACAAGGGCGGCGCTGAAAACACAAAATAAAATTTCATGGAAAAACAATTCAGTGGTGTTTCCAGCGTCAACCGGTGTACTTGTTTTCATTATGAACATGTCGTTTCGGCTGTTCTTTTTTCACATACCAGGCATCAACTGGATCAACAAGCTACGCCTTTTCAAATTCGCATCGTATTCGGCTTTGTTGTCTTTACTGTCTGCTAGGGGTGAGGTTGATAAGTTAAGTTACATACTTGCCTGCACCAGCAATAAACATCAACTTTTAGGCGTCTAGCATTTATTTTTACAGCAGCCTGACTGTTCAGTACCCAATCAGAAAATGTAGTTCAGGCACAGCCAAAATAATGCAGCTTTTTCAATCAAACCCTTTATGGTTGCTTTATTTTTGCAATGAATGATTTTTTAAAGTCGATTACTCTTAATTTCGGATTTAAATTTTCAGAAAACAGCATCTATAATTTATGATGACCTCAAATTAATCATTTGTGTAGGTTCACATGCATAGTTTAACAATCACTAGAGATCGCCATGAATAAAATAAAGCAGAGGAATAGCAGTCGAGCAACCGCTGCATAAGTCCATGGTGCAAGCGAACTCGACATGCGAGCAAGTTCACGGACTTCCGGCGAATGGGAGCCCAGGAGGAAAACGAAACGAGTGAAAACCTTACTTAATCATGTATGCTATCAACAACTAGAGAAGTCGGTTTTCGAGGGAGCCGAGAAAAAAAAAACGCTGTCGCAACGTTCGTATACTGAAGTTCACGCATCATTAGTATATACCAGCGTCTGCCTGTAAACAGATGTAATTGCTCCTTGTAAGCAATATACGGCCAAACAACTCGCATTTTCACTTCGAATGATTAGAAAGAGACCGACATCAGTTTCTGCGAGCTCATAAAAGAGAAACAGCCCGCGCAAAGAAAGCAAATCCAACCGCAGGGCGCGAGCGGCTGTCAACAAAACTACAGATAAAAAAAAAGGCCATGTGGAAAACAATAAGATGATTTCTTCAACCCGCATAGGACAGCAGAACATGCTGGCGAAAGGATCTGTTAAATATTAACAGGTTTTCAAATCCCACAGCCGCACAAGTTCGGCCACTTGAGGCCGTAAAATTAAGTCGTACAATTACGTACTCGACAATCCGATATGTAAAATGGCTTTTGAGAGTGAAATTCCACACAGTGCGATACTTATGGAAAAGACAATTCGACTCAAAGCCCCCTGAAGCGCCGAAATAAAAAACGGCGCCGTTACGTATGCTAGCGCAGCGGATCCTGTGTGCTTCAATATGGCGGCGTCGGCGAGGTTGTCTCCACCCTGGACGGCGGCGCTGACATCGAGGCACCCTAACTTTGAGTGATGGGTTAAAAGAGGCGCGCTGATTTTCGTTAGACAGACGTTATGGACAGGGAGAAAGAAAGATTGCGTCAGGTCGCCGCATTGCTTTCGCAACCTACCATGCTTAACCAAAGCTAAGCCCCAGCTAATTTTCACTACCTTGACATTTAGGTCATTCTTCAGTAAAGTGTATTGCGTCTTTACTTTCCCCCTATGTAATTCCCGCAGAGGCCCTTAGGGTATTTACAATAAATAAATAAATCATCGTAAAAGCTTTCGACTGCCTGGTTATCATGACATGTAGGTGCGTGCACATGCTCCAGTTTACACCTTATAATATGCTTAATTACGATGTCAGCTTCTCAGTAATGCTATAGAACTCCTCTACATTACCAGCTATATCCTTATTGACAAAGTCCGACTCTTAGTTCTCGTCACTCCTGTAAACCTCGATAACAGAATACATATCCAACCTTCAGTACAGAGCATGCCTCTTTTGGCCTCCTAACCTCGCTAACCACTACCAGATGCATGTTTACACACTCAATTTCTTCTAACATTACTGCTAACTAGAATCACTAGTTAGGGGTCTAACATTACACACTGCCAGTGTCCGCGGCTTGGCCGGAGCCAGAGATTTTGAGCACCCTTCGCTGCGTTGCAAGTCTGACCGCCGCCATGGTCAGTGAGTGAGTGAGTGAACTTTATTAACTGCTCGGGGATCTTTTGCTTCGCCTCTTCAGCCGAGGCTGACGAGCGGTTGGCGCCCCCAGTCCAGGGCACCACTGGCGTTAGCCAGTTTGCGAGCTCTTGTGACCAGGTAGAGCTGAGCCTCCGGGTCAGAGCTGGCCAGCAAAGCCTCCCACTGTCTTTCATTTCGGTTTTTTATTTTTTGTAGTTGATGTGAGCTGCATTCCCATGTTATGTGGTACAGGGTAGGGGTCTTCCCGCACCACGCGGCACTCGTCTCTAAATGACATGGGATGCATGATGTGTAATATGGGTAAATTATTGAAGGTTCCCGTCTGTAGCCGCCTCAGATCTATGACCTTCTCGTTGCTTAACTTTTTATGCGGCTCCGGATATACTTTCCGCAAGCCTCTGTAGTGTTGTAGTATTGTGGTGTAGTCAGGGTCAAGCGGAATCAGGTCCTCTGCCGCGAGACTGTTGGGCGCACGGCAGGCTGCATGTCCTCGGGCTACCCTGTCTGCGTACAAATTCCCCGCGATCCCTGCATGCCCAGGAATCCACTCTAGTGTTTGAGTGTATTGTTTTGTTGACTCGCTTGTGGAAGTAAGGATATGGTGCGCTACCTTAGATAATTTACCCCGTTGAAAAGTTCTGCACGCGGATTGAGAGTCCGATAGTATCGTCAGGCTCGCTCCCGTTATTCTTCCTTGCCTAATGTGTAGTGCGATAGCCACTTCCTCTGCCTCCGTGACCGTACAGTTTTGGATCGAGGCGCTAACTACCTCCCGGCCTTCGCAGTCTGTGACCGTGGCTATCGCCCTGTTTGCGTCGGTTTCGTATAAGGCTGCGTCGGTGAACCTTGACATGTCTTGTTGGCCGACTGTTTTTTCATAATATTCTGCCCTTGCCTGCCTGCTTCCCGAGTATAGGTGGGGGTCCGTGTTTCTTGGTATGGGCCGAACTCGGTACCAATTTGTGACTTCCCGCGATACCTCTTTTGTCTTGTTATAAACCTGTAGGTGTGTGCTATATCCCAGTCTTTCCAACACTCGTCTTCCCGTCCTAGTTTGTAGAAGTCTCTTTAGCTGTAATTTGATTTGGGCTTCGGCTAATTCTTGTATTGTATTGTGTAGACCCAGAGCTGCTAGATTGTGGTTTGGTGTGTTCTTGGGGAGCTTGAGTGCGGTCTTGATCGCCATTTTGATGATGGCGTCCGCTCAGTCTTCCTCTCCTTTGGTAATATTGAAGTAGGGCAGCGCATACGCTACTCTGCTAATAACGAGGCTCCGGACAAGTTTGAGCGTGTTGGGCTCCTTCATCCCCATCTTTTTGCTGGTCATCCGTGCTATCATTCGGGCGACCTACTGGGTCGAGGTCTTGAGCAAATTAAGTGTGCGTTGACACCTTTGGTTCGATTGGAGCCACATCCCCAGGATCACGGTTGTCTTTTCGGGTACTGTCTCCCCTTGCAGCCGGATCTCGAGCTTGTGGCCTTGATCTGTGGGAGCAGAGCGGTTGCCCTTCCCTCGCCAGAATCTGATCAGTTCTGATCTTCTTGATGAGCACTCCAAGCCCCTCTAGATATTCTTTAGATATTCTTCGCTATTCTTTAGATATTTAGATATTCTTCGATGACAGATGCTGCTTCTTGCAATTTCACTTCCTTCACCCCGAGTGATCCTGTGGTCGTCCAGATGGTGACGTCATCAGCATACATAGCGTGCTGTATGCCCGCCACCTTCTCGAGGCGCCTGGCCAGGCCAATTATTGCCACGTTTAACAGCGTGGGCAAAATGACTGCTCCTTGAGGTGTCCCTTTGTTGGGCGGGGAGAAGGTCTCTCTTTCTATATTACCAATTTTGATTTCGGCTGTCCGGTTACTCAGAAAGCTCCTAACGTACTCGTATACTCTGGTTCCACAATTCGTGTCTGGCAGACAATCTAAGATCGCCTTGTGACTAACATTATCCCATGAAACTTTAATGTCCACTGCCAAAACTACGTGTTCTGCGGAGCGTGGGATACCCGCCAAGACCTCTTCTGTGACCTGCAGGAGAACGGCCTGGGCTGATAGCTTTTCTCTGAAGCCGAACATGGTGTCCGGCATCTCAGCGCTATCCTCTAAGTAATTTTGCAGTCTATTACTGACAACCCTCTCGAAAATCTTTTCCAGGCACGAAGTTAAAGAAATGGGCCGCAAATTCTCTATTGCCAGTTTTTTCCCGGGTTTCTGGATCATGATGAACACCAAGTGTTTCCACTGCGCTGGCACCGTTCCTGCTTCCCAATGCTTGTTCATGAAATGAGCCAGTGCCTTGATATTGCTGTTGCTCATGTTCCCAAATATGCCATTAGTGATCTTGTCGTCACCAGCCGCTGTGTTTAGAGTGGCACTTGATATTGCCGTCCGGACTTTTTCCTCCGTGATCGGCTTGCCCATTTTCGGATTTGGGTCTCCTTTGTAATCTTCTGCGTATGGATATGGATCCTCTAGCTCTACTCCGTGGCATTTGTCGTGGACGCCCTTGATGCCATCTTCCTTCGTGCCTGGGAATGTGTGTAGCAACCGCTCCAGCGACTTCTGCCCCTCTCACTTGGTCTTGATGGGGTCCATAATGGCTTTTAGGATTCGCCATGTCCTGGAAGGGCTGAGCGTCCCCTGCAGAGAGTCGCAGAATTTGCCCCAGTTGGCTCTCGTCAGTTGGTCAGCGTACTCCGCCGCCTTCTTTGTGATCTTCACGATCTTCATCCTAAGCTTTCGATTGCGCGTATGTTTCTTTCATCTTAACAGTCCCCTCTCGCTTCCCACAGGTGGAGTAGATGGGCGTCTATTTCCGGTGTCTCATTTGTGTGTGTCAGTTCTTGCGTAAATCTCTGCTTGTTTGTCCGCAGCGCCCCGCACCAGCTATCAAGATCCTCAATCTCGCCTGGGTCCTCCTCCTGCGCTTCTCTGAACGTGTGCCAGTCGGTAATCCTGGCTGCGCCAACCTGACGCCTGATCTTGTAGGTGCGGATGATCGTGCTCGCTATATAGTGATCACTGCCTAGATCGTTAAGCGTGTTTATCCACTCAACATCGCCGCAGTTCTTAAGCATCGTAAGGTCTGGGTAATGTCCTTGCTCACACTGTTGCCCGTTCTCGTGGGCACTCCCGGGTCCGTTACCAGTGTTAATTCATGTCTGTCCATAAGCTCTCTAATAATGCAGCCTCTCTTGTCCTGTCGCGTGTATCCCCAGGCCGGGTCTTTTGCATTAAAGTCGCGTAATATAATTAGCTTATTTCCTCTTACCAAGTTTAATGTTTCTCCTAGAAGCCAGTCGAAGTCGATCTTCCGTTGGGAGGGGGGGGGGGGGGGGGCTGATACATTTAGGATAAAAGTGCCCTGTTTTTTGTCACTCTTTTTGACCACCTCCACCAGGATATGGGGTGTTTCAATGCCTTTGAATTGGTCAAGCCGAATTCTTGTAATGGTCTTCTCCACCATTGTCGCCACCTTCCAGCTCTCGTCGTCGGCAGCAAAGACCTCGCACCCGCTAATTGAAGGTGAACTGCCAACCTCCTGTAGGGCTATCACAACCGGTGGTTCCGCTTGTGAGGCCAGCAGTTGTGACAGCATCCCCTTCTTGCGTCTGATGCTTCTACAATTCCACTGCCAAATCTCTAGGCGGTCTTGCTTCGCCTTCTGGTGTCTAGTCATGATCGGTCTCAGATTGCAAGCTGGTCAGTCCGGGCCTGTGATACGGCTTCTCAGCCCTTTCTCTTACTGCGGTGGCTGTTGTCAGTTGCTTCGCATTCGTTGAAGACTGGGCCGGGGGTTTGTTGAAGTACTGATAGTAGTTGTGGCTAATTACTACTGCAGACTGGCAAAATTTAGTTCGGTTGAGGCAGCGCGTTTCCGGAGGTGTTCGCCGGGTAAGTGGACCCCAAAGCTGTTTAGCATTTTCACTGCCACGCGGAGTTTAGTTTTTCATTTTTTAACCGGTGGAGAACTGTGAGTCTCTGGTATTCAAATCACGGTAGTCTAGTACGCGAGGCAGATATTCTACCTCTACGCTTCCGCTGCCTTTCCACCGCCACCACCACTGCCGAAAAATTACAATGTGCAAAATTCTCGAACAGAAAAGGGAACTTGGGCGCATGCGCGTCCCGAGAAATTTCACCCCTCTGTATATAAGTACGCCCACATACGCAGGTCATCAATCCCTTCTGTGCAGATATATAAAAGGACAAATGAACTTTGGCAGGTGTGTGAAGTCACGAAAAAGCAAACGGCGCCGGATTCTCGTGCCGCACCTAATGTTATTCTTAGGACGTGGACTTCAGACTTAGCATGCGTAAAGTCGAGCTTTCGCTCTGAAGTAGCATTACTGTTCAGAGGCAGTGACGATACTAGAAGCAAAATAGTACAATTACAAAACACTCAAGCGTCCTAAAGGTAGGTAAGGCGCTTCATTTCAGGGGCAACAATTAGGAGTAGGATTAAGCTTCTCCTTAAGGATTCCACTTTCAACTTGGCATCCTCAGCTTCCAATACTAACTCGGCCTTAAATCTACTTTTAGGAGTTTCTACAGCTTGCAGACATTCCATCTTCGCTACCTCCGCACAAGCACGATGCTTCGCTTTCGTTTCTAACTTTAGTGCATCGGCTTCCGTGACCGCTTCAACCATCTAGCATCCTCATACCCTGCATTTTTCTCCGTCTTTATGGGAGTCGCCTTACGACTTGGCCCTCGTTGTGAATTACAACAACACAACGGGACTCACCCTCTAACGATGCCCTGTAACATGGTATTTGTTGTTTCTTAACTACCCTCTCACATGGAAATGTCGAGTTGGTAGGATTTTGACAACCATCGCTACGAGCATTCTCTTCAGGACAGGGGAAAATATCCCAGCAGTAATTTTAGAGTAATTGGTTTCCCTTCCTTTCACAACCTTTCTAAAGGAATTTTAGTGCCAAAATATTGTGAACAGTGCGCAGAGGTACATTTATATGAGACCTGTACCATTGAAACATGTTTCTCGGTATCTTAAACAGGGATTGCGTACTCACTGCCGTACAGCAACGAGACACTCTACGTTCCAGCTGTCCTTAACACATTGCCGGATGATGTATGTTTTTTGAGGACTCCCAGAAGCTGTTAATGTCTGTAAGAGTTAGAAAACCTAAAATATTCCCGCCCCTCCTCTGGCTTCCGAAGAATCGTCTCCCTACTTTTTTTCGAATTATGGCAGCGGCATTGAATTGAATATGCATTTTTCGGTTAAAATTGTAACATATATGTATTACCGCTTCAGAGTACTCATCGCTAGTGTAATTGGGTGATCCACATCGAAAATCGCTCCGCGGCACCGCAGACTTCCGACGCTGTGGGCACGTTATTATGAGTGAGCGCCGCGTTTTTTGTCGTCGTTTCCATAGCTAGAGTTCTATCTAAGGCCTTATGGAGGGCTAGCGTTTTGTCTTCCGTAAACAACTACGCTGAACACTTCACGGAGCATGCCAAAGTGGAAACAGTCCCGGAGAGCCAAATTCACAACACTACCAAATTTGCAACTCTGTACTAGGCGCCGAAGTTCTGCGACAAATTCTCCAATTGACTCTAGCTTGTCGATATGATCCCTCATAAAACTTCGAATGCTTTGCGATGACGGACGGCTGGGGTGCTAGTTAATCGCCCTGAAGTTTGAGAAGTTTCTGGAATGGTCGTGAGGATGGCGCATCTAGGGCCGTCAGCGACTTGAGCAGAGAGTGGGTCTTCGCGCCTATGATTCTTAAAAATGCAGGAACCTTTTTTATTGTGCGAACGTAATTGACCAAAGGGTAAGCCTTCAGTCTTTCCTGATGCGAGCGCCAGTCGCTCGTGCACTTCGGATGTTTCAATGTGACCGATATGGCTCATGACGCACTTGAAGTTTCCGTCACCGCTGCGCTGATTTTTGAAAATTCACTGCATGTTAATCTTCGAAACTGGAAGCTCTTCGCATTGAAGACAGTTTCCTTACGCTGCAAATGTTGTACGGTGGTGATCCTATCCTCATCGCGAATATGCCATGTTCGTGGTGTAGCCGGAGCATCATATGAATGTTTACTCCTGCTATTTGGCAGGTTAAAAGCAGGCTGCATACTGTGCGTGATAGGACCGTGCAAGTTGCCCTTAAAACCAGCACGAGCGATCAGATATGCAAAAGCCGAACAGTGCACACGGGCATGCAGTGCGATAACAAAGCGCTTACATGGTTTTGCGCGCCACCCAAACGATTAATCATATCAGAGGCAGTAATAAAAATTAGTCAATTGACAGCGAGATTTTTTTGTGATCCCCATGTCACGGCAGAATTACTCAAAAAATATTTCGCGCGTATATCACGGTCTTGCTCATACTTGCCGCAGGAAATGTGTTCTTCGACAAATAGCATATCGGTAGCTGCTTTTCTACTCAAACTATCAGCAACACATCTAACATGTATAATATTCAGTTTTAAACATGATAAACCCTTTGGTCTTGTTGATAGTTCAGTGTCTCTGCTTCAAAGAAATTCAGAAACTCTTAAGCATATCCTTCGATGATTAACGGATTCTTAGAGCCCGCTGCAATACCTAGTATGTTAAAAACTGCAATTGTGACGGCCATGTAGTAGGGTGCCAAGAAATATAACTTAGAATTGCCAACCTATTTTAAGTCTACGGATAGTTTCCAAAATTATAAAAAACTTTTCTAGAATGCATGGCATAATGTTTGAAAAACATAATTCCCATTCGGACTGACGTTTTGGGTTTATTGAAGGCCGTGGTAGATTTTCTCTTCTCGTGAAATTTTGTTTGACTGATTGACTGATTGTTTTTGATCAAAATCTAATATTCTCCTGCCTGTTTTCAGACATTGCTTCTACAAAATCATGAACCATGATATATTGTTGAGAAAACTGTATCTGCTCGTATTTGAGTGGCCATTTCAGTACCTTTTAAACATACTGTTTCTTACTCTTACCTAAAAGAAAAGCTGTGCTGCCATCTATTGGAGTTTACGTGGGGTTTCCTGACGACCAGTCCAGCCACCATGTGCTCAAAGCATCATGGGCCGGTGAACTACTGAGCGCAGAACTACAACTTTTGGCCAAAAATAATTCAAAGATAAACATTGTTCTAAAGTATAAAATGTCCTAACATTCAAAATTGTGATTACAAATTGCAAAAAGAGAGCGAAACAGCATGTTAGTGTGAACATTATCCAGTACAAGCGATGTCACTTTCTCCTATTGGCCAAGTTTTAAGTAGCACAGATGCCAATATTTCGCACTTAATAGGCACAGTTTGAAAAAAAAGGACGTTTTGGAAATATTTATGCTTGCCCAATCACTTTAGGAGGTTTCTTAGTTCGTCTGCTTTTGCGCCTTCGCTACTATGACTGCGGTCTACGTTCGTATCTTGAGATGATGATGACAAAAATGAGACGGCATTGTAACGCCACACTATGCATCCGAGAAAAGCCCACTGTCCCGCACCATGTAGACACCGGCCCATGATTCTTAGCGCGCCCATAGTGGGCTGAAGTGCAGCGCTTTCAGGTTTCCCTCTAGTTAAGAGTGTAAGAAACTATGCTTTTCAAGGCTGTTTTATTATCCGCAAGCATTACCTCTATGTCACCACAAGCGTTAGTAGCCGAAAGAGACTGAAGATAGGAGTACCACGAGTCCAATTTGCATTCATTATTTTCAAGATTTGTAATAATTTTCAACTTACGTAATAATGACTTCGCGGCTGTAATTTTCAGCTGCGCGGTCTTTCAGTACGCCGACGATAAGGTTTTACTAAGAAAGCACATTTCAGACAAAACAGCTGTTTCTTTACTAGAAGAAAATATTTTAATGCCATGAACTGGTTTTCTTCGAGTGATCTTTTGACCAACATAGAAAAAACTAAACTGATATGTTTTTGAAACCTCTAAAAAACAACTGTTTTGAATGAATATGTTTATTTTGCATCGATGCACCGATATAGGTGGTGCTTGTATTTCAGTGGCGAGTGCTCACTGCAGAAATTTCTAGACGTTTACTTTGATAGCAATCTCTCAAGGGCCAGTCACATGGCATGTATTTATAGCAGGTTATGAGTAATGGCGCGCTTATCTACAGTTGAGTCCTTCCTTCTTTTGGGGTAAAAAACAGACATGCAAGCACTTTCCTAGGGTTGTACAGTGTGGCATTAGCATGTTCGCAAGTTCTCAAAGTTGACATGAGCGCCTGAATTCTGTTTTGAAAACACGTTGAAAACAATTGGCTATGGACTTTCTACTCCTCCTCTCGTAAGCGTATTTATTTGCTCCGTATTCCATCACTGAGTGCTTATAAAACAAACAGTTGTTTTTCAATACTTTTGGGATGATGCTTTCAAAGTTGAACCAGTCCCTACCAGATCTGTGTGGAATTGCCAACGCTACACGGTGCCGAGAGCACCACCACGATATTGCGATATGTATATGTCCCTAAAGCTTTTCATAGCTTACCTTATCATGTATTCCTCGCTGCACCTATTAAAAAGCCAGTTCCGCTAGGTCTTAGCGCCCCAGCGCCATACCTGATTATGCGCCTAGTATAGTGCTGGAGACTGGGCACACTGGAGCGCGGCACACTGGCGCTGCGGGATTCAAACTCGGTACCAAGCGCTTCTTAGCTTCTACACTCACCACTCGGCCGGAACTGGGAATCTCATAAATACTTTTTGCATCTTATGTCAATGCCCCATTTCTAATACTCGGACTTCACGTTTGGAACTGTGTAGGCCATTGCTACCGCTCTAATAATTACAACTTCCTGACCGTTGGAGCCTGCTGCCTGCTCTCACAACTTGAAGCTAATGTTCTGGATGCCTCTGCGCACTATATTGTGCACCGAAAGCATTTTAACATGTGAAGGTTCACAGCGCTGACAATGTTAACAGCGCCGGCTGTTCAGTCATACTCTCCAATCGCGGACGTAAGTTTCTCTTAACCTGGTGCTACAGCGCATACCTTCTCGGAAAAAAGTGTGAAGAGCCTTCAAAACCGGCAAGCGGAGTAGCGAGAGCAGTATTTTATTGCAAGTAAATCTTATTTGTATGTAAACACTTCAGCAAGCGTTGCGATGACCTAGCTGGTTCACAAGCTGAGCAAGAAGGAGCGCGAAAGCTTGAGAAACACGTAATGTATGAGACGTTACAGGTGTTCGATGTTTTTTATCTTTCATGGGCCCATAGTTCGATAGGCAACTCTTTTCTTTGTTTCATGTATTTTTTTTCGGCTGTTTATAATGGGCGACGGTGCAGCTAGACTACGCTCGCCAATTCGTAGGCACTGTAGGGAGATTGGGATTCAGTCCGCTGTGAATATTTTGGCAGCAGTCATCGTGTTAGGGTGCCGTCAAGCACAACTGTAAGTGTGTCATACGTGATAGCCTAATTATTAAATATACACTTTAGTGGCAGGTTGATCGTCCGTGTGTCATGAGAGGATCGGAGCGGCGCCGATCGTGGTCCCTCTCGAATCCACTTAACAAATTGTGGATATTCGAGGAAATAAGAAACAGCCTTTGATTTTCTATTCTAGTGCGTCACGTCTTCGAAGTACAAAGCGTTTAGTTGAACCACTATTTTCATAGGCGCCATATTTCGCACCTCCCAGTTTCCGGACTTCCGACTGTTAACAAAATGATGCTGAGACAAGTGCAGCCACAGCGCACAAACAGCGCTTCTTCCAGTGGCATGGTGGATGGCAGCGACACACGCAGCATCACAAAGTCAACCCATCGTTTCTCTCTCAGCGTACCAGTGCAATCAGTGTACTACCGCCACTGTTCTAGTGCATCTCGCAGACCTGCTGCGTCCCCCGCAAACCCCAGCGCGAAACATGTACTGGTTTCGGACTGGCAGACGCTAGAAGATGTTGATTTTTGCAGTAGGGATCTCAAAGAAAAACATAATAGGTTGTTGGAACTTCATTAAGACGTCATTGCAAACATGGATTTTGAGCAATATGCTTTATATGAATATTTTCAGTGTGCTTAATTATTGTGGCAAGTTTTACCATCAAACCTCCAGTTCGCTTTGACAGTCCCGACTCTGTATATAGGCTTGTTATCATCCCAGTTCAGTTCAGTCGTTCAGTCGTGTCGAACTCTTCGTGACCCTATAGATCATATCACGCCACGCTTTCCGGTCTCTCACTATCTTCCTAACATCACATAACATCACCTGCAGCGCCTCGAGGATGCCATCTAATCATCGCGTTCACTGCCCACCCCTTCTACGGTGACCAAAGTAGCTAACATCAACTCTTTTTCCAGCGGCTCCTCTATTCTAATCAGATGACCAAAGTAGCTGAGCTTTACCTTCAACTTTAAAATTTGACCCTCCAATGAGCAGTCAGGGTGTATGGTCAACAATATCGACTGATGTGATCTTCTGGCAGTCCAAGGAACTCTCAAGAGTCTCCGCCAGCACCACAATTCAAACGCGTCAATTCTTCGGCGGTCAGCCTTCTTCCGAGTCAAACTCTCGCATCCATGCATCACAACTGGAAAGGCCATAGCACGACTTATACGGGTCTCGGTTGGCAGACTAATGTCTCTGCTCATTACTAGGCGGTCAAGGCTAGCCATGGCTCTCTTTCCCAGAAGCAGGCGTCTCCTAATTTCATGGCTGCAGTCTCCTTCCGGGGTAATCTTGGACCCAAGAAGAGAAAATCTGTCACAGCTTCCACTTCTAGTCCCTTGATGCTTCAGGACTTGACAGGGTAAGACGCAATGATCTTTGTCTTTTTAATGATCAGTTTAAGCCCAACCTCCATCTCTCTTCTTGTACGCGCATCAGGAGTCTCTTGAGTTCCACTTCACTTTCTGCCATTAAAGCGGTATCATCCGCATATCGAAGGTTGTTGATACGTTTTCCAGCAATCTTCACTCCAGCTGAAGACTCTTCCACACCAGCCTTCCTCATGATGCACTCAGCATATAGGTTGAATAGGCAGGGCGACATTATGCAGCCTTCTCTCACTCCTTTCTCAATCGGAAACGAATCAGTAAGACCGTGCCCAGTTCTGACTGTGGCCTCTTGCCCTTCTTACAGGTTCCTGAGGAGACAGATTAGGTGAATTGGAACTCCCATCTCTTGGAGAGCTTGCCACAATCTGCTGCGATCTGCGCAGTCAAACGCGTTCGCATAAACAATAAACAAGAAGTGGATAGGTTCTGGAACTCTTGCTTTTTCCATTATCCAGTGAAGGTTGGCAATCTGGTCTCTAGTTCCTCTGCCCTTGCGAAACCAAGCTTGCACATCCGGAAGCTCCCCCTCCACATACTGCTGCAGCTTACCTTGGAGGATTTTCAACATCACCTCGCTAGCATGCGAAATAAGCTCGATCGTGCGGTAGTCAGAACAATCTTTGGCACTGCCTCTCGTTGGAATGGGGATGTAAACTGACCTCCTTCAATCCTGTGGCCACTGTAGGGTTGTCCAAATTTGCTGACATAATGTATACAGAACGTTAACAGCGTCGTCATGGTTGAGGTTTTGAAGCAGCTCAGCTGGAATGCCATCAATTCCTCTAGCTTTGTTCTTAGCAATGCTGGCTAAGGCCCATTAAACTTCACTGTTCAGGATGCCCGGCTAGGGTTCAGTATTTGCAGCCGTATTATGGTGGGTTTGCACATCCGGGTCCTTTATCACTCCCAGCTTAGCACAGAAGATTCCTGTGATATCTTTGATTGTCTTATACAGAGCTCTTTTGATCCTCAATTGGCTGTTGTCCTCAACTGCTTGACACTGTGTGTTCAGGAAGGCATTCCTATCTCTTCTTGCCATTTTCTGAAAATCCGAATTGAGAATCTTGTATCTTTCTCTTTCCCCCATAACTTGTGCCATCCTCCTTTCCTCAGCTATTTGCAAAGCCTCTTCAGATAACCAGTTTGCTTTCTTCTATTTCTTTTCCTTTGAAACAACCTTAGTAGCAACTTCTTGCATTATATCACGAACATCAGTCCACATCTCTTCAGGCTCTCTGTCTTCTAGATCTAATTCTTGAAATCGATTCCTCACTTCCACAGCATATTCTGATGGAATTCGATCCAGATCATACCTGAAAGGCCTTCTAGTTTTCTGTGTTTTCCTCAATTGAAGCTTAAATTTGGCAACAAGAAGCTGATGATCGGTTCAACAATGGCCAGGCCTTGTTTTTACTGCTTGTATAGCGCTTCTCCATCTCTGCCGGCAAAGAATATAATCAATCTGATTCCTGTACAGACCGCGCGGTGAAGTCCATGTGCACAGGCGCCTCTTGTGCTGCTGAAAATGAGTATTCGCTATTGTTAGGTTGTTTTCTTGACAAAACTGTACTAGCCTCTCCCCAGCTTTATTTGGCTTACAAGGACCGAACTTGCCTGTAATTCCGAATATTTCTTCACCCCACCTTAGCACTCCAGTCTCCTATGAGAAAAAGGACGTCTGATGATGAAGTGCGGTCTAAAAGGCATTGCAGGTCAGCATAAAATCTCTCAATGTCAGCTTCTTCAGCAGTAGTGGTTGGTGCATAGACTTGGATAACTGTTATGTTGAAAGGGTGACCTTGGATCCGAAGTGAAATCATCCGGTCGTTTTGGGGGTTGTACCCTAGCACTGCTTTTCCCATTCTTCTGTTTACTATGAGAGGGACCCCATTCCGTCTCGTGGATTCGCGCCCACAATAAAAGACATAATGGTCGCCGGAATTAAATTCTCCCATTCCGGCCCACTGACACAGATACCCAAGATATCAATGTTCTAATCTGTCCATTTCTCGCTTGACGACATCCAGTTGACCTTGCGTCATAGATCTTACATTTCATGTTGCTATGTGATATATCTCCTTGCAACGTCGGACTTTCCGGGTGGCTTCCCGACACATCCACAGCTGAGCGTCCTTTTGGCTTTAGCCCAGCCGCTTTATTCGTGCTGGAGCTTCTAGGAATCACCCTTTGTTCATCCCCAGTAACATGTGGGACACCTTCCTAATCACCCTAATCTTCTCCTACCTCTATTTCCGGGCTTCACAAGCTTTGGGGAATTAAACTATATTTATTTTTGTGAATAATAATATAAAATTATTACTATATTACTATTCTTGTATCTCCATCTAGCACCTCTTTAGTTGTTCATCCTACCTTATCTGCTTTATAGTACAGAGGTGCAAGCAGATGGCTTGGTGTAAGCCACGTCAAAGCGGTGCCAGATAAGCAGAGATTTCTCATTTCACAATTGCGCATTTATTTACTTACACGGCTGCCACTACTGTAAACACTGTATTTATTAGGTGCGATGTAAATGCCTGCACAATGAAACAAAGCGTTTCCATAAATTATGCTTGGCTTTGCCCCAACTCTACCTTTCTTCCCTATATTCCCTATATATTTTGATGTGGTCTTGCAGTGAACCCGCCTCATATGTCCCATAACCTGGCAAACACAATAAATATGCTGCTATTGCTGCTGATACAAATACTGCTTTTGAAAGCCAACTTCATTCCAACTCGGAGTGCCACATTTGTTTCAACTGTGGTAGTATGTGACAGGGTAAAAGGAGGTGAATCGTAGTACTTACCTGTAGATGATTACTTGTGAGCGCGTCTTGCAATGTGTAATATGCAAGGGCAAAAGCCTGAAGGGAGAGGTTTGTATATTTTAGGACTGGAAACCTCTCAAAATAATTTCTGGGAAAGGATTGAATTTCCGCATAATTCCACGACCAATGAATATAACTGGAGTATTGTTTATATGGGCCTTCGCCCTCATAAAACTTCACTCCTGAAAAACCAATTACAAATTACCAACGCGCATGTATACCATTCATTGTCAATTTGCTCTGTCACCCGCATGAAAAGTACACCCAGTGAATGCTTTACAGTGCCAGTCGATAACCGACTGTCTGGGGCCGCGGCGCCGAAATAAAACAAACTGACATCGGGCGAGTAAACGAGCATGGGGGCGGAATCATGTTTCGCGAGGGAGGGTTTAAGGAATGAAAAGAATTAACGCCAAGCCAACAGGAGCTTCATAGACTTGAAGCCAAGTCAAACAGTCTGTGGCATGTTTTGGAGCGATATAAATGGTAAGTATTGAGTTAACCAAACATCAGCTTGAACTTTATATATCACTTTATTTTTACCTCTATTTAATTTTGTGATGCAATGCGTATGGCTATATGCAGCCATCCGCAAACGGCACTCACAATTATAAGCACTAGTCCTGCCGCATTCACAATTATTGCTTGGGCCGGAGGAGTGTGCTGTGCTTGCAGTGCTTGAATATCTTTGGTTCCAGTGCTTTCGGCTTGCCTCATAGCTACCATGACACACTTTTAGAGCATATATGGAGATATATTGGTGTTGCAAGAGATAAGAGTTCAAAATCATAATCTAGATTCACGTTATCTGCATAGACGGTCTTACCTGCGCAGCTGAACTGACAAGTGGGATTGCGATTAAACGAGACATGAATAGGGCACCTCTGCTCTAGCTTATGACACGAGCTTATGACACGCTCTAGCTTATGACACGACGAGCCTACGCAAGTGAAAAATGCCCTGTGGCACATGTTGAGGCTATAATGAAGGCGTGCGAAGATTGATTCTTGGTACGTCGGATTTCGGCTTTTTGCTCTTTCTGTCATATAACGTACAGTTGTTTTACAATGATTTCAGTGTGTTTTTTAGATTCATTAACTGATGTGTCATGTTTCATTTTAGTGCTGATGGGTAGCATGTGGTCAAGTATCGAAGAAGAGCCTGCACCATGCAAGAAAAAAAGACAGAAGATAGCATAGTAGCGGCATGAACAGTGTTGGTTTGAGCACAACCAGGCGTGTGATCTGCACGAATTTAGAAGGTTAGGAGGAGGCCAAGGAAAAAAGCTGCACGGTAGCAGCTTGAGAGGCCCTTGACCTCCTGACAAGCAATAGGGCAGGAGCGTATGCACGCACGATCTCCGAAAGTGTTCATAATTTTTTTTCGGGTATAAATGCTTCTAAACACAGGAAAAAATAATATTATAAAAAGTTAAACAACGAACTTACAACTTTGCATCGAAAACAATAATATCATTGAAGAGCAGTGGTTTTCATTTGAAAAGAATACGGAACATTTCCCCACGAAATAATTAGAGGGTCACCTAAATGTCTCTTAACAGGTGAAGGGTGACAGCCAAACTCCTCTCCTATGACTTGCCTCTCAGCGTTTGCCTATTATCGGCGTTCGTTGCAGTGCTACATAGATAGGGCTGGGGCAGGTAGATGAGGACGATAAACTCTTTATTTACTCCCAAATAAGGGGAACCAGCCGAAAGACTAGTTGCACTGCTTAGAGAAGATCAGCAGGGATCCCTTGGGACTCTGCGGCCTCCAACGCGCGCAAAATGAGCTGGTGGTGGTGAAAACGTTTAATAAAATATGGAGTTGCATGAAGGTTGCTCTGGGGTCAGGCTTAGTGCCCTTCCCCTCACAAACACTAGGTGAAGGCCCTAGTACGGGACCCCAGTGACTTCCGCTGCCGCCATTGCTCTTTTGACAAAGGCCTTTTGGGCTTTCAGGTCGGAGCAGGTGAGTAGGGTCGCCTCCCAGTCCTCCCGGGTGGCGTTTGGGTTAGGTGCAAAGGCAGGGTTGGAGGGGCACGCCCACACCATGTGGAAAAGGTCTGAGGACATTTCCCCGCAGTGCGGGCACTCCCCGGAGAAGGCACTGTCAAAGTGTTTAAGTGTCGCCGGGCACATCATAGTATTCGTAAGGAGGCGAAGAAACACGCGTTCTTCCGCTCTTGTTAACCCTTTACACGGGTGGGAGTAATTATTGTGCCTGTTTTGGTACAGCTGAGTAATTTCTCTGAAAGTGTAGGCTGGTGTAAATTCTTCTGAGGAGGAAGGAGGCGAGGTTGCCCGGTTAGAAAGCGCGCGGGCGGCGGCATCTGCTGCCTCATTTCCTTCTAGCCCAGAATGGGCCGGAGCCCGGACTATGAAGCGGCGGGATGGACTTTCCACGTACGAGCTGTTTTCCAGTAGTCGGTAGGTCAGGTCCGAGGTGCTTTTTAGTAGCCGGTAGGCAAGGTACGGGACCCAGCCCTGTTGAAAGTTCCTACACGCCCCTCGCGAGTCCGTTATGATAGTTTTGTAATCATAATGTGTTGCTGCTAACACGATGGCGACCTCCTCTGCCTGTGTTACGCTTCGTGCTTTAAATGTGAGCCCGTTTACCGTTTTGGACTCGTGGATCACTGCCGCCGTGTACCACCCGCCTTGGTGCGGGCGTACGCGTCCACATAGTACAATCCGGGTTTCCCTTCGTAGTGATGAGCTAAGGCCTCTACCCTGGCCATGCGCCTACCCTCATGGTCGTCCTTGGACATATTAGTGGGGAGTGGTTTTACGCACAGGGCGTATCGCCACTCCTGGAGACGCCTTACTCTTTCCTCGGTTACAGTCGTGTGTTTTATGTGCAGACGGATAAATAGGCGACGCCCCACGGTGTCTGCGATAGTCGCGTGTATTGACTCGTGAGGTGGGCTTCTCTCAGCTCCTCGAACGAGTTCGTCATACCCAGACTTTGGAGTCTCAGGTTCGACGTGGTTATAGGGAGGTCGAGGGCCTTCTTCACTATTTTGCGCGTGATCACCTCGAGGATGTTCTCGTCGTGTTTCTTGAGGTGGAGATAGGGGGTCGAGTACAGGATTCTGCTTGTTACAAAGGCATTGGCCAGCCGTTGAGCATCTTTGCTTCTCAGTCCCCCATTTTTGTTTGAGACTCTGCGGACCATTCGGCCCACCTGGTCTCCCACATTTTTTAGCTTGTCGAGCGTAATCGTCGCTAGCTTACGCTGGTGAGTGAAAAGGCCCAGTACTCTAATTTCCTCTCTCTCTGGTATTGGTTCTAATCCAAGTCGCAATTCTATCTTGTCTGTGCATTTTTGGAGGGACGAATATGGACGAATTCGGATTTTTTTGGTGAGCACTGAAGGCCGCATTTTTTCGCGTACTCATTTACAGCGGTGGCTGCCTCCTGCAAGCTGGCCTCCATTTCTCCGAGAGAGCCCTGCGTGGCCCATATGGACATGTCGTCCGCGTACGGCGCGTACTGCACACCCGAGACTTTCTCCAGGTGGACCGGGAGATTTCTCATTGCAATGTTGAAAAGAAGCGGGGATACCACCGCTCCCTGTGGTGTACCTCTCGTGCCTAATAGAAAGGGACCGTGGTCTGCGTTCTGGATCCTCACGTAGGCCTGTCTGTCTGAGAGGAAGCGTTTTATATACTCGAACGCGTTCTTTCCACACCCCGTCTCCGAAAGGTGTGTCAGGATGGCCTCGTGCGTCACATTATCGAAGGCTCCCTTCAGATTTAGGGCCAGCACTATCTTATCCCCGTTCGGATGTTCTATTGGATTCAATATTTCTCTGCTAAGCTGTAGCAGGACGTCCTGAGCCGATTTATTTGGCCTCAAGCCATACATCGAGTCGGCGAAGACTCGCTTATTTTCAAGATACTCGGAAAGTCTGTCTCTGACCATTGTTTCCATCAATTTGCCTACGCACGACGTGAGAGAAATGGGCCTGAGGTTGTCCGTATCTATGGCTTTGCCTGCCTTTGGGATGAAAGTTATGAGTGCCGTCTTCCATTCGGTGGGAAGAGGAACTTCGCCCGTCCAGATCGAATTGAAGTGTTCTAGCAGGGATTGGTACGCGTGGTCTGGTAGGTTTGCTAGGAGTTTTACCGTGATCCCATCCCTTCCTGGCGCGGTCCCGCATTTCATTCTCGCTAGGGCTGCCTTGAGCTCGTATAGTTTGAAAGGTTCATCTAGCTCAACATTTTCGTCTTCACTGTACCTGTAAGCTTTTCCCCTTGGGCCTTGGGTCGTGCTCAAGTACTGGTCTCGGAGCTTCACCGCTAACTGGGCCGTATTTCCTTGAAACGCGGGTATTGCTCTCTGCGGGTGTTTCTGAGACTCGGTGCGCGTCTGGTTTGGATCTATGAGAGCTCGGAAGAGACGCCATGTGTTTTTGCCAGACATCTGCCTAGCTGCCGCGTTGCACCTCTCTACCCAGTTAGTGTCCGCGAGTTGCGCCGCGTATTCTGCCGCCTCTTTTGTTATCGCCACGATCCGGGTTTTTAGCTTGTGGTTATGTTTCTGCCTGCGCCATCTTTTAACCATGCTGCGTCTGGCTTCCCAGAGGTGGAGGAGGTGGGTGTCCACATCCGTCACCGCCTCAGAGAGCTTTACCCGCGTTTCCGTCGAACGGAGACTGGTCAGCAGCTGTTTGGTCCAGGCTTGGTATCCCTGCTCCTGGATAGAACTAACATTATATTCTTTTCTAAATTTTGCCCAGTCCGGCATCCTAGTCTGCCCCGTCAGTCTGGTAAGGGGTTTAGTGCGGATCGTTATATTGATCAGACAGTGGTCACTACCGAATGTTTCCTCCGTATTCGTCCATTCCACTCGCCTCGCGTTTTTTTGAAAAAGTTAAGTCCGGACAAGTGTCCCTCTGCGCCGAGTTCCCAATTCACGTGGGGTACGCCGGGTCGGTTTGTAGGGTTAGGCCTAATGTGGACGCTGCCTCCGCTAGCTTCCGTCCTCTTATGTCCTCTCGGTTGTAGCCCCATGAGAGGCTCTGCGCATTGAAATCTCCTAACACTAGTAACGGATCTCGTCCCGCTTCCCTGACAGCCCTACTCAGGAGTGGGGAGAAGGTTACATTTTTTGCTTTAGGTAGGCAGTACACGTTCAGGATGTGGAGCGGCGGATCATCCTTTTTTATGGGCAGGAGAGTCACCATCACGTATGAAAAGCTGGCTTGTAATTCCAGATCTATCAGATTTGCTGTGAAATTTTTGTGCACGAAGATGCATGTTAGGGGGTCGAGTTGGAACGTTTTGTAGTTTGTGAGGCTCGCGTTCCCGCCTGGCTCCTGTACGGCCACCACTGCCGGAGTATGCTCGTACGTGGAAAGGTGCATCCTAAGGTCCGCTCTCTTAGTCTTTGATTTAAAGCCTCGACTATTCCACTGTGTTAAAATTATAGGAATCTCCTCAGTTCGTCCCGCCATGTTGTGCCTGAAGATTGTTGTTCTGGAGGGGGAGCTGCTGCAGCTTCTCACCCTCACTGATCACCCTACGCCTCTTGTGAGTTACGGGATTCGTGGGTCTCCTAGTGTTAGCATACTTGCGAATCGTCATCGCTTTCGCTATCTGTCGTGATACTATGGAGGGAATGGATTCCTGTATCTTCCTCATCATAGCTTTTAGTTTGTTTTCCATGCTAAGCTCTGCGTCGCTTTCTATCGCCTCATCTTGCTGAGACGGCTGAGATTTAGCGAGTGCAGTTTCTAGTTGGCTGGTTAGTAGCTCAATTTGAGCTTTTAGGGCAGCTATCTGTTTTCTTAATTCAATTTCTACCACATTTGGTGTAGGTGGAGAGGTAGTATTGGGAGGAGGAGGGGCGACCCCACTCACCGGCTGCTTCCCGTTCTTGACCATGCTGGCCCAGTTCCTCTCTTGATTGTTTTGTTTAGAATTTGGCTCCATGTTAATCGAAGGGGGCGGGAGATTCTCGCTCCTTCTTGTCTTTTTCTTGTTTTTCTTCTTTTTCTTGTTCTTGTTACTGGATTGTTGCTGCTCGTTCCATCGGAATTTCGCAGTGCAGTCTTTAGAGTTCGTGGCGTGTTCGCCGCCACATACCGCACATTTTGGATTGCACTCGTGAGGGGCCCGCACCCCCTCCACAAACGGAGCTTGCGTTCCGCAGAGTCCGCAGTTTTCTTGCCTTGGTGTCGGGCAGGCGTCTGCCCTATGTCCCACTGTGCCACACAGGTTACAAGCTGATATGGTGCGACGGTAAGTGGCTACTGGTATAACTTCCGCGTTATACAGCACAGCTCTGGGCTTGTACTTCCCTTCGAAGGTGACCCTTGCTTTGTTCGAAGTGCCGAACTTTCGGATCTCCAGGATTTTGCTCTCTCCGCGAAAGCTTCTCACTTTCCCTCGCAGGGATTCGGTGGTCTCCAGATTGGCCACAGTGATGACTCCGTGTACCACGTTGTCCTCACGTTGCTTTACGTGTCCACGCAGATAGAGGTCTTGCCCTTGCGTTCGGATTGCAAAGTCGCCGACCAGTCTGTCTGCAGCATGGATGCTTGACGTGCCCACAATGATCAGGTTTTGGTCCGGGGACACTGTGAAGAAAAAATTTTCTGCTTCGGCCTCCCCGACTCGCTGTCGTAGAGCTAGGCCCAACTCGCCGTGTTGCAAATTAAGTTCTTCAAGTTTGTGGCCGTTAGTGGTTTGATGATTAGCACCACGTCGTCTGGTCTGAATCTGCACAGAAACTTGGGCTTCCATGCAGCTCTGACTTGCGTTGGGCCTCCGGTTGCGCGCTCACCGGGTTCTGAGTCGGGTTGCGCGTGGCGGCCTCCGTGTGCTGACGTAGCCTTCCTTTGCGCGCTGGCTTGGAGTTTCTGGGCTCGCTTTTCAAAAGCTCGGATCACATGGTCTGTGGCAAGGTTGTCCATGTCATGCCTTCCGGGTCGTAGCCGCGTTGCTGGCTGGCGTTTGCCATGTTCGCCAGGAGCGGCCTTTCCGCAGTGGGACGCCGGCTGAGCCACGGCTCCACAACGGATAGGAGCAAAAGTGCTCCAAAAAGTCGAAAACTCCGTCCACCGCATTGAGAGTGGTCTCCCTGCGCTCCGGATGACTTGATGGCTCTTCAAGGTCCAATAGTTTTGGGATTCGACGCGTTGTTCCACCGCTACGGTCGAAAATCGCCGGAGCCGATGTTCCATGCGTCCGCTCGCTACGCGCGCTAGAGAGATCTCGCCCGCAAAATGAGCTGGCGCTGTTGGGTGAGCTCGGTGGTACGCAGGAGGGACTCCCACGCATCCACTGTAGCTGTATTGTCTGCGTTGTGTCGTATACATGTCCACACCACGTGAATGAATGTGGGCGGTTGTGAGCTGTGTTTGCAGATAGCTGCAATAATATTTGGGAAAATTTTGTTATGTAGCTATCGGTTTGGAAAGGTTCCTGTTTGTATTTTGCGCCAATGGACGGCCTCGCGCCGGGATAGTTCCCGGTGTGCAGGGGGGCATAGACACCATTCGAGCCGATATTTCTGGAGGATGTCTGTGTATGTAACAAGGCGTGAATGAGTGCCTTGGGGAGTGTCAGAGGAAGCGGCAGGCTGAGGAGGGTGCTCCCCCCGGTAGCTCAGTTCTCAGGCTAGAGCATGCGCCTATGCGTTCCCGCTGAGCGCCTCATGAGCTGGGGTCCATATGAGAAGATGAGGTGTAGACGGTAAGGGGAGAGATCGGAGGTTAGTGTGTGCCTGTCGGGATATACGACCTGCATCGAAGTTACGAATTGCCTGTTGGGAATCGCTAACGGCTACTTTGGTTGAGGGGTCGGTCAGAGCTAACGCGATGGCAACCTCTTCCGCGGTGGTAACAGTTGCGGCGTTGAGGACTCTACAGGCGTTGTGCCAATTTCGGCGCGGTGCCAATGCAACCGCAACTATAGCGGGGCGACGGGGCTGGTGGGAGGCATCTGTGTATGTAACGTCGCGGCGACCGGTAAAACGTTTGTGGAGTTGCCGGGCTCGCTCAGCTCTGCGCTCTGTATGATACTCTGGATGCATACGTTTGGGAAGCGGAGGTATACGAAGACTGAGTCTCTGCTCAGGCGTGAGGTCCATATACGTAGAAGTCGCCCTCAGAGGAGTGATTCCTACCTGGCTCAGTACTGCACGGCCCGCATGTGTCAGCAAGAGGCGCTCATATTGGGAAGTTAGAGTCGCTTTAATCAGCTCGTCGACTGGGTTGGAGATCCCGAGGGTCATTAGTTTGGTGATGGAAGTGGACATGGGTAGACCCAATGCTGTCTTGTATGCCTTGCGCAGTGATGCATCCAGTCGCTCCCGATCTGTTCGCGTGAGGCGAAGGTAAGGGGCAACATAGGCAATGCGCGTACTAACGAAGGCTTGTACGAGGCGCAAAAGGTTGGATTCGCGCATGCCCTTATGCTTGTTGGCGACTCTCTTGAGCAGGCGGCTGATCTGGACTACAGATTGATCTATTCGCTGAAGAGTAGTGGCGTTTCCTCCATTATCTTGTAGATGAAGGCCCAGGATTCGGATTCGGTCGGTACGGGGTATGTGAGTGCCCTGTACTTGCAGATTGAAGGATGCCGGAGGCGATCTGGGGCGTCTTCCCTGGGTTGGAACAATGATGTATTCAGACTTGGTGACCGAGCAGGATAGGCCGACTGTGGCCAGGTAGGTACCAACGCGATCGATGGCTGTCTGCAGAGTCTCCTCGATCTGGCCTTCACTGCCATGTGTAATCCAGAGTGAGGTTGTCGGCATATAAGTTGTGGTGCAAGTGGGGGATATCTTCCAAAAGATTGGGCAGGCCAAGCAGCGCAATATTGAACAGGAGTAGTCACTGCCGCTTGCGGCGGAGGCTAGCCAGCCACTGATTTTTATCTCTTGTATGCCGTCATCGCACCCGCCACCGCTTCGGTGGTGGGCGACGGCTGTTGTTGCGGCGCGCGTCTTTCTCTCCGTCTTCCTTTTCTTTCTTCTCTATTTTCTCTTCTGTCTGCATGAGGCAGCGGAGGTGGATAAGCTACAGAGCCAGTAGCAGGCCCGTGCATTTTTAACGCGGTAGCGTTAAGGGCCCCTTGTCGCAGAAAAGTCGGTGTCGTCGTCGGCGGCCGTCGTCCCGCGTCGTCCGGCGTTGGCCGTGAGCGAAAAATCCCAGAAAAGTTAATAAATAAAAACGAGTTGAAAAAATCGCCGACCTGCGGAATCGAACGTGGGCCTCCGGGGTGCGAAACGAGCACGCTAACCACTCCACCACGCCAGCTTTTTTTTTTTTTCTTTATTGCCTGTTTTGAGTTCACATCAATTCAAAAAAGTTCCACAATAATGGTAAAACTCGCAACAACCAGACTTCGGCTGTCACGAAAGGTTTAAAATTTTTTGAGGACAGCCAGTTCATCGAGCACACTGATCCAGTCAGGTGGATCAGAAAGCACCCGATACGTTTCTCTAAGGAGCAGCACACTCTCGATAAAGTTCTCGCGTACAGAACGCGTGTTGACATCTGCATGTTGCACTTGCATCCTTGTTTTCCACAGGCTGTGGAGGCCCAAGACCATGACTAAATCCAAAGGAATACCCTCACTCTCGACTGGAAGGAACCGTATGCCATACGGATCTAACGAAAGGTCTTTCTTTAGTGTTCTCTGGAGAACATCCCAGTGAAAGACTGGGTCCCAGCAATCCAGAAAGACGTGCTCGATTGTCTCTGTTTTTTTGCAAAGGAGACAGTCTGTTGTCCAGGGAACGAATAAGCCTCTTTCATGTAACCAGGTTTTAACAGGTAATGTGTTGGAATGTAGCTTAAAGAAGAACGTTTTAACTGAAGGCCTAAATGGCATCTTTTTCACACGCTTTAAGACATCCTGTCCGGGGCCCCCACGGTGTGGTGCACGGTAAATCGGCAACGGTATCATCACATCCAGAAGATCTTTGTACAGCTTCTTCTTACACACTTTGCTCAAGTATTCCATTGAAAAACGCGCATGCAACATTCTGAAAGACAAGACAACTTCGCGCATGTACCCTTTTAAAGCGCCACTCATATTCTCACCAGAACAGACAACGTATTCTGGAAGCATTTTACACAGTCGTACTTGCATGACCGTCCTCAAGAATTTGTCGTTTTGATCACGCCAGCTAGATGGTATGAAATGGACAAAGGCGCGTCTATTGATTGCGGTGTTCTCTCAGAAACGTCCCTTAGAGAAGTGTATTGAGGCGTATAATAATAATGAGCATGTAAATTACAGAATTACAGAAAACGCATTTAATTAAGTGCCAAATTACTTCTTCGCTGTACTTCATCTTCGCTTGGCGTGAACGTAGCGCCATCATGCGTGTGGCACACGGAATAAGATAGACAGCGCATGGCCTCCGAGATCTTCATCGCGCCGGCTCGGATCGGCAACGAAGTTGCCGACGAAATACGACTGCAACTTGAGGCCCACGCGTTTCGACAAGGTGGCTGGCAGCGCTTCTACGTCCCGGAAGGATTAATAGACAAAAAATTGCCCACGATTTCGTTACTTCCTAATGCGAAATTTGAGCGCAGCTCATCACCTGTTTCATCTTTTCGATAAATTGAGGCAAAGATTTCGAGCAAGACACGAATGTACAATTAGAGACAGCTTTTTTTTTCACACGTATTCCGTCAAGTAACGATCCACTAACAGTTTTTGGCTGTCATGAACGAAGCTTTGTGGTTGGAGAAGCGCAATTGAGTTATCGTAAGGTTGCGGGAAGCAACGCGTGGGCCCAGGAACTTTGCGCGACGAACAGATAGCAGCGACTGACTGATGCCGCTAACGTCGCTAGCGAATGAAGCGAGTGAGAGTGGGATGCACACACTGTGATCCGCTGATAACGAGCCGTGGCGTTTCGGCAACCGCAGAGCACCCTCGCCGCCACGCATGAAGAGAGGGGGAGCCCCTCCTCCTCTTTCTGCATGACGGCGACGGTGTTGCAAGGGCGGTCGCTGCTAGCGCTCTGCCAACGTCGACCCCCCCCCTTCCCTTTCCTCCTGCTCTTCGGTTGCTGCGCGCGCTTCTGCCCCCCTCGTTCGCCGCTGAGTGTACCCCCCCTCTTCCTGCGAGCGTCCGGTTGCCGACGCGCCGGCTCAAACTGGGGCTGAAATGGGGCGGAACTGGTTACGATGCCGACGCCGCCGCGAAACCCAGGAACGGACGCCAAAGAGCTGCGCTCTAAAATGAGTATAGCTAGTTGCTCTATGTAGGAATTCGAAACAGGGGCCAGATCCCGCGACGGTTACGTTCGGGAACTGGTTCATTTCGCCGCTCCTAATTGGTTGGCTGCGTCACGTCCGGCGTCACGCCCAAACCTTCCGGAGGCGGCTCCGCATTTTTTGCCTATGTCACGGGGCGAAGCCACCGCTCCGAAAGGAACCTTTTTGCCGGCAGGCGCAGGAACCGCGACGAGTTGGTCTGCTTCGAGAGGAAACCGCTCTGCGCTCGCTGTGGCGCCTCATGGCCGTAGTCGAGCGACGGCGCGCGCCGCGCAGCTGCTTGAGTACGGCCGTGGTATCCTTTTTTTTCTTTCTTTTTTTGGCAGCGCTTTGCGGGTTTAGTAAACTGACGCAGTAAAAAAAAGAAAAATGAAGCGACGCCTTCTATATGTCTCAGGAGGTTTTGCGGCAACACTGGCTAATGCTGCGTGCTGTTACGTTTCTCCTCCGACGAGTGGGACACCTGACGCGGCCACCGCATAGCAACAGGCAGAACCGCGAGCGGATCGGCCATTTCGACGCCGTTCATCGGCCGCGCAACGCTTCCTCCCGCCGACAAGTCTCAGCGTGTTCCTGCCACGCGCCAAATGTGTGTGCGTGCGTGTGTGTGCAAAAGCTGGCCAAGCCTGGAGCTCGAGGGAAAGTGCGTCGCCCTCTCCTGTCTGCAGGAGGTGGAGGAGATGAGGTCGGAACACCTGCGATTGAGTCATTCGTCGTGAACCAACATGTTTGGCTCTCCCTTTCCTGTGAAGGTTTACCCTTTCCCTGTGAACTGGAAAAACTATAAAAAGCAGCGGCCGACTCCGCTGAGAGAGAGACTACTTTGACGCGCCGTTGGCACGACGCTAGACACCAGCTGTGTGAGAGTGTCTGTAATCTCTCCGGGTCAGCTTCACTGCCCGTTTCTTCCTGATGTTACAGTAAAGGTTGTTTCGTTAAAAGACGCCTCGTCTTTGCTGGCACCTTTGATGCCGTCCGCCGTCCACGGAGCCGCCAGGCCAACGCTACCGAGGGGCCGCGCGCCGCACGTAATAACTGCTGGCAGCGGTACGCTAACCCCGTCACTCGCGACCCCAAACCTAACAACTGGCGTCAGCGGTGGGTTGAGCACGCGACACGAATCGTAACAGTGCAAATCGCGAAGCAAAGTGGGGACGAAGGGGTATGCCGGGCGTCCGTCAGAAGCAGAGGTGATCTACGCGCTTCGATCGCTCCTTTGCGATCGGGAGCTCTCGGTCAACAGCAGTGCGACCATTGCATCCAGCAGTCGTAGAGACAAATAATTCGCGTCCGTAAGTGCGGGCTGAGCTTTGGCTCCTTCTACATCAGCAGAAGGAGAGCAGACGGTGGCTGGCTGGATCGAGTGCGGTCGGATCCCATGTGTCATCGGCTGCGTCCTACATTGACAGCTATTCACGGAAAGGTCGCGCATACTCACGACGCTTGAGCGACCGATAAGGCTACGGACGCTGCCCACATAGCCAGGCGCGGTGCCGGTATCAAGCAGCTCGTTCGTACTCGCAACGGCGGCAGCAACTCCTCCGTCATAGAGCTAGCGTGATTCGGACTGCATACTACGGGCGTTGTAGACCTCGTTCTTAGGATATTTGCTACTCTGTGCGAAAGACAGAACTTACATAAATTTCACAGCGAGCGTGGACGCAGACGACGCCGCCGCGCGCGCGACACCATCTAGCGGCGAAGAAATGTACTCATGAGCCAAGACAATTGCTTGGCAGTTGTTAACAGGATGCTTCTAAGAATATTTCAGTATATTATTCACTAGTTTGCATTACTATGTAATTATTAGCATTATTTCGTTCTTAACACCACTTTGGTACAATTATTTAGTACCAGAAAAAGCCACATGCTCGTGGTGGACATGGTTAACATGGTGGACACGCCTACGATCTGGCGCCATCGCTGATTGGCCGCTGTCTTTCCCGTCTTTGCCGTGAGGTGGCGCCCGCTGCCTTGCTGACGTCAAATGGACGTCATTTTGAAAGAGAACGGTTCCCGAAAGGAACCTCTGCTGCATACGGCCCCAGAGCCTCCCTTCTCAGTGCACGCCTCACCCGCATTGTAAGTGAAGGGATTAACGCAGTACGCGCGAACTGAAGCCGAAAGGTTATCTCGCAGAGTCCGCTAGGGGAGGCGATGACGTCACCGCTAGGCTATGAAGCGTCGGAACATGAGCTCGCTTTTGAGAGACGTGTAATGAAAGCGGTTCCGCCTACCAGTGCCGGGCGCACTACGGTGTCTCTGGTGCCATCACATTCCATTCCTAAAGGCGCAGCTTAAGCGTCCTTCAGTTTTTTTTCCTTCTTCCTACAGCCACAACAACAAGAACAACAGTTCCACATAAAATTGTAATAGGTTTACAGTAAAGGAAAGGCGTAGTATCGGTCACACTTTCGCCGACAAGCGCGGTTGGTCTGTACAATATTGCGCCCGTCTCATGGCGCTCCTTGGTTCGTGTAGGTGTGGGATTGCATGGCAGCAACGCTAGGCAAGAACACATCTCGCGGAAGCTCACGGAATTGACACATCATGCGCACACATCTTTCGACTTTCACTCCCACTTTCCTCTCTCCCTGGACGACGCTCTAGGACGTGTACAGAGAACAAGTGTGAAAGATACTGCGCCTTTTATTTTCTGTAAACCAATTATTTTCGAGCGAAAGTTACATTGGCCGCCAAGTCGCAATTTCGCTGTGGCGGTGGCCGCTGCCTGGTCGCACCGCTCCTTTCTCCGTTGCCCAGAAACCGCTGTTTTCTGTGGACAACCGAAACCGTGACCGAAACGCATAGCAACAGCCCCACGCTGACGTTGCTGGCTTATATGAAAGAAATAGCACAGTGTCTGTCACATTTGTTCATACGGACAGCTCTTCCTTCTCTCTTTCCATTTCATTGCGAAGCAATACTACTTTAGCTACCACCTCAGCCCGTCAAAAGGCGCTGTGGTGGCAGCCACGCTTGACCTTTAGAGTGATAGATTGATTGATTAAAACTTTAATTTCCACCGATTTAGGAGGCCCCCTACTCCCCGCTCCTGGCACGCAGGCCTGAGGAACGGGGGCTGGAACCTCCGCGACTAAGGACTGGCGAATATACATTGGTTATTCGCGGCCTCAGCCGCCAGGCGGACGGCTTTCTGCTGGTCAGCGGGGACGTCGCTTCGCAGCAGGGTTACCCAGGCTTCTCTACTTTTATTGTTGTCCCTAGCGCCCGGAGACTTAGGGCATTCCCAAATTATATGGTCGAGGGTCCCCCTCGCTTCGCAGGCTTTACATTTATCGTTTTTTCTCTCCTCTATCTGGGTGTGAAACAACCAGACAGGGTTCGGGAAATTTCGGCTTGTAATCGCCGCCTCTTTATTATTTAAGCTAGGGTCCGGTGGCGGCATCAGACGTCTTCCTAATCTATAATTTTCGATTATTTCTTTATAGGTTTGCAAACGTTCGTCCATCGCCTGGCAGTCGGGCGGCTCCGCGTTTGCCCGGAAGTAGAGATCTCGGGCTAAATCATGGGCCGCTTCGTTGCCGGGGGCGGACGTGTGTGCTGGGACCCAAATTAAGGTGATTTTGCGATCGATTTTAGTTGCAGCTTTTAGAATTCGGGCGGCTTCTTGTGAGACCCTGCCTTTTCCGATATTCCGGATAGCAGTTTTACTGTCGCTAAAGATCAATCTAGCCTTCGTTCCGACGCAAGCGAGCGCTATTGCGACCTCTTCAGCCGTGTCTATGTTTCTACTTCGGATGGTGGCGGAGACGACTGGTGCGCCGCTACCATCGTCTACCGCGGCGACTGCCGCCCCTGATAGGCCGCTTGCAGCGTCTACGTAGGCAACTTCTTTTACTCTGAATTCTTTTGCACTTTTAACCAGTGCTTCTGCTCTCTTCTCCCGTCTCTCCTTGTGGTATTCTGGGTGCATGTTGCGGGGGAGAGGACGGACAATTATGTTCTCGCGACATTGTGGTGGTAGGGCAACCTTGTCGGCTGTGCCCCTATCTATTTTTCGACCCACCCATTCTAAGATGGCTCGACCCGTGCTCGACCTACTTAATCTTTCATGTTGGGCGATTCTCACCGCTTCAGCAAGTTCCGTCCAGCTAATATGCACTCCCATTTCTATCAGGCGTTCCGTAGAAGAGGAGATGGGTAGACCCAGCGCCCTCTTGACGCAACGCCGGATGAGTGCATCTATCTTATCTTTTTCATTGGTCCTGATGTTGAGGAATGGTGTGGCATAGCATATTCGACTTATTATGTACGCCTGCATCAGTCTCAAGAGGCTTCTCTCTTTGAGGCCTCTGCCTTTGAATGCAATCCTCCTAAATATTCCTGTTACTTGCGTCGCGTAGGTAGTGAGTTTTTTTATCGTTCCGTCATTATACCCGTCCTCTTGAATAAAAAGTCCGAGGATTCTGGTTTGCTGGACTCTTGGTACGGTTTTGCCGTCGACCTTTATTTCTACGTTAAAGTCGCCCTTGCACCTCATTGATTTTGGATTATATATGAAAAGTTCGGAGTTTTGCGGAGAGCACGAAAGACCCCTTTCGGCCGCGTAGGTCACAATGGTGTCCGCCGCCGCCTGTAGGCGTTCCTCTATGCTGCCATCGCTGCCGTTGTTCATCCAGAGATTAGCGTCGTCCGCGTAAATGCTGAACTTCAGGTCTTTTATGACTTGAAGAGCGGCAGGAAGGCCTCTCATCACCATGTTAAAAAGTAAGGGGGAGAGCACCGAGCCTTGCGGAGTTCCTTTACTTCCCAGGTGGAAAGTGGAGGATTCTAGGTCCTGAAACTTTAGTTTCAACGTCCTGTTTGTCAGGAAATCCATTACGTAATTATATGTCCTCTCGCCGACTCATAACTCCTGTAGTCCCGCGAGAATTCCCTGGTGTTTTACGTTGTCAAATGCTTTTGTTAGATCTAGTGCTAGAATTACCTTCGCGTCTCTGGATTTCGAGTCAATTATGTCATGTTGTAATCGGAGCATTACATCCTGTGTGCACAGGCCCGGTCGGAACCCGACCATCTCATGCGGCCACAGGTCGTTTTTCTCCATGAAATTAGTTAGCCTTGTTTGGATTACGCGTTCCATAAGCTTTCCAATGCATGAGGTTAGAGAAATAGGTCTGAGGTTTTCCAATTTCGGGGGCTTGCCAGGTTTTGGAATTAGCACAACGTTATCAGTTTTCCACTGCTGGGGAAGACGACCGCTACTCCATACTTCTTGCATGTAGCTGGTGAGTGCCGTTATGGAAGCGTCGTCTAGGTTTCGTAGCATTTTATTTGTTATTCCATCGGGGCCGGGAGCTGATCGCGTCTTTAAGGTAAGGATTTCGGCTCTAACTTCCTCTTCTGAGATGGGCGCGTCGAGGGCCTCGTCCGGTGGGCCCGCGTATTGCCTAAGAGGGAGATGTTGTATCGCCGACATATGTGTCTACGAGTTTAGTTATTCGTTCCGCGTCAGTCCCCTCGAACGCGTGTCTTGCCTTTGCTATTGTTGTGTTTGACTGTGTTTTCGAACTGTCGGGATTAAGAAGATATCGTAGCATGCTCCACGTCTTTAAAAGGCTCATGTTGCCCTCCATTTCATCGCACCTGTTACACCAGTTTTGCTCGCAGTTTAATTGCATAATCCTCAATTTCCTTATTGTGCCTGGCTATTTTTCGCCTTAGGTTTCGGTTCCATCTCTGACACCGGAGGCGTCTTTCCATACCTTTTTTTGCTTCCCACATGTGTAGGAGTTTCCTGTCGACTGTTTTCGGTGCATCGTCCCCGTTCTAGGGTAATGGTAGCGAATTTAACGTGGTGCATGAGGGTTTCTGCCCAATCGTCGATATTTTCAATATTTTCGTCTATGTTTGCAGATTCCCTAATTTGTCTGAATTTCTCCCATTCGATTGCGCTGATGATCTTTTCTCGTCTTACTTTGACTCCCCGTTTAAGCGTTATTTCGATGACGTAATGATCGCTTCCAAAGTTGAGCTCTGTGTTCTCCCACCTAAGCTCCTCTATGTTTTTGGTAAATGTTAAGTCTGGGGTTGTGTCTTTGCTCACACTGTTTCCCACCCTCGTCGGGCAGCCAGAGTCTGTCTGCAGGGTGAGGTTTAATTCGTGAAAATCTTCCCATAACTGCCTGCCCTTCGGATCTTGCCTATTATATCCCCAATCTTGATGGCAGGCGTTGAAGTCTCCTACAATTAGCAGGGGGTTAGCTCCGGCTGCCTTCATTGCTTTGCAAAATAATGTCTTGAACCTAACTTTGCGCTGCTGAGGAGAGCTATATATGTTTACGACGAAAATACTGGGTTCCTTCTTCCTGGCCGTGATGATTTCAACGAAAACCGCCTCAATGTCGCGAGAACTAATTTCATGTTCGATTACCGCTACGTTCCTTTTGACGAATGTAGTGACCCGGGATTTTTCTCCCCGGCCACTAGCAAACGCTTGATATCCTGATAATTTAATTACTCCTTTGCCAGTTTCCTGTAGGGCTACGGCTAGAGGTTTTTCAACTATTTGCTCGAGATGTTGTTGCACTAACGCTCGCTTGCGCGGGAATCCTCGGCAGTTCCACTGCCATACCGTCGAATTAATCTTTGGTTGCATTTTTCCCATGTTGGAATTGGTCAAGTATCCCTTCTCTCACTGTTTGCCTTTCTGCCATAGCAGCAAGAGCCGCGTTTGTTTGTTTAGATTGTTCCTGAATTCGGTTAAGGGCGCCTATAATATTGGTCATGCCTGTCTCGAGCCGCTCGAGTCTCGCCCCGTATTTGGCGTCTAGTCTACGCTCTATTGCCGCCAGCGGATCCGTTTCCCCGCCTCTTCGTTTCTGCGGGGGAGGTGGCCTGCACTGTTCAGTGATCATTGCGTCCTCCTCCGTGTCTGACGCCGCGGGTGGTGTTAGCACCTTTGGCGTCGCAGGTTGAGGTGGCGGTTTGGCTACTTGTTTTGCGGGGAGAGCTTGTGGAGGCGGGGGAGCCCCGGAATTTGGCTGCGATTTAGATTGGTATTGGTCCTGGGTGAGTTTCTTAATTATCTCCCTCAGTTCCTCAAATTCCTTTCTTAACTTTTCTATTTCTTTATCTTTTTCTTTGTTTTCCTCATCTTTAGCCTGGGGAGCCCCACTGCTGAAACTCACGGTTTTACTGTCCCCGCTCGGGCTTCGCTTTTGGGTGGCCGACGGGTTCCTTGGGTCCCTGGAGTTAGCCGTGACTCTGGATTTGGACCCCGACCTGGACTTGGATCCGGACCGGTCCCTGCTGCTGCGGGAGCTTGAACGGTGACGTCGGTTGGCGTCCTCCAACTGCGGGAAGTCCCCGCTCTGCGCCCGAAAGCCTCCGTCCCGGTCTTGAGAATATCCGCGTTGGTCACGGTGGTCTCTTCTGAATTTCGAGCGTCCTCTGCGGCCGCTCTCAGGTGTAGTGTTGGGATATTGGTGCTGCTCGTTGTGCTGCTGCTGCTGTTTGGCAATTTTCTGCTCCCATTGACGTTTTTTGGTCTGGTAGGGAGTCCTGTAGAGTTCTCTGCACTTCTTGTCGCCAAGCGGATGGTCTTTACTGCACAGCTGACATTTTATTTCGCAGGTGTGTCCCTGATCTGGGCGCTCTTCTCCGCATCCTCTGCACTTAGCGTTATTCGGATCTGGGCAGACATCTTCGTGGTGCCCTAGGCGACCGCATGCGTTGCAAACCTCGTATTTCTTTCTATATAAGACACATCTTTGCCATGTAAGTGAGAGTTTCACCCACTTCGGCACCTCTGGTTTTTCAAACAGTATGAGCACGGTGGTTGAGCTCCTGCCCAGGCGCCTGGCTCCTAGCACGGGGGGGTTGCCTTTGATCGTGCGTAGCCGTTGCACTATTTCTTCCTCGGTGATGCGAAGGGGAATGTCGTGTACCACCCCCTTGCCGCAGTCTTCGGGCATAGCGACGTACGCCGTGATTTCAATTTTCTGGCCCTCGAATTCGAGGACGCGTAGTGCGACGTATTTTCTTTTCCGTTCTTCGCTGTTTGTTGCGATGAGGATAGACTGCTGTTTTGTGTTGACCGAGAAGGTGTCTTCCGCGGCCTCTCTGATGTTTATATTCGCGGTGCGAGCGATCAACTCCGCAAGTTCAATGTTGCCATACTTAAGTAGGCGGCTGACTCCTCCCCGTGGGCGGAGAATTATTTTTTCAGTTCCGTCGGGTATCTTGATCGATTGGCGTTCAACCTACTTTGCTGCCAATCTCTTTCCGGCGAGCTTGGACGCGGCTCGCTCTCTCCCTTGATCATCGGTGACGCTGCGTCCCTCGTTCTCAAGTGGCACCGCCTTTCCTCTTTTCTTGGCAATGAACCACTGGCCAGGTTCTTTCAGCTCCGCAGGGTCTATGCTCGTTCCCTCCACGGTTTCCATCATTTTCGTCGAAATTCTAAACGGCCGGGGGTGCCTTTGTTTGCCTAGGCCTAACTAGGCCTAGCGTCCCCCGTGGCTTGCGAACTGATTTATTTATTTATAGGAAGGGAAAGGCGCGGTAACTGTCTCACTTGATTTCTGTGGACACCGCAACCGCACCGTAAGGGAAGGGAGGAAGATGGGAGTGAAAGTAGAAAGAGAGAAAGAGGAGCCGTAGTGGAGGGCTACGGAGTAATTTCGACCACCTGGGGATCTTTAACGTGCGCTGACATCGCACAGCACACGACGCCTCTCCGTTTCGCCTCCATCGAAACGCAGCCGCCGAGGTCGGGTTCGAACCCGGGTACTCCGGCACAGTAGTCGGGCGTCTTACCACTGCACCACCCCGGCGGGGCCCGTGGCTTGCGAAGTTTTTCAAAGCCTCAAAAATGTGCGAGAGAATCGGCCCACCTTGGAGTCTTGATAATCCGCGGTGAGCGCTTCCTGAATACAGTCGAATCCCAGAAAATTTCCGAAATCCAGTGGCCGAAATAGAGCGCAAGCATTCGTGGTCGATGAAGCCGATCGATTGCACGTCCGCTCTCCAGCTTGGTCGGCGTGGAATTCACCTTTAGAGTGACCTGGCTGTATGACGTCATACCATCTGTGTAAGAGTGCGGGCTCATTTCGCGCCGTCGCCTTGCGCGGTGGCAGTTACGGCCTGACTCCGTTCCTCTCACTAGTGACGCTGCGTGACGTCATACCGTTTGTGTAAGAGCGGGGCTCAACTCGCGGCGTCGCCTTGCGCGGTGGCAGTTACCGCCTGACTCCGCTCCTCTCGTCAAGCCATCAGATGCCGCCTACAGTCAAAGCGCTTATGCAGGCTGCAAAGAGGAAGCAAATCAAGACGCAGAGACAGAAGAAGAGCGAGAAGAACTGCTTTCCAAGCGACGAGCGCAAGAAGCAGCTAGGCGGAAAAGGCGGTCAATGTCTTCGATAGCAGAATCGACGACAGAAGCAGGAGAGGAAGGTACGAATTTGTCCCATAGTTTGGAACGTGCATCTACTAGCAGCTCTACCAGTTCGGAGCGATGGAACGCTAGCAGACGACAACGACGTGCCCAAGAAACCCCGCAAGAGCGACAATAACGACTAGAGAAGGAAGGTGTGTATCGAGAGAAGTACAATGAACAGCGAAGAAAACGGCATGCTGAGGAGACACCCGAACAGCGAGATAAACGCTTGGAGAAAGCACGGGAGTAATCTCCCACTCGAGCTACCCGAGCTGAAACGGGTGAAGGTGTACTGTAAAACCATTGCTAAACATAGTACAGTCAAGCGTCACCATAGCCATAACAGCAAACATCACCGGAACATCACCAATATAGCACAGCCAAGCATCACCACGAGCGGTACAATAGTAGTACCACGTATTGCTTCGCAATCACCAGGCTCAACCAAGCTAAACCACAGCCAATTTTTTTTTACTCGCGGCTTCCTTCCTCCCTCTAGTACGAGGTTGAAGTTTGCACGGAACAAATGTGACTGATACGACGCCCTTCATTTCCTGTTAGGTATCATTAAGGTTGCCTATACCCATATTTGTTATGCACGCAAAAGCTGCCACCTTCTGCGAACAAATGATAGTGTGAATCTCTAAAGGCGTTCCCTTAATAATGAAGTAGGGCAGAGTAAAAAAGCATCGACAATCACCCCCGCCGGGGTGGCGCAGTGGTTACGGCGCTAGACTACTGTACCCAAAGACGCGGGATCGAATCCCGGCCTCAACGGCAGCTTTTCGCTGGAGGTGAAAAGCAAGGCGCCCGTCTGCTGTACGATGTCAGTGCACGTTAAAGAATCCCAGGTGGTCGAAATTTCCGGAGTCCTCCTCTACGGCGTCTCTCATAGCCTATGTCACTTTTGGACGTTAAACCCCACAAACCAAACCAACCAACCATCGACATTCATTGCTTACATAGGAATGTTTGTGAAGATAGGTCCGAGTGTAGGAAGGTTTTTAATTCAGTGGGGGATTAGTTAGGAATACTCATGCCTAGGTGTTCCAGGCATTTCAGAAGTGCAGTAAAGCTGTTGCGAAGCATTTGGAGCGCACACGTTATTCTAGTTAGATGTATTTACCAGAATGCCGTGTGCTATTTGGAACGCGCAGGCACTTTTTTTTGAGATCGGACAGGCTGGCTAGGGCCGTGTTATTCTTTTCTATCGCCGTTTTTATAATTTTACGCTTCGGAAAAAAATTCCACTATTATCACTCCGGTTGTTTTATTTTCTGTTAACGAGAGAAGCGACGTTACTGTTGAAGCTTTCTATAAGCCCGAAACAATGACTTAGCCGCAGGCATTTGAATATTTGTACCACCCTGTAAGTGTAGGCTATCGAGTAGCTGAGGCATTGGCATGAAATTAATTTCTCAAGTGCACAAGGTATTTCAATCTGTTTTACTGATACTCGGATTGATATGGGGCGTGTGACAACAAACTGTATTCATTACCGCAGGAGTTCATACCAGATAAATGCTGAAGCACAATTATTTGTTCTGCTCATGCGCCAATAAAAACAATATCAATGTGAGGAGGTATGGTCAAAATGAAATAAGGTGCTTTCGTTGCTCCTTTTTTGTTAAACTATCTCATTACTTCGATATCCACAAATGCAGAGAAGTCTCTGTGCATGAAGCTGTATATTGCCGCAAACCGTTTAAACCTTTATTTGTTTTTTTTTTCGACAGCTGCCGGCACGCGGCTTCATAACTCTGATTATGGCCAGCGCTATTTATGGCCCGCTGATCAATTCTGTATTCTTTGTTCATGATCGTTGTCGCGAGATGCAGCTTTGAGTTTCTTTGTGAACGAAACAGAGCCTTCCACAAACTAAATAACCCGAGTGCGGAACAATGGGAGGGTGTGCTGACCAGCAGCGAGCTCACGGCCCAAAGGGCACTGGTGCGGCACGCCTGCGAAGCAGCAAGACTCGGCGGTGCCCTGGAATAGGGGCGCCGACCTTGTGAAGAGGCCGAAGATATGAAGACATCGGCCCGCCGCTAAAACCAGAAACTTTTTAGAGCAATAAATGTTTTCTCTCTCTCTCTCTCTTGCAGCGAAAGAGTCTCGAAGATTCCAACCGCTGGCGCGCGTTTCTGCAATATTCTGTGTTGTGCTAGTCACCGTTTTCAGCATTATCTGGAGGAGGAGGAGGTAAACTTTATTTAAAGAAGAGGTCGTAGGCGCGGGATGGGTTGACGTTCCCGTCCCCGCGGTGGGCTCCTCTTTTAGGCCGGACGCCAGGTGGCCGACCGACGATGTCGTTCGGCGACCTCTTCAGCCCGCTCCGTGACTCGGAGTTGAACCTCCGGGTCGGAGCTGAGCAGCGCGGCCTCCCACTGAGATTGGGTAGAGAGCTGCAGACTCTGTGATGGCTTGTCTTGATTACATGAGTATAGGATGTGTGGTGTGTCTGCCTTTTGATGTCCACATAGAGAACAGACAGGGCTGAACTGCTCTGGGAACCATATGGAGTACATGTACGGATTAAAGAAAGTGTCTGTTTGAAGCTGCCGCCAGGTGACTTGTGTTTTACTTAGAGATCGATGTGGTTCTGGGAAGATTTGTCTTTCTTTCTTGAAGTGGGCAGTAATTTCTTTGTAGGTTGTCATCCGCTCCCTGGCCGACCTGAGCTCAGGGCAGCGCACCTCCCGGTTAACTACGAATCCTCGGGCAAATTGGTGCGCTGCCTCGTTCCCAGGATGGTCCGAATGGGCAGGGACCCAGATCAATGTGATAAGGCGGGTATGGGAGATTTTTTGTAAGATTTTGATGGCTGCGGAGTGGGCCCTTCCTTTTGCAAAGTTTCGAATTGCGGTTTTAGTGGCTAAGGATGTATTTGGCAGTGGTGGAGGTAATGGCTAAAGCTATGGCAGCCTCTTCGGCCTCCTTCGGAAATTTTGTTTTATTGATTGTCGCCGATGCGAGGGGAGAACCTCGATGATCGACAACTGCCAGGGAAAAGGCATCTCTGTCCGCATGTTCTGCCACGTCCACGTGCGCCGTGTCTTTCTGTACTGAAAATCTTTCGTGTAATTTGTGTGCCCTAGCCCTTCTGTCCGTATCGTATTTTCGATGCATGTTTTTAGGCAGAGGACGGACTATTAATTGCTCGCGCACGTGTCTTGGAATTTGCAAAGTGTGGGCCCGGGTTCCTTCATATTGTATTCCTGCTTTATTTAGGATGAAACGTCCCGTTTCAGTGCTTGATAATCGTTCGTATTGTGCTGTGAGGTGTGCTTCCATCATTTCCGCTAAGGTGTTATGAATTCCTAACTTTAGTAGTGTTTCATTTGGGGTATGACCAAGGAGGTTAAGCGCAATTTTATAGGACTGCCTAATTAGTGAATCCAGGTCGTCTCTTTCTCTAACTGTGAGGGTGACGTATGGTGTAGAGTAGATAACTCTGCTAAGAACGAAGGCTTCTACTAGTTTCCTGGTCTCAGCTTCTTTAACTCCTCCACGCCTATTCGCGATTCGTCTGAGGAGGAGGGAAATTTGGTTGACGGTGTTTTTCAGTTTCTTAATTAGTGTGTCGTTTTTTTGGTTTGGCTGTATGAGCATTCCCAAGATTCTTAGTGTTTCCACTTCTTGGATGGCTGCACCTTCCGCGTAGATTTTGATTGCAGGCGCTTTATTCTTTCTTTGACGCTTTGGGTGTAGAATGAGTAATTCAGATTTCTAGGGGGAACACGCGGGTCCCGCGGCTTGCGCCTCCTCTACGACTACGTCTACCGCTTGTTGTAGCGTATCTTGTATCGTGCCAATACTCCCCTTGGTGGTCCAAAGGGTGATATCGTCCGCGTACAAAAGAGTGTTCTAGGTCTGGGATTCTTGCAAGTTCATGTGCCATTTTGATTAGGATTATATTGAATAAAAAGGGGGAGAGGACCGATCCTTCCGGAGTTCCTCTATCTCCTAAAGTGAAGGTGCCGGATTTGATAGTGCCAATTTGAATTTTAGCCGTCCTATCGGAGAGGAAGTCCTTGATGTAGTTAAACGTTTTTGCGCCTACATTCAGCAGTGAAAGAGATTCTAGGATTGCTTTGTGTTTAACATTATCAAAGGCTTTGTTAAATCTAGGGCTAGGATTGCCCTGGTACTCATTTCTTGCTCATGAGATAGGACTTCGTTTGCTAGTCTTAGCATCGTATCTTGTGTTGATAAATGTGGTCTAAAGCCGACCATAGTGTTTGGATATAAATTCTCTTTTTGCATGTGGGACTGGAGTCTGTCTAGTATGACGTGCTCTATCAGTTTTCCTATGCAGGAAGTAAGCGAAATAGGTCTGAGGTTTTCGAGCGCGAGCTTTTTGCCAGGTTTTGGGATGAATTTAACGATGGCATGTTTCGAAGACGCTGGGAGTTTTCCCTCCCTCCAACACTCGTTCGCAAAGTCCGCGAGGGCTGTGATAGACGCGTCGTCTAGATTTCTGAGTGTCTTATTGTTAATGCCGTTCACTCCTGGGGCGGATGTTGTACGTACCTTAAAGAGGGCTGCTCTTATTTCCGCCATTTTTATGTCAGCATCCAGGATGGAGTTAGGCTCTCCTTTATAATCGGGCAGGGACTTCGTCTCACGGGTTGTGCAGATGCTGTAGCGTGTCTATAATATCTTGATCCGTGCCTGGGTCTATGTTTAAAATTTTGTGATTTCCTTTTGAGTGGTAGCTTTGTTGGATTCCGGATCAAGGAGATGCCGCAGAAGATTCCACGTCTCCCTCGTGCCTAGATTGCCATTCACATTTTCACAGATATGGTTCCACTGCTGTCTCGCTAGTTCTGCGGTGTGGTGTTGAATTTCTTTCGTGAGTGTGACGATCCTGTTTCTAGGCTTTTTGTTATATTTTTGCTTAAGCTATCTTTTTTCTAGGCTCTGCCTTGCCTCCCACATGTGCGTAAGTCGGCTGTCAACCGTATTTACGCCTAAGTCATGTACTAGTTCCTTAGTGGCCTTTTCCACATCCGATAGGGGGTCTGTGTCCAGTGTTCTAAGTCTATGATTGGTTCGTTATTTTGGTCGCGGATAGTCCTAAGTTTGTCCCAGTCGGTGATTTTGTTTTTTCTGGGTTGGGGTTTGAGATTGGCAATGGTGATTTTAGACATTATGATATGGTCACTTCCCAGATTTTGTCTGGTGTTGCTCCAGCTTAAGTCTGGGAGATTTTTGCCCATCGTTAGGTCCGGGCACTTGTCCCTGGTCACTCTGTTGCCTATCCTAGTAGGTTGCATGGGGTCCGTGTATTGGGTGAGCCCTCTTTGCTGGATAAAATCCATTAGGGCCGTTCCTTTCCTGGATATGGTTGTGTGTCCCCATTGCACGTGTTGAGCGTTGAAGTCGCCCACAATTAGAGTTGGGTTTTGGCCTGCGATTTGGAGGGTTTTGAGTATAGCGGCTTTCGCTGGTCCAGCCGGTGCCCTGGGGTGGCTGTATGCGTTTAGGACGAACAGAGAAGAGCAGTTTCTTCTGCTAGGCAGAATTTCAATTAATATACAATCGAGCTCTACGTTTTCAATCTCGTGGTTAACCACGGTAAGATTTCTATGTACCAACGGAGTGGTTAAAGGCTGTTCTTTGATGTGACATGGCAGAACTGCCCGGTACCCTGGCAGTTTTAGTCGAGACATTCTGGGTTCTTGAATCGCTATAACGTCAGGTTTTTCGGATTGCGATTGAACGTGTAACTGCAGATTTGTTTTTTGTTGCGCATGGACCTGCAGTTCCACTGCCAAATTGTTACGGTTTTAGGATTGGCCATTTTGCTGGGATAGATCGATTGGTGCCCCTTGAGCTGAAGGGGGAAGCCGGTGTAAAATTTCCTGTAAAACGGTGTCAATTACTCCGAACTTGTGATTTACATCCTGTATGTGTTGTTCGAGTCTTTGTGTTAAATTATCAACTTATTGGGTTAGACTATCGAGTTTCTGGCTGTGCTCCTCTACTTTTTGTTCGAGTTTTGGGACTCTATCCTCCACTGAGGTAATTCTTACGTCAGCTGCTACTGCTCGTTTTTTGCGAGGTGTTTCTTCCTTGCTAACTACGCTTACTGGGTCTTCGACTGAGGCGGTCACAGTAGTTTCCATTTCTGTGACTTCCGGCAATGTGAGTGGTTTCGGAGGTGGGTCCTTAGATATGGCGGGTGCTTTTAGTTTACTATTTTCCTCCTCCAAGTGTTTGATTCGATCCATGAGAATTTGAATGTGGTGGAGTGCCTGATCTAGTTTAGACTGTGATGTCTGCAGCTCCATCCCCTTCCCATGAGAGGCCACTCCTGCCCAGCTCACCTGTTTCGGCCCGGGGCTCTGAGTCCGGCTGCTAGTGCTGGCGCCTCCTCCATTGCTGCTGCTTCCGTTTCGCTCGCCGCTGCTGCTCCGTCCGCTACGGCTGCTACTGCGTCTGCTGTCCAAGGACGGAAAGGAGCTCGAGCGGTCCTTCCTTTCGGTATATGTTGGGTCGTCACATGCCCGTGATTTGGGTCTTGATTGGTGCTCCGACTTTTTCGTTTGGTGTCGTTGAAATCGCGTCTCGCAGCTGTTATCGCCTGTGCGGTGCCCTCCTCCGCAGATAATGCAGACCGGGTCGCAGACTTCTTCTTTCAGGTGTTGGTTGCCGCAGTACGGGCACCATTGTTGCGGTGGCTCCGGACATACGTCTCTTCTGTGGCCGACTCTTCTGCAGTTTGTGCACGCCTCTACTTTAGGATTGAAGGGGTAAACTGGGTACAGGACTCCGAAGTAGACGATGCTATCTGGGAGTTCGTCCGCGTCGAAGTGAAGCAGGATGGACTTTGATGTTCTTCCCATCGTGCGTGCTTGAACGATGTCAGGGTTTCTTTTTCGGAATTCGGTCATCATTTCTTGGTGCGTTTCGCCATCGTAAGCCCTATAGATAATGCCCGGCAGGGCCCTGTCCGGAGAGGCGATGTACGACGTCATAACAATGTATTTGCCTTCTATTTTGATTTGCTTGACTGCGACGTAGCGTAGTGCGTTTGCCTGCACCGGCGTCGATAGGGTGATCACATTTTTTGCTGAGTTGGTTCTAGATTGGTCGTTTTCGGCCGCGGACGCGGTGACGCCGCTCGCTGTTGCGATCGCTTGTCTGATAGATTTTTCGGTGTAGCGCGTGATGTCTACGCCACCCGTTGGTCTGTAGATGATTTTATAGTCCTTCTCCGCGAGTCCGGGTAGCGGTTTCTTGGGATGTAACGGAATGAGAGGTTTCGCCTTCGGTTTCTCGGACTGCTCATTTTTCTTCTGAGGTGTTAATGTTCTCTTTCTTCTGAGGTGTTCTGAGGATTCTTGGTACGGTAAGAAACAATTGTCTTCCAATCTGGTGTTTCGAATTCGGCTGGGGAAGCGTTCGTCCCAACTACGGCGTACTCCATGACTGCCGCCGTGGCGTTCGCGCCGCACTAAGCCTGGCGTTCGGATAAGCAAGGGCACCGGAGCGACGCTGGATTTAGACAGTCGGAGCTCGGTCTCCCGAGCTCCGATTTGCGTAAATAAGGTCTTGAAAGGTACCTTGTACACTCACGGTTCTTGTCCGTGTGTCGCAGTCGACGTATCCGGGTGTTTTCCCTTGTAGCAGGTGCTCGAAACGCGGAGCCCACACGAACCACATGCGCCTCCGTTGGCCTGGATGTTTTCTCGCCGCCTTTACATTGAACGTTGATGCGTGCACCTGGCATACTTTGTTCAAAGACCGCCGGGCATGACTGTTGCCAATTGCTTAGTTCTTTTGCGGGTGTGCATAATAAAAAATTTATTTAAGTGAAGTTCAAGTCTGCTTATTTGTTACCGTCGGCGTTGTGACCCTTACGTGACGTCTGGTAGAGGTGCTGCGCTTCGTGTCCCAGTTTGCCCTTTCAATTCAAGACCATTTACCTGTTCCTGTCGCCCTGGAGGACCAGCGAACAGGCCAATTAACCAGCCGCCAACTTCAAGGGCTCCAACCTCAACATGGTCTTCTGCCGGACACTATTCGTCCCCGGAAAGTGCCAACACGGTCTTCTGTCGGACCCAAGCGCTCTTCGACCCCGGAAACCATCAACATTGGTAAATGACTCCGTCTACAGCGCGGGGAGCACCCATTTCCCAAAGGACTGCCCACTGCAGACGCGGAAGACTGGATGGACCTATTCGACTATGTGGCAGACTGGAATGGCTGGAACGGCGTTGCCAAACTCCGGAAAGTCTACATTGCTCTTGAAGGGCCTACCCGAGTCTGGTTAGAAAATCATGAGACTTCTTTGAAGGATTGGCGGAGATTCAAAGCGAAGCTTTTGACGGCCTATCCAAGTTCCGTCAGGAAAGAAAGAGCCAAAGCCCTCCTGTAATAAAGAATTCAGCTCCCAAATGAGCCAGTCCTGTCATACATTGAGGCGACGAAGCGTCTCTTCGGCCGCGCAGATCCCGTCATGACAAACGAAACCAAGGTGATCATGCTGATGCGCGTTGTGAAAGAACAACTATTTACAAGTCCACTTCGGCAACCACCAAACACTATTACCGAGCTCTGCCAAGAAGCAGCGAATATTGAAAGGCCCTTAGAGGGGCTGAAACGTGGAGGCTAACCAAGAGAGTTCTACTTAAGTTGAGGACAACCCAGAGGGCTATGGAACGAAAAATGGTAGGGGTAACTATTAAGAGATAGAAAGCGTGCAGAGTGGGTCAGAGAAATTACTCAAGTTACCGACATTCTAGTAGAAATTAAGAAGAAATGGACATGGGCAGGACATGTAGTGCGACGAGAGGATAACCGATGATCGCTGAGGGTAACAAACTGGATTCCAAGGGAAGGAAAGCGTAGCAGGGGGCGGCAGAAAGTTAGGTGGGCGGATGAGATTAAGAAGTTCGCAGGGGTCAAGTGGATGCAGCTAGCACAGAACCGGGTTAAGTGGAGAAATATGGGAGAGGCCTTCGCCCTGCAGTGGGTATAATCAGGCTGATGATGATGATGATCATCATGATGACGATGATGATGAGAGACAAGGACGTGGCTCTATAACCGGCCTCTTGAAGCGCTGTCAGCAAGCTGCTACGCTACCACACCTACAAGCACTGATAACTTCCATAACATAATTCGTTAAGTTGTTCGTGAAGGATGCGCCGACCTCTGTCGTCGCAAGCGCTGCCACAGATCGCTCTCTCATGGCCGTCATCCGAAAGGAAGTTCAGCAAGCATTGGAAGTTCTTGAAGCGAGGGCTCCGACAGCTCCAACTGAAGGAGCAACAGACGTGATTTATGCTGCTGCATTACACCACCCTGCACTCCTACGCTACCCTCCAAGCCCCCTTCGACGCGAATAAACTGCATCTGAAAGTCCTCACTTGGCCCCCGCCCGCCAAGCCTACGAACGACCTCAAAGCCCCAAAAATTGCGACGCCGGAAGGGCTGCAAACAACCACCCACTGTGCTTCCACTGCGGTGAGGCCGGCCAAATTCTACGCCACTAATAATCAAACTCATCGCCTGCGTGGAATCGCCATCGACGCCCCAGGACCTCTTCATGGCGAATGACCCGATGAAATCGGCAACTACCTGCGCAGGGCAGAGTACGCGTCGTCAAGCCACCTCTCGCTCTTCATTGCCGTACCGCTGAAGATTTGCGTCGCTGGGCCGCAACTGCGAGTGACAGGGTCTTCTAGCCTCAAATAGGGGAAATAAGACAGCAGCCCTTGAAGGTGAGGTTGCTACGCGGCGAACTAAAGAAGATCCTCCACCACTGGCGACGAGTGACAACGCTTCAATAATTACTCCCTGCCACGCACGACGAGAACGTCGACTACTAACCCCACTGCCCAGCGGAGTGAAGACGGCGTGCCTTGGCAGCCACCTCATCACAAGACGAGCAGAGATAGAACACCCAAACCAGCATGCAATGCTAGAACGATAAAAAGTGATCTAGAAGTGGCTGGGGACGATCGCATGGTCGCCGCCTTAGTGGACACCGGAGCTTAATAATCTGTCATCTGTACAGAGTTCGCCCAGCTGAACAACGGAGCGACAACTTTGGACGGTGCACTAACACGCACCGCTGGTGGTAACCTTATTACGCCATCCGGTCGATGCACCGCACGAGCGACAGTAACTAGATGCAATTACCCTACGGGCTTCGTGGTCTTGAAATAGTGCTGCCACGACGTGACGTTGGATACGGACGATTTGAGTGAGCATCGGACGATCATCGACCTTCTGTCAAATTTCCTCACTCTCTCGACGGGTGACGCCATACCTACTACGACGCCATCGACATATCACATCGCTCTAAGCGTCCTCGACGAAGACTTAACAATACCGCCCCGGTCAAGTGTCGTAGAATTTGTGGGCAACGCCGACATCGAAGCAGAAGGAAACGCCCAGTTGCTCTTGGAACGAGGGCTCCGCATCGCAAGAGGTATCGCTCATTTCCAGTGTGAACAAGTTTACGTGCTCGCACGAGCTATACCGAATAATATAGGCATCTCAACAAAGGACCGAAGATTTCTTTTCTCGTTTACCTTGCAGATATCCGGAACGTTTTTTATCTCCCCGAACAACCCGAAGTCGATGCACGTAACCAAGGCTACCAGCCCAGGTTTTATGTCCATCCGGCGCTACCTCGAGCCAAGCAAGATCACGATGATGATGATAGTGGATTTTAATGGCGCAAGGCCGTCGCAGGCCAAAGAGCGCCAAACACAAGGTGAACGGGTTACTCAAGATGGTGTAATGAGCTGGTCTTGAGGTTTCACGAAGAGGTGAAAAAAAAAGTGGTGTATAGGGCCTAAAAATTCATCCAGTTTGTACAATCCCTAAAAAAAGTGGTATGTCGAGCCTAAAAACTCATTCGCGATGTATAATGAACTGTGCAAAAATTAAGAGGATATATATTGCATTAAACGATCTTATCCGTCTTCTAAAGGAGCAACAGGCTGAGATCTACGTCGATTGAAGATTTCATGCAAAAAGCCTACTTTTGATAAGAATTTGAGTACATGCATTAAAGGAAACATTTGGTTGTCCCCTCAAAAAATGGATGGGTGTGCAGGTATTTGATCAGTGTACAATGAGGGAAAATGACGAATCCTTTCTAGTTCAAGTTGTGCACAAACAATTAAAACATGAATGACCGTAAGCCGATCGCGACATCTTGAAAAGTGTAGGGCAAGGGATTTTGATAAAAGATAAGAATGTGTTGTGTATATGTGACAAATTCTCAGCCTGCACAGCTGCTTCTTTAAATCTGTCTCGTTTTCCTGTAGTGTACCTGCCTATCCTTGGCTTTATTGAGTGTAGTTTATCTTCTGTTGCTGCATCCCATTTCTCTTGCCATTGTTGCCGAATCATGTTTTTTATGTGTGGCTTGAGAGGCTGAAATGTGGAGGCTAACCAAGAGGGTTCTACTTAAGTTGAGGACAACGCAGAGGGCTATGGAATGAAAAATGATAATGGAAACATTAAGAGATAAGAAGCGTGCAGAGTGGGTCAGAGAAATAACTCAAGTTACTGACATTCTAGTGGAAATCATAAAGAAGAAATGGGCATGGGCAGGACATGTAGTGCGAAAGAAGGATAACCGATGGTCGCTTAGGGCTACAAACTGGATTCCAAGGTAAGGAAAGCGTAGCAGGGGGCAGCATAAAGCTAGGTGGGCGGATAAGGTTAAGAAATTCGCAGGTGTCAAGTGGACGCCGCTAGCACAGAACCGGGTTAATTGGCGAAATATGGGAGAGGCCTTCATCCTGCACTGGGTGTAGTCAGGCTGATAATGATGATGATGATCAGGGCAGGATAAGGTATCTTGCTAATGTCTGTATTATTTCGAAGGGCAGTTGACGCAGGAAGCCTATCAGCAACCTTGTTGTCTTGTATGCAATCGTGGCCTGGTACCCAACATGTCGTATTTTTTAAGTTTAAATTTATGGGCAGACATAAGGTTGTGAGAGAGATAATTAAGAACTGGGTTCTTGTGCGATTTCTAAGAAGATATAGACGTTAAAATGCTGAGGGAGTCTGTGAAGATTACCGCTGTATGTATTTTGTTTTCAATAATGTGTCTCATAGCTAACAGGATTCCACGCAAGCAAGATTAGCTACGCAACCGTCTTCAATGCTACTGCGAAGGCATTTCATCAGCATCGAAGGTGCGTCAAACTCGACTGACCAAGCACTGTATTGTCACCAACTAGCACACCCGAACTCAATGCTAAGGACCCTATCATGTATCATAGCGGGAACGGCAGGCATCCGCGATCAGGTTAGGGGAATGCTTCGCGATGACGTCCTCCAGCCATCGAAGAGTCCCTTGGTGACGCCAGTTGTTCTAGTGAGGAAAAGAGAAGGAACACTTCGTTTTTGCGTTGATTGCCACCGCTTAAATAGCGTAAACGAAGAAGGATATCTACCCGCTCTCCGCATCGATGACAAACAGGATCGGCTTCATAAGGCAAAGTACTTTTCATCTATGGATTTAAATAGCGCGTACTGGTAAATTGAGGAAGACCGAGGGAGACATCGAGACGATAGCGTCCATAACACCAGACGAACTCTTTGAGTTGAAGGTAATGTCCGTCGCTCTCTGGTCTGCATCAGCTACATTATAGGGCTTTCTTTTGCTTTGTAAGAGGGCCCTCCGTACATGGAGGGGGCTCTCAAATGTCATGTAAGGGGCAACGCCCCCCCCCCCCCCTCTGTAATATTGGCAGTAAATGTTTCTACCACCACCGCCACCACATTATGGGGAGTAATGGATACCGTGTTGGCTGGCTTGAAGTTGCAAATTTCTCTGATGTACTTAGACGAAGTGATTGTCTTCTCCTAAAGCTTTGAAGACAACCTGAAAATGCTTCGGGCGGTGCTCGACGCAATGGAGTCGTGAAGGCTAACATTTAAACCAGATAAAGATCACCTCCTCAACGACGAACTGCGATTTTTTGGTCATATCTTTAGCAAGGATGGTGTTCGCTCAGACCCAGAGAAAACAGCCACTATCGCAAAATTCTACATCCCGCTGACAAAAAAGCTGCATGCTGATTTTTTGGGCTATGCGTTTATTATTAACGATTTACCAGGTTTATTTTTCGCTCATGGCCGCACCACTGACGAAGCATGCAAAAACTGACATATATTTTAAATGGGATGCGCCGCAAGCAGAAGCCTTCGAAATTCACACGACGCAAGCACTGCGGGCCTAGGCACCGTTCTCGTTCAGAAGAGTGCCGGAGAGAGAAAGTCATCGCATACGCTAGCAGGTCCCTCTCAAAAGCCGAAGCGAATTACTCGACGACCGAGAAGGCGCGACTCGCGATCTTCTGGGCAACTTCAACGTTTCTCCCGTACCTACCGCTCGAGCAATGAAAGTGGTAAGCAAACAAGACGGGCTCTAATGGCATGGCAACTTGAAAGGTAATTCTGGTCGTCTGGCAAGACGGAGTCTACGCCTCCAAGAATTTGACATCACGATAGTTTACAAATCACGCCGCAAACATTCTGACACAGACTGCTTGTCACATGCTCTTTTTTGACGCGCCCCCGAAGGGCGATGACGACGATGCCTTCTTAGGACCGATAAGGACCAGAAGATTTGCACAGCAGCAGCGCTTAGACCCAGAGTTGCGAGAACTAGCGGTTTCTCTAGAAGGCAAAATCGCCTCTCCTTCGACCGTGTTCAGGTGTCAGTTGTCGCCCTTCGCGTTGCACAACGACGTTCCAGTAAGGACTTCGTAGCCAACAAGACAACATACCTCCTTGTCGTGCCAAAGGAAGCACGAAAGAAAATTTTTCTGGCTTTCCGCGATGAACCTAAAGCAGGGCACCTCGGGATGGCACGGACGTTGCATCGCATCCAAGAGGAATATTACTGGCCGCGGTTACCTGCCGACGGTGGCTATTACATGAAAACGTGCCATAAATGCCAGCGACGCAAGACGCCCCCTATCAGACCAGCTGGGCTACTGAATCCCATGACACCATTGACCAAATCGTTTCAACAAATTTGGAGCCCCGTTCCGACTTTATCTGCCGGTATCAAATGGGTCATCATGGCCACCGATTACCTTACCCGCTACTCGGAAGCAAACGCATTGCCTACCGCATGAGAAGTAGCCAACCTTTTCGTCGAGAGCATTCTTCTGCGACACGGGGCCCCCGACGTGCTTATCACTGACCGGAGAACAGTTATTACAGCAGAAATTACTCGCGCCCTCCTAACGTACAGTCAGACAAGCCACGGGAGGATGACCGCCTACCACCTGCAGTCGAGCCAACTCACGGAATGTCTGAATAAAACGATATCGGACATGCTCATCATGTACATCGACGGCGAACACAAGACCTGGGATGTCATATATTGCCGTACGCGATCTTCCCGTATGACACCGCCATCTAGAAGGCAAGCAGAGCGACCCCCTTGAAGCGTGTGTATGGTAAGAAGCCGATAGCGACGCTTGTGCGATGCTGCCGCAGGTGACAGAAGACAACCTCGACGTCTGCGCCTACCTGCAGCGTGCAGAAGGCCGACGACTCACACAGCTGCGCATCAAAGATCAACGCACCGACGTCCGACGATAAACCCTGCGACGACGCGGCACAGAATAAAAAAACGGGAGATCAAGTGTGGGGTATTGACGCCAATGCGCCGTTGCGCGGACTTAATGAAAAGCTCCTGAGGCGGTAGTTCGGACCATACAGAGATCTCCGACGCATCGAACAGCTTGTCTCCGAGATCATCTCCGACGGACGACCTCATCCCAAAGACGCAGGGACACCCAGGAATCGTCCATGTTGTGCGCCTCAAACCTTATTACGCAAGCTAAAAGAAGTTTAATTTCTGTATTCTGTTCACCTTTTTTATGCTTGCTTTTGTAAGCATCGGGTCAATGCCTTCTTATGGAGGAATAATGCCGCAAACCGTTCAAGCCTTCATTTGCTCTTTTTTCGACAGTCGCCGGCTTGCGGCCTTATCGGTCTGATTCTGGCGCTCTGATAATTCTGTATTATTTGTTCATGCCAGCGGTCGCGCTACGCAGCTTTATCAGATTCTTTGTTACGCAAGATACGCCGAGGTGTGTATCTAAGATTTCGATGACTCGCGTCTGTTTTTGAAATGTTCTAGGTTGTGCTAGTCATCATTTGCGACTTTAGGTGGATAGTTCATCGCCGCGAATAAATTAGGCGTTTGTCGGTGTTACGGCAATTGTTATCGCCACCGCCAATTCGCTTAGTTCTTTTGTGGACGAGAGTCAGCCCAAAGATGAGTTTATGTTACCTTTAAGTCTGCTCATTAGTTACCAAACGCGGTGTCACCAATACGTGAAAATATGATACACTGTATTATGGTGCGTGCGGAGAGAACGAGACAGCACATAGGTGAATGTTATGAAACTTAGTTGCCTCAATGATTCGCTAGTTTCTTTGGAGAGACCATTTAAACTAAATAGGTGCACTTCGAGATGGACTGTTACATGACTCCTTCTGGTAGCTGATAAATAGCTGGTGGCGTCCAATAGACGGCTTATGTGAAGTCTCTGATTTGGGCACTTGTTAACATGCAGCCTACCTAGAACGTAGCCTACAGCAGTTCTGCAATTCCCCTAGTTGTCATGCCGATAAGGCCGGCATGCGGCTGGGAGTAGGCACTTTGGTCTTGACCGCTGACAATTTCTGCCAGTTGTGGCAAGTTGCTTACAGTGAACCGCCAACCAACGGAGTATAAGTTCGTAGGCCAGGTCGGATGCCGACCTGAAATAACATTTTTCCGTCCATTACCCGTATCACATGGGATGTCTAAGTTTTGTAGAAGCCACAAACTTAGGCAGCTCTAATGAATGGGAGGTTGAGTTGCGAATGAAACTTTTGCAGTTAAAGCTTAGCATAGCTAGAATCTGGGCTATACTGGGCTAGGTTCGTGCACTTCGCCCATGCCACCAAAAGGCTGCTACTGAGGATGCGATGTTAGCATGGCAAACGGTTCAGCCGGAGCCGAGCGCGCCGCCGCCCGACCATCGGCTACACGGCGCGTGACATAGCCAAAGCTGCTACTGCGCATGTGCCGTAACTATGGCAACTAGCGGCGCCGTTCCGCAGGTGTTCCTCCACTACGCTCCTACATATAGGAAGAGAATCTAGCGGCATTTGATCAGATACGCGCGGAGAGGATGCCGACACGGAGAGGTGCAGGAGGGTAGTTTGCACACTAGGAATACGCGCACCCCAGCAGACACCTGGCCGACCGCCATCGCATGTGCAGAACATAAAAATGAATTCTGCCTACAACGGAATAATTTCCACCATTAGGGGATCATAAACGTGCGCAGACATCGCACAGCTGACGGATGTCTCTCCATCGTCAAATCTGCTATGTCGTCCCGCGGCATACAACATAGACAGCCAATCATGGAAGCACGAAGATTAAAGTCTTTTTGTTACGAAAGTAGGAAGCAATTTAAATTCTGCACGTGCCAGCAAACTGATTCTAACGAAGCCACTACTACTGGCTGTTGACGACAAATACATGAAAGCGAAAATGTGAAAGAAAGAAGAAAGCGACACGTCACTAACAGCTTTTGTACGCCACTGAAGCGGCGGCGATTGCAATGATGCATGCGCGACATATGGAGAGACATCGGTGGGAAGTATCTTCAGTCACAAATGTTCTCTCACTAGGTTCTTAGCCACGGAAAGCAGGAATCAGCCATCCACCGTCCACATTTTTGCTGGCGTTGCGATTGCAGGGAGCAGAAGAATAGACTGAACGGGCCTGCCAACTGGCTCTAGCTGAGTCAGCACCGCCGCCTCGTGCTGGCAGGGACTGAGAGACGAATTATCCGAAATGAAAGAAAGCCGTACATCACAACAGCTGCTTTACACCACCGTAGCGGCTGTAGGCGCAATGACGGCCGCACGACATACACGTTTTCTCCAAGGGGGTTTATGAAGGCACCTTGCTTCTATTCGGTGCCCAGAAATGAAAACTCTCTCGCGAAACCTATACGTAGTCCTATTCAGATTCACACCATTTTCTCGTAGCCACTGAAGCATCTTCCGAAAAAGTGGCATGTGCTCTCTTCCGACGAAGATGATGCTGTACAGTATACCTACACATCTGGCATATCCTGAAGGACAGCTTCCATGAAATACTGCGACACAGCAACGACCAGAGCAATACCGAAGGCTATGTGATTGTGGCAATGCAGACAATGGTGGGTGCTCATGATAGCTAACGTTTTCGCTTCCTCGTCAACCTGAATGTGGTTATAAACCTTTCGCATTTCGAGTGTACCCAACAGCTCGCCTCGAGAGAAGGTTGAAAAACTGTCAATTTTCTGGATGTAGTACTAGTGTTGTATATTGATTTACAGCGAGCTTAAATATATGCACAGTTCGATGTCTCCGTTGTTCTTTGCTACAGCCACAGCTACTAGATGTGTTGCTGATTCAGTTACACTGATCTGCGCCAGCTCTCCGACTTCAACAAGGCGGTAAATCTCGTCGTGTACTTAAGCCCGTAAGGCATACGCAACTGTTCTAGCCAAACGAAAGTGCGATTCATAGCGTTCTTTCATAGTTAGTTCTCCGCATCACCCCAGCTCCTCAAAAATATTTGAAAACGCGTGAAAAACTTTGTGTAGTTAAGGTCATTGTGAGAAACATTTACGGCTCTAATAGTCCCGTCCTCCGAAAGGAACACACCAGCTTTGCTGAAGGGGTCTGTCATGTTTAGTTCGTGAAGAAGCCCTTGGCAATCCACAACCAGTGAGGTGCTCTCTGCCACTCACCCTGCTGCACGTCCACGTCCAGATTGTCGAAAAAAGGCATCGGGCTAAGGAAACAATCATCATCATCATCAGCCTGATTATACCCACTGCAGGGCGAAGGCCTCTCCCATATTTCTCCACTTAACCCGGTTCTGTGCTAGCTGCATCCACTTGACCCCTGCGAACTTCTTAATCTCATCCGCCCACCTACCTTTCTGCCGCCCCCTGCCACGCTTCTCTTCCCTTGGAATCCAGTTTATTACCCTCAGCGACCATCGGTTATCCACTCTTCGCACTACATGTCCTGCCCATGTCCATTTGTTCTTCTTACTTTCCGATAGAATGTCGGTAACTTAAGTTAATTCTCTGACCCACTCTGCACGCTTTCTATCTCTTAATGTTGCCCCTACCATTTTTCGTTCCATAGCCCTCTGGGTTGTCCTCAACGTAAGTAGAACTCTCTTGGTTAGCCTCCACGTTTCAGCCCCATAGGTGAGTACAGGCAAGATGCAACTGTTGTACACTTTCCTCTTGAGCGATACCGGTAAGCTGCTAGTCATAATCTGCGAGTGTTTGCCAAATGCGCTCCATCCCAATCTCATTCTTCTTGTTATTTCCTTATCATGGTTCCGATCTGCGGTTACTACCTGTCCTAAGTAGACATATTCGCCTACTACTTCCAGTATTTCGCTACCTAATGTAAAAGGAAAAAATAGAGGTGTTCATTAAGCCGGCCACCATTTCCTATGCTTTATGAAGATGGGTTTGGAGTTACGCCCTTTGTTGACCAAGTATCCACAATCGGAAATAGCTTGCTGCCCTCCCACGTTAGCATTTGCGCAAGCAATTTCACGACGTCCTTTTTTGCCGAGCTTTGCAATAGGAGCACATGCAGCATTCCTTCCTCACTTTCGTCTTCTGATTTAATAAAATGTGCGTTGTCTTTAAGCGAAACCGGCTTGCCATGCATGCCCTGACAAGATGTCATTTTATCGCTATCCAGTTAAAAGAGCGATAGCACCGGCAGCCGTCTGTTGCATTGACGTTGTGAGCGAAATATTGCAAGCATCGCACTGGCAGGTAGTAGCTTGCAGTGACCTAGCCTAGCTCTAACTAGGCGTAGGGTTGCCAGCATTACGTTTGTAGGAGCTCCCAAGTTCAACCTCTTCATTCATTTTGGAAGCCGATATGAGAAGCAGCATGCCATGATCAATGTTACCACATTGCTGGCAGACGGCATCGCAAGGTTGGGGCGCAGCTGTCACATGAACCGCGTTGTAATTCTAACATCGAAGATTTAAGTGTTCATGAATCGTAGCTGTTCTCCTTAGCCGTACTTGCCAGAATGTAGAAGGGTAGGTACCGTTAGGCAGAAGGATAGATACCATTGCAGAACCTTTGACACCCGGTGTCGCCATGTGCTTCTATCCGCTAGAATCGCCCTGAAGGGTAGATCAACTTTAGGGTCTTCGTGGTGACAAATATATCCAGGTTCATATTCTTGCACTGGCCAACAAGCATTCACCTTGAATATTTTCATGAACGCAGCCAGGGCTTTTTCGTGAAATTGGCTTTCTGAAAATATGGTAAAACAGCGTTCCTTCTCAGGCAACAGGACCCTTATGTCCTATAAACACATCAATTTTGTTACTTTGTTCACTGGATTACGTTTGGTTGCTTTTGTCTTGGTGCGCTCTTGAACTTCCAGGTACTCTGTAATGCAATGAGGCCTATAGTGGTATTTCACCTTTCCGTCTGTTGACGTTGACATCTTCAGCTTTCTCGCCTCGTCTAGTATGGGTTCGAAGGCATGCTTGAGACGTAGCTTGAATACGTTACTGTTGCTCTCGGGAATCTGTTGGCCATCAGATGTGAAAACTTTGCCTTCTTGTAAGCAGTTCTTCATTTTGGAAGGTTTTCGCTTTAGGTGACTAACAGATTCCCGGGAACGCTAGAAACGTACTAGAGCTAGACCCCAAGCATGCCTTCGAAGCCCTTCTGAAGTCAACCGTCCGACAGCCCAATGATTCTCTGACGAACTTCACAGGAGATATGAAATGTCTTTTCAGACGTGGCAATACTCAAATGATAGAAGTCAAGAGAGTCAAGGTGCTGATTCGTGGTATCAAAGAAGAACTGCTGGCAGCATTCGTTCACAATCCTCCGCAAATAGTGGGAGATTTTGTTAATTAATCTTCCACCATTGAAAAGACCCTCGATGCACTAGTTCACCAGTACGACCGCCCTCCTCTTATTACCTAGGATAGGACGTTTTCCAAGATCAAGAACCTAAGGTAATTCATTCACGAAGTCGTTCAAATGAAGTCTCTTATGGATTTCGTTCGTAAAAATTTCAAGAGGTATTAGGCAGCCCTCAGGCGAGGACTTCAATACTAGCAGGTGCAGCAGTGAACCATGCCGCAGTGTTCAGCCGCTCTGTGTTTTTACGAGACCTTTCAAGCCACCCCGACGAGAACACGTTCTCCCTCAACACCATCTCTTGGCCAACACCCGCAAAGCTACGTTCCGCCCTCCAGCCACAGGAAATGTGGTGTCTGAAGCACGTCCAAAAACCGTAATTTGTGGTTCCATTGTGGCGACACCAGCCACATCCTCCACCGCTGCCCTTACAAAGGTATCGGCGTGCGCGGCTTCACCATTGACACTTATTGTTGCCGGCCAAAACCGCCCAGAAATTCAGCCGGACGCCAAACTTCTCCGGCGAACGCCTCCTACACAACATCAAGATACTTCTGTGCAATCTACCGGTGCGCTGGAGGCGAGCCTTGCCAAGGGGAAAGAAGCGACGTGTTTGAACATGAGCTGAGCATCCTGACAGCTCGGTGCCTTGGCCTTGGCTGTGGACCTCTTCCCGCCCCGCAGCATATTTGAAGCAAGAAGGCAGCAAGCTCTCCCATTTGCCCTGCGAAAGTGCTGCCGTCGGATTGGACCATATGAGCGTCAACGGGTTCTCGGTTTACGGAGACTCAAGTGCTTCCGTTCGAGACTTCGAGAGTGAGTTCATCACTAGCGTCCATAGGGAGCAGTTCGCCCCCTGAGAGAGCGGACGCGTCGGGGAACAGTCGCGTATGGCTATGTTAGCTTTTGGCCCCAGAGCGGAATTCGTTGTGTAAATGCCTGTAAATAGTGTAGAAAGCCTTTTCTTCATCTCACCAGCGCTGACTCGAATTCGTCGCTATGGCCCAGGGAGCTGACAACCCTCGTTCATGAAACGGGTGACGAGCGCTACGCAACCAGCTCCTTGGCGCAACCCTGTTGACGGTGGGCTACTGTGTGATAACCACACCGGCACAAAATTGAATGGCAGCTGCTGGGTTGACCGGCGTCAGGCATCGCGGCGCGGTGAGTACCTAAAGTTTGCCTCAAACGCCAGACTTTCTCTGACACACAGGGTAGCTTAGAGAAAGGCTGAGCGTAGCATAGTGTTAACCTTGCATGTTTCAAGCCTACAGGAAGTATTTTGAAATCCAAGGGATGCTGAAAGGGCAATCAGTGTAAGAAAAGCTTGCGCGTCTCTTGCTAGGAGCGAGATAGCGAACGTCTTGTACGCTAATCTAAAAAGGCAAACAACAAGAGCCCGGTGTAAATGATGGAGAGTTACAAGGTCAGAGAACTTCTCCATATTTGTGATGAGTTGAGCATCAATTTGGGCTCGACAAAAAGAAAATTCTTGAGATCATGCAGGCAGACAAAGGGACGGCTAAGGAAGCCGGAGTGGCCTGGGATGATATTCAAGAGAGGAAAAGGAAGGAGGAAGCAAAAAGGCTAGAACTCCAAAAGCGCGACGAGCGTGCAAGGCTTGAACGCGATGAGCGTAAACGATTAGAACGCAAAAGGCGGTTTTCCCACTTAAAGAAGCTTACGTAGCTTGAACTTTCGGCACATGAAAAAAGTCTTGAACGGCATGAATCTTTAATTACAAATCAAGGTAACAGTTCGAAGCCGCGAGAGCGTCTGCAACCGTTCCTCATCGCCAAGGATATGGCAGTGTGTCAGACTTCGAGTGTTTCTGCAAAAGTAAGCGCTTCGAGCGAGACACTTGGGCACAAAAATTGGTAGCTCTTCTCTCAGCTGAGGCGTCGGAAGAAATCAAGCGCGTGTTAAATGGTGACTTGAAAAACTACGATTACCTGAAAGAGTCCTTACTGAAAAGACAACGGCTGCAACCAATGGAGGTTAAGGACAGGTATCAGGGTGCGAAAAATTGTACCAAAACGTTCTTGGATTTGGCGTATCAATTGAAAGCCGCTATAACCGAATGGCTAGACTGTCAGGAAGTCTCGGAGCAAATTGTATTAGCACCAGAGAATGAGGCACCGCTTGGGGAAGCGGCCGAGTAACGCGACCGCAGCAGCGAGCCGAGCCGATCGAGCCTCGAACAGAACTGTCTCAGGTTACCCTGGTCGAGCCACTGGCAGCTGAGAGGGTTGGAGCCGGTTCCATCGGCGAGAAAGCCGCAGTGACACCGTCCTGTATGCCGCCCCACGTAGCTGTAAGCAATCCACGAAACGGGATACTGGCAGTAAATCAACCACCTGACAACTCAGAAGCAGAAGTTGTAAAGTGTGGCGGAGATGTCGTCAGGCTAGTAGACGACAAATTGGCAATTTCCGAGATCAGTGTTGTCGTAGATCATCATTCGCGGAAAAACGAAGTGCCGTTCGTGGAAATTGCGCAGCCCACGAGTGTTGAACAGCGAAGGCAAACCCATGACACGCACGCTGTCGAGAGTCACACTTGTGAAGTCCACACCGAGCGACTAGACAGGAGCCATGAAGGTTCTTGTCCTGACGCGCTTAATTGCAATGGCGAAAACAACCCTAGTGCGAACATGGACCTCAGGCGATCCAAAGCGCCCCAGCCCTCAGACGACCTTGATCGTGCACCGGTTAACGCTGAGCGATGCGGCACACCGGCAGATCAGGGTAACTTGAGTGGCGAGTCTGCAGAGGATATGCCTAGCTCGGGGATTGGCGTGAGTAAGCCTTGTTCGGACGCGACTGGCAGTGAGTCATGCGCTGTTGACCGCAATGCAAGCGCGGTGCTGCACTCCGACGATGCTGGCGCCATACTCGCTCCGGTTACAGGCAGCTTGAAAGAGCTAGCAACAAAATAATGAAAGCAAACATTCAAGTGCAGCCGCCGAAAAGAACGGAAAGGCAGGTGCATGAAAGAATGCTGTCACCGAACGGTGAGAAAACGCAAACAATCGCGAAAGGAAAACAAGCGGCGTACCCAGCGGCACAAATGCACTCTTGCTGAGAAAATGCGCGATTGGTGCGCAAAGCGTAAGAAACGAGACAGATCGTTCAACAATGCGAGTAACTTGTGCTCGTCTGTTTTTTCACGTACAAAGTGGAAAAAAAGGTCTCATAGAGAAATGAACAGACGAAGTTGTAGCGGAGGCAGGAGAGCCAAACCGCCCGAATACTGCTAGGCGTCCTGCCGTTTGCGGAAGAGAGCAGCACAATGCGAACTTGGATGCTTTGAGTCATGCATTCGACACGTAGCTACCTTCGACGAGCGCTGTTGGCAGATCGGGGCAAAATTGAATGGCCTCCTTGCTTCCTCAGGTGTCGTTTACGGTCCAAGTGATTTCAATGGGACTTTTTCATTATTGATTATTACTTTACCCTGCTATTTAATGTATCATTATTGTGCACAATTGTTGTTTGAACCTTGTGTACTGCATCCTACAATTGTCTCTTGTTATAGTGGGAGCAAACAGGGGACAACAATTTGGATCATTGAATTTGAAATTTTGCCTCTGGTGTTTGAGGGGTGACCGAGGGCACTTGCGTGTGCTGAATGTCTCCTGTTGTCGGTTGGTTTTGCAAGCTGCAGAACAGTCAACTCCTACCAGTGGAAACAGACAAGGGTATCGGAGCGACCTGAGCGAAGTTTCGCGACGTGCCCCGGCAACAAGGCTGTCGGCAGAGATCCCGACCTGGTGAGGGGAACCCGAGGCACGTGAGGCTACCTAGCGCCCGGACACTGGACTTGAGCTTGGAGGAACTTGGCGAAAGAGTGCGTCCGGCATCCGAGCCACATGCGAACAGCTCGTCTTCCCAGCGCATTGTCTGATGGCGGGGGTGCTGTTGTGCCCGGCCAAAGCCGCCCAGAAATTCAGCCGGACGCCAAACTTCTCCAGCGAACGCCTCCTTCACAAAATGTAGATGCTTCTCCGCAAAGCACTAATGCTCTGGAGGCGAGCCGTACCAAAGGGAGAGAAGCGACGTGTTTGAACATGAGCTGAGCTGCAGACAGCTCGGCGCCGTGGCCCTGGCAGTGGACCCCTTCTCCTCCCGCGACATATTTGAAGCAAGAAGGCAGCGAGCTCTCCCAACGGCCCTGCGAAAGTGCTGCCGTCGGATTGGACCATTTGAACGTCAACGGTTTCTCGGTTTACGGAAACTCAAGTGCTTCCGTTCGAGACTCCGAGAGTGAGTTCGTCACTAGCGTTCATCGGGGAGCAGTTCGCCCCCTGAGAGAGCGGACGCGGCGGAATCTCCCCGGCCGTCACTGCGCGAGAACAGTCGCGTATGGCTATGTTAGCTTTCGGCCCCAGAGCCGAACTCGTTGTGTAAATGCCTGTGAATAGTGTATAAAGTCTTTTCTTCATCTCACCAGCGCCGACTCGGATTCATCGCTACCGCCCATCGAGCTGACAGCCCTCGTTCATGAAACGGGTGACGAGCGCTACGCAACCAACTCGTTGGCACAAAATGTTGACGGTGGGCTACTGTGTGATAACCCCACCGGCACAACATCCTCTACGACCCAGCCCAGGCGAAAGACTATATAACATCGACGATTTTCTATACACGGCACATTTCCAGTTGTAAGCCATTTGGGTTTGGCAGCGGCGTCAGCTGCTCACAGATGCAGGCTAACAATGCTCGTCTGTTTTATTTCAGTTGGCGAACAGTACTTAGACGTTCTAAGGGAAGACCCATGGCATTGCCCGGGAACCAGGCTTCGCTGCAACAACCGGCTGCATGCATCGACGGTATTCAGGCCTCTTGTGGCGTGTCATAGCCCTGTGTTGAATTTGGGCTTTGACACTTTCCCCATACAAACATCAGCTCTACGTCCGCCATATGTGGACAAATTCCTTATCGTCGTTGGCTGGTGGGCGCAGAACTACTCATTTTGGCAGTGCGGCAGCGGCTCACGGATGCAGGCTAACAGCGCTCGTTTGTTTTAAAGGTTGGTAACATGTTCTTTTACATCCCTAACAAAGTGTACTCTGTAATGCCTATGCTGCTGCTGCCATAAATGTTAGTGTTCTCGTGGGTCTTTGTTTTGTCGCGTTGTTACGTGGTCGCCTTCTCTAAAGCTGTAGCAGGGCTTTCGTAACTATATGGAGGACTCACATCCTGATCGCATTGACGGCGTGGTGAAGGTACTTGCTGAGAAGGCCCCTACTAGCATCAAAGAGGTTGGCAAAGTTATAAATGAATTAGGCACTACGCTAGATGCCCTCGCAGTCGATATTAAAGCGCACGTGTTGAGAGCTTTCAGTGAGAGCTTACAGAGGTGGAGACTGAAAACCATGAGATTCAAAAGCAAAATCAACGGGTGGCCAGGTGGCTTGCTGATACAAAGGCGGAGATTGTTGAACTTAAGCAACAAGGAAGGAGCATATATGTAGAGATCCTAGGGCTTCCAGTTGTTGATAATGAGAACCTAAAGACGACAGTGGAGAAAATCGCAACTTGTCTGGAAATTGAGCTGTCAGAGGGAGACGTTCATGTGGCCCATCGTGTGCCCTTCAAGGATAAGGATAAATCAAACGTTGTGGTAACATTCTCGAGCAGGGTTTCTGTTTCCTGCTAAAAAACAAGAATGAATGCGTCACTTGGCCTTGGAAGGCACTAATTCAATCTACATCAACCAGGTTCTCTGCTTAGAAAACAAGATAAGGTTCAGGAAAGCTTGGGAAATTAACAACGAGGAAAAAATGGAAGTGTGTATAGATATCCCAGGGCCGATGTTTGATGCGGTAAGTTGAAAACTCAAATGTTATACACATTAAGTCTGAAGGGAATCTTAAGAAAGTTTGTAGGTTTCTGAACGAAACACTCCATCAACATGGCCTCTCTTTGAGATTTTAAAAAACAGAAGTGTAATGGCTTTTCAGCTTTCCTCTAATGTGCGAAGTCTGCGTAGAAATTTAAAACCTCTAGTATTTTATATACCTCGGCAAAATGTTTTTTTTTTTTTACCTTGTTGCTGTGAGCGAAACATGTTTAAAGGCCAACGAGATATTCAGCATGCCGGGTTACGGTCTGTTATCACAACCACGCAACTCGCTTGCTCACGGGCGCGGAGTTGCTTTGCTTGTACAAGAGCATATCCTGTACGCAATCTCCGATACACCCGTCCGTAATGGCGTTAAAGAAACGCGTTTTATCGAGATTGCAGAAGGTGCCATCATTGGCGTAAGCTGCCGTCCGCCAGGTTGTTCGATCAGAACGTTTCATGAAATGTCAGTCAGTGCTTTTGAGCGTTGCCTGCATACACCGGGAGACCATTGTAGTTGTAGGACACTTTAGTATTTACTTATTGTGCGATACTGGCAATGAATATATGCTACTTTTGCAGTCTTTCAACCTACACATTGTAATCACAGAGCCTACGCGTAGTACCCTTATTCATAATGCCCTTTGTAGCGTGATAATGTTTTATGTGCTGGTGTAATTTTTTTTCATTTAAATAATGCAGGTCCGCTTACGGGGTCCGAGCAGGTGGGCATACAGAAAGCTTACATTCAACACAAACAAGTAGAATGCACATTACGGCAATAACACATGTCTAAGTAAATCGGGTAATACAAACATTTTAGATGGCTGACATGTACAAGCGGCTTTTCAAGATTATTATCAAGAAGAAGTAATGAAACAGTGTTAGCAGTGAAAAACAAGTAGGTAAAAAGTAGGCGCCATGACGAGCAAAACGTGATCAGATTAGCATATGAAGATAGATCTCTCAGTACTAAAGTACGGGATACTCTAGCCTATGCGGACCGGCTAAAACTACGCGAGTGCTTATGAACTGTTAGTACAAAAAGTAAGAAAAAAGTGAAGCGTAGTGTAAGTAAATAATCAGAGCCCCTTGGGGATCATTGAGGGCATTACTCTGCGGAGAGAGTGGCTTCAATCTTTGTTGCGAATGTTGCTAAAGTTGGCGCATTGTTCCATTCACGGATGGCGGATGGAAAAAAATCAACGCCTAAATGCATCTGTATGACAGGAATATTCAAGTAAAGTGAGAGCATGTTTGCGACGTGTCTGTCGAGATTGTGATGGGTAAATATATTTGGACACATTGATGTTAAAATTGTTATGCAATAGTTGATACAAAAATTTCAAACGTGCGTGCTTTGCTCGTATTGAGAGCGTCACAAGACCTGAGATAGCTGCAAGGTGATGGTGATGATGATGAATTTAATTGGCGCAAGGGCGCCTCATGCCAAAGAGCGCCAAACACAAGGTGTACGGTGTACTCAGGTTGGTGTAATGTGCTGGCTGTGATTTTTCATGAAGAGATAAAAAACAGTGGTGTATAGAGCCTAAATATTCATTTGCTCTGTACAATCACTAAAACAGTGGTGTATAGGGCCTAAAATTCATTCGCGATGTATAATGAGCTGTGCAAAAATTAAAAAAAGAATATGTAGATGTTTTAAAAAGTCTCATTCATCTTCCAAGCAGGAATGAGCTAAGACCAACGTCATTGAGAAATTTCAAGAAAAATACCTACTTTCGATAGGAATTTGAAGACATGCTTGAAAGGAAACGTTGGGTTGTCACCAAGAGAAATGGATGGGTGAGAAGGTATTTGGTTAGTGTACAACGAGAGAAAATGACGCCTCCTTTCTGGTTCAAGTTGTGCACATATAATTAAAACATGAATGACTGTAAGGCGACCACCACATCTCGAACAGTGTGGTGCAGGAAAGTTAGTTAAAAGATATGTATGTGTTGTGTATGTGTGACCAATTCTCAGCCTGCACAGAGCTACTTGTTTGAATCTGTCTTGTTTTTCTACGGTGTACCTGCCTATCCTTGGCTTTATTGTGTGTAGTTTATTTTCTGTTGCTGCGTCCATTCCTCTTGCCATTGTTGCCGAATCATGTTTTTGATGTGTGGCTTGAGGTCACGATAAATTATCTTTTCAATGTTTGTCATTTCGAAGGACAGCTGATGCAGCGATTCAAATTTATCGATTCCTCTTCTGCCTGAAAGGCCACACAGGACCTTGAGTACGCAGGGTGTGTGCCCTCACAGTTCACATATTCGAAGTCATTCGCACTGCAGTTATTGGTTGCATGGTCGTGAGCGCTGCACTTTGCACATGTAAGGCGTCCTCGACATGTCTGGCTGCCATGCCCATACCGCTGGCACTTGAAGGACCTGCGGGAGTTTGGTATGTAAGGGCTTACTTTACATCGGATGAATTCTACATTGATGAACTCAGGAAGTGCGGTCCGGTTGAAAGTGAGAACGATATGTTTCGTTCTGATTTCCTCGTTCTGTCGACTGATTGTTATTCTTCGAACCGCAGTTACACCTTCGTTTTGGAGGCCTTCAAGGAGGCCTCATTCTGTTTCATTGAAGAGGTCTCACTCAGAAATCATTCCCTGGCAGCTCTTAAGATTGTGGTAAGGCGATACCTGAACATCAAGGTGAGCAAATGTCTTTGTTGTGATGAGCTTTTCTGACTGGCTTTTGTCTGATACCTCTGTTAGTAGGTCACCAGATTCTACTTTCATGGCTTTATAGTTTGTCCCAATGATGGCCTTCAGCGAGCTGGCTATCAGAAAAAGACTGATAATTATCACAGGACAAGAAGCTTTGGGAAGTTCTCAGTCGGTGCCCTGATTATTTGTGTCACTTCGGTGCGACTCGTTTTCGGAGGTCTATCAAGTTTTTTTGATGATTGTTTTTCCATGAATTATGGGTGGTATAAGGGTTCCTAATATTCTGTCGCCTCTGTTTCACCCTTATATGCAGAGGAAGGTCCAGGAGCCCCTCACCTGGTAGACAGGTGAGGAGCCCGTCGGCCGAGGCTTGAGCACGACTTCGACCGCCACCGTTCACAGGTTCTTCCCTCCACCTTTAAACCTATCCCCACGGTACGGATTACAGCTTCGGTATGGCGGCTCAGGGTTCGTGGTGGCGTCAAGCACCAACACCTCATTACACAAGGTGCCCCTGCGCGGGGCGGCAAGGTGAGTTGGAGAGTCAGTACGCCTATATTTATTACGGATAAACCGCAGTGCCTTTCTTTGTATTTTTTCTAGTTTTGCTCTGCTGGTTGCTGTGTGCGGGAACAAAATAGTGTGTGCGTACTCCAAATCTGGTCGTATGAATGTTGTATACGCTAAGAGTTTAGTGAATGCTGGTGCAAGCCGAATACACCTTCTTAAAAAGAGCAGTTTACGCAGATGCTGATGTTTTAATATCGATGTGTGCGTCCCATCTGAAGTCAGCGGTTAGTGTGACACCAAGATATTTATGCTCGGAGACTTTGTTAAGAGGAGTGCCATGAATGTTGTACGGGAAACATGATGGTTCCTTTTTCCCGTTATTGTCATACATACAGATTTTTATTAATAGTCATCTGCCATCTTTCTCACCAGTGCACTAATGTGTCAAGCGACTGGGAAAGCGCAATGTGGTTCTGATGATTTTCTAGTATTCGGTAGATGATGCAGTCTTCGGCGTATAGCTTGATTTTACAGTTAATTCGAGCGGTGATTTCGTTATTCTAAATTATAAATAATAGCGTGCGAAGGACGGAGTCTTGGAGGACACCTGAAGTGACCGCGATTATTGTGGAAGGTTTATTTGCGAACATTACAAATTGAGAACGGTTAGATAAGAAATCTTTATTCCGGTCCAGAATATTTCCCCGCGATCATGCATTGCAGCTTAGCGATTAGTTTGTTATGACACACGCAATCAAATGCTTTGTAAAAATCTAGTATTATGATGTCAGTTTGGCTGCCGGTATCAATGATGTAGGCTAAGTCATGAACGACTTCAGTTAATTGAGTGATGGTCGATAGGCCTCGGCGGAATCCATGCTGGTCAGGTGATAGCAAATTTTTACGCTCCAGATAATCGGTTAGGTGTTTTGAGATTATATGTTCGGAAATTTTGTATGCTGTGCTAGTCAATAAAACGGGCCTGAGGTTTGATGCAGTACCACGTTTAGAGATAGAGACCACTTTCGCCAACTTCTAGTCATCCCGTAGTTTTGACAGTGACAGTATTTTGCGGAATATTAAGCCGGGGTGTCTGCTGCACTATTCGGCGTATATTTTAAAAACGTACTTGGTATGTTATCCGGCCCGTTGGCTTTCTTTGTATCGATGTTCAAAAGAAGATTATAAATTCCGCTATCGCTTATGTTTATTCCTCCAATATTTTCGGTTTGGTTTGTTTCAATCGGGAGAATAAAGCAGTTATCTGCAGTAAATACAGAGTGGAAAACGTCATTAAAATATTTAGCTTTACAAGTCATTTCGTCTGCTGTCTGTTGGAATTGCGACGTGTTTTTATGGCGGAAATGGTTTCAGAACCTGTGCGGACTGTTAGTAGGAACGTAAGCCAGTCTAACACTAAAAGAGTGTTCTTTTGATTTCTTACATTTTTCTTGAAATTTTAAATAGCGCTGGATAAGTTCACTCTTCTGTTAGGGTTAGTACTTGGTCCTAATAGAGTGTCGTAACCTTTTTACTTTGCGTTTCGCAAATTACTTCTCGCGTGATTCACGTTTTTTGTTTGTGTTAGGCCGGTTGTTTCTTGATGGTACATATCTGTGTATGCCGTGGAAAATAATTTCCTTGAACTGAAGCCAGAGGAAATTTACGTCCATGTCTATTTCAGATGTTGCTTTGAAAAATGTGTCGAACTCGTGTGAAAGGTGGGTTAATATACTAGCGTCGTCAGCTTTATTAAAATTGCTTTCAATCGATTGCCATGAATTGGTTGTTACAGCAATATCGAGTGGAAGCACGTAGACTGGTATGCTGTGATCAGAGATTCTATCAATTATATTGAGAGTGGCTTAGTGTGGTGGTAAATCCTCGCTTACAAGTATTATATCGAGAATGTTCTTTGTGATGCCTAGTATGCGATTTGGACGGGACACTGTTTGGTGTAAGTTGAAATGTAACATTAAATCAATAAGTGGATTTGAGGTTGGAGTGATATGCTGCATGGTAACCCAGTCAATATCCGGAAGGTTAAAATCGCCCATGATGATTATTCTGTAATTACGTACATATTCTTGCATATAATCGTAGACAGCACTCAAGCACTCATGCCCAGAAGAAGGGCTCGGATAAATACTTCCCACGACAGTGTTCATACCATCACATAAAACTTTGCAAAACACTGCCTCTGCGCCCGGAACATACGGCAGAAGAACAAAGGAAAAGTGATCCTTAATCAACAACGCAATGATGCCACTCCAGACTGCCTATCTTTACGAATTACTGAGTAATTCGGCGGGAAGATTTTGTAACTACCAATGTCAGTCGATAGCCACGTTTCCGTGGCCGCCACAATATGTGGATCTTGGTCAATGAGAACAATTTCGAGGTCGTCAATTTTATTCAGTACACTTCTGGCATTTATGTTTAACAATGTTAATTTTTTTGTGATTGCGCTTTTCGGCGCGTCATTGGGGGGCTGGTTAAGCTTTCGTTTTGGCTTTCCGGGCAGTTGTTTCTTCGTTTTTTCCCCCAACAGCACTATTTCCGCCTTCTCACTATCCCGGACAAACGCTTGTCCTTCAATGAACAATTTATTAAAGAAATAGACACTTTGTCTCCTTTTTCACAATTCGGCTTGGCGCTTTCCCAAAGTTTTTTTCTAACATCTCTAATTATCCGCGAGAAATCTTCGCCGTTGGACAGACCTGAATTTTTAAGTTCAAAACCTATTTTCAGTATTGACACTTTGTCTCTGTAATCTAAAGCCTTGAAATTAACAGGCCTAATTTTGTTGTCTCCGGGCTGCCCCAAACGGTGGATACGTTCGATAGCCACTGCTTCGAGTTTAAGTTTGTCGTGAACAACTTCTTTATTTTCCCTTTGCTCAAGCGTTTCTCTGGTCTCTTCGTATTCTTCAGACAGGCCCCCCCATACAGAATTAAATTTCATCTTCTGCTTTGGTTTTCCAGGTCACCTATTCTTTCCTCTAGCCTTTCTATGACTTCACTCATGTGAACGACCTGTTCCTTGCAGGAAGCAACCTGTTTTCGTAGTCTTGCCAAAGCGTCCAGTTTGCTTTCAATGTCAGTCAGACGTTTCTCTTTTATTTATTTTTTTTTGACGTCCATGGTATTATCTTGAAGCTGTTTAACTATCTGAGCTAAGTCCGGTTCAGGATTGTCTTCAATGTCTCGCCCCAATAATAGCACCTGCGCAAGCTCACAGTCACCTAAAACAACAGCCGCGGGCTCGGCAGCACCAACAAGAATGGGCCGCTGTAGCGAATACAAACGCCGTAGCGTTTTCATACCTGCACAAGAAACAAGAACGGTCTGTCGTTGAACCGCATTCTGGCCGCCGTGCCCAGTCTGCTCCGATTTCATACCATTTGACCATTCTTGTAGCGATCAGAATTGCGCATTTATTGACAAAAGCTTCAGGTGGGAGAACGATCACGAAGATTGCTTATAACGTACTACGAGCTAAATTAAGTCAAACATGTTTTCGAACCACGCATGATGTGGATGTCAACATAGAATGTAATGGTTTCATAGCCTCCCTTTAAAGCGCGGTATCAGGAACACCTTAATAATAGCAGCAAATATATTAATCCAATTTGCCCTTGAATAACGTTCAACATATTGAAAGTACTAAAACAAAACGACAGCTGGTGTCATAAATGGAAGCAGCATAGAAACAATGAGTATTACTTCAAATAATTTAATCTTTTTAGAAATATGTATGTCAGTGTCACTGATGAGCAAACGACAAAAGGAATACTATTCCAAGCTCATGCAGATTTTGAGGTCAACACCAAAAACCTTTTGGAGGTAATCAAAACTTCAGGTGGCCTTCAGTCTGATTGACATGTATTGTCTGATGCTATAATTAAATACACCTGGACACGGTGGCGGTATGAGGTCCGCGCAGGTGCTACGTAGCTCGCCTCCATGACGCGCGAGACACCGAGACTTCACCGCTAGCGTTCTTTAATGGAAAGCCGCCCCTTCGCTTCCGCCCTACGATCTGACTAACGACTTTTAATCGCCAGGAAATGTGATGTTTGGAACCCTTCGACAAACCACCAGCTGTTTGCTTCCACTGCATTCAAATTGGTCACATCCTCGGCCATTGCACGTAGACAAACTAACCTGCGCAGTTTCGCCACTAACGCCGCACGACCCAGTCTTCCCGAAAGAACACAGGAATTGACAATTACTTGTGCAATAGAGGGGAGGAGGCGCTGCGAGTAGTCGGGAAGGACGGCCGTGTGATACATCGGCTCCGCCGAATTTATGCAACTTTCCCGAATGAGGATTTCCAAAGCACTTCCAAAGTATCAGGACTTGTTCAGGTATCAGACCAAAATTGTTCAGGTGGGAGAGAGAGAGAGAAAACCTTTATTCCACGTAGGAATCCAGGGCGCGCAGGCCCCTGGGTCCCCGCACGACCCCACCGAAATTCAAGTGCTTATGTCCCTCAGGATCATAACACTCGCAGCCCGGCTGGTGGCGATGGTCTGCACGGCCTGGTCCTGCAAACGCAGCAGGGTCTCCCAGTCCTCGCAGGTCTTCAGTTGCTCTGGCCCCGCTGGGGAGGGTCCGCCGTGCAGAGGCAGAGGATGTAAAGGGAAGAGGCAAAGGGTACAAGCAGAAGTGTGGAAGGAGGGATGGTAGTGGGGAAGGGTAAGGGGTGAAGGAAGAGTGTGTGTTTGCAGTCTGCACCGTAGTGGTGCGTGTTTAATGTCTAGGAAGGGGTAGGGTAGGGGGTAAAGCTGGCGCGAGGCTCTGTAGGCCTGCGTCAGCTCGCTGAACGAGTGTATGCGCTCCTTCGTAAATATCGGATTAGTGGCCCTCTGAGGTCGGTTTAAAGAACTTCGAGCTAAAACGTTGGCAGCTTCGTTTCCGGGATTCCTACATTGCGCAGCCACCCATATCAGCTCCACATGGCGGGGCAGGGGTGCATCGGGGGAATCCAGTATGCTAAAAGCAGGAACTCGGCCTCATGCAAAATTTAGAATCGATGTTTTTGAATCCGTTTAAATCTGTTAGATTCTGTTACAATCTGTTAAACATCCAAAGCTAAGACTGCCTTTGTGTGACAAGGAAGGGGTGGGTCAAAAATGTCGTCGGTGAGTTGCAGCATGGCGTCCTGTGCGGACAGATGGGGTCGGATTCCCACCATGCTGTGCTGATATAAAAAGTTGTCTGCCATATGTGCTGTAAGTCTCGCATAACACAACATGTTGGAAGAGCTTCCTGAGGCAAGAGGTTAACGAAATCAGGCGAAGGTTTTTAAGTGTGAGTGGTTCTTTAGGTTTGGGTATAAATATAACCTTCGCATGATGCCAGGACTGCGGGAGGACACCCTCCCCCAGCACTGGTTAAAGTATGCCGTAATGTTGGTGATCGACTGGTCTTCCAAATTACGGAGCATGGTGTTTGTGATTTGGTCCAGACCAGGTGTGAAGTTTGTTCGGAGACTGATTAGGGCTGCTCTGACTTCCGTCTCCGTGAACTCTGTGTCCAGTGTCGAATTGGGCTGTCCTGAATACGGGGGTTGAGGCGTTGGGGCTCGACCATTTTCGCAAATCCAATGAGGATTTCAAGCTCAAGCGGATCGAGCGAGTAGCTAAGCCTAACTGACAGGCATCGACTCAGCTGCCCTCCGCGGCTCCGCGGGAAAGGTCTGCGGCTAATCCGTGACTACCTTGGCGAGGTACGCCCCGGATGGAATGCGTATAGTCTCCAATCCGCAGGCGAAAACGCCAGTTTTCGATTAGCCAATATCTAACGCAAGGTAGAAAAGCGGGAACGCGCATCAGCCCGTAACAACTGCTCGGTACGGAAGAACGAACGCCAGATGACCACTTCACCTCCGCAGCTGATACGCCGCTGCAGAAGACGCCAGGCACGCAAGTCAAGCGTTGAAAGCCTCCTCCTTAGCCGCGTCTCGACAAGCAGGACGCAGGCATCATAATCAAGCCTAAATGAACGCTGTGTCTCAGCAAATTCAGGAGAAGCAGCACTCTCGGAAGTTCCTTGCACATGGGCCAAGGCATTAACAACACGTCAGCAGAGCTCAGCGTTTAGCCCATTTAGGAATAAAACATCACCGTTCCCGGCGTGCGAGACGCCGAAATAATCAGAAAGATCCTCGCAATTCAAGAACTTCAACTAAGGGACATAGCCCACGCAGTGAACTTTTACCTCCGGCCCTCTGACGACACATGAAAAGGAGTAATACAAGTGGAACCTAGGGTTTCTAACGAAGAATTCACGGACGCGCTTCGTTCCGCGGACTGACCAGTGGTGAGTGTGAGAAAACTAGGTTCCTCCAACATAGCGGCCATCACTTTCGAAGGAAGAAAGGTCCTTTTTCACGTCTTTTACTGTAGTGAGGCGCTTCCCGCTCGCCGTTTGCCTGTACAAGAAAACAACACCAGCCTGTATACTGTGCGGGAAACCGAGACACCCGGCAAATGTATGCCCTTCCCCTGCGCAGTGACGATATGCGTAGTGCGGTCAGGACAATATTCATGAAGCCCATGACTGCCAGTTCAAGTGCACGGCGTGCGAAGGCCGACATCCCATGGGGTCGAATCAATGCAAGAATAAAGTACCAAACATGACAACCAAACAAATCCAACATAGGTAAAGACAGTCACCAGTTCAGGGCCAAGTTTCGAGGCCGGTCCAGACGCAGAGGCGCATCGAGCAGCGGAGACCGACTGCCTCAATAGGCCCAGTCCAACAACAGCAACTCAGCACCACACGGCTCACGGTCATCAAGCAAAGAACCTGCCACTACCGACAAGGCGTCACACGCCACCGGCAATCGTCCCGCTGAGAAGACAACAGGACCCCATTAGAAGGAGCAGCGCAACGACGGCAAGGTGAGCTGTGCCGATGTAGCTGCCTCCTCCTCCGAAGCATTGGCTTACAAACAACTTAAAGGAGAGATCGAGAAACTAAAGTCAGAAAATAGGAAACTGAAAAAGAAATTAGGCATCGCAGCCAATCCTAACAACACACTACCCCCATTGACGCAACAGCATGTCCGATGGAGGAGGACAAGGTAGAGATACATCATCCGTACCCACAGCAGCTACATACTGGCACTCTTGAGAGGTAAACTGCACTAGAGACGCCACAGCAGGCACGAATGCCGCAGGTACCACAACAGCAGACAGCAGCATCGCAGGCGCCCATGCCGCAATATAGCGAGAACATCCAAACACAGGACCGCATTACCCGCTTGGAAAACAGAGTATAGGATCTCATGGAGAATGTATTACAAATTATAATCGAGAGGACAATCAAAAGCATGTTAGAATCAGTAATCAAGCCCATGATGGAAAAACTTGAACCCGTTCTAATCAGGATGCAAGCGCTGGAGATTAGCATTGACCGAAAAAATTCAGGACTTTTCGGATGTCCCCCACAACAAAGGCACAAACCTACAGGAAAAAATAGGAAAACGTCACCTAGTCATCCCTGAACTGGATAAAAAACCTGAAGATGCACCACAGGATCACACACCTTTCTAATCATCCACATGGCGCCACAACCAAGACCTAACCCCACCATCCTACAGTGAAGCTGCAGGGGACTGAAGCTTAAGAGGGAACATTACAACAATACATAGACTCTTATTCTCATGTGCCGCAAAAAATAGCCCTGCAAGAATGAATATGGAGGCTAAGATCAGAGGATGCTCAATACATCAAACAAACCTCTCGACATGCATTTTGGTCCACAAATCATGCACAGCAGTCACTGTGCCCTTGTTCTACACAGCGACATTGAATCTACCTTCATAAAGTTTCTACGACAAAAAAAACAGAAACAGCATCTATATACTCAATATATATAGTCGCCCTACACACCCCCGCGTAAACTTTGACGCTATCTTTCTCAAAGCACTAAGACTACTTTGAACAGCTCTCCTAGCTATAGTCGGCGACATTAATGCTTCTAGCCCCTTATGGGGATATCCAAGGGAAGACACTAAAGGCAGGAAACTAGCTTCCGCCATCGTTTGCATGGCACGTACCTTACTCACTGACCCGCAGCACACGACTCGAGTCGGTACCAGCATAACGCGGGATACCTCCCCCAACCTCACGCTCGTCCGCAACACCCGTAACTATGAGTGGCTTAATACGGGACATACCATAGGCAGCGATCACTACGTGCTGCAGACCATCTTTACAAGCAACAAGCACAGCAAACCACGTGGCCAAGCTAGAGTGACAGACTGGGAGCCATTCAGAAATGACACTTACCTAGTTACACCGGAACAAATAACTAGTTACTAAGAGTGGGCGTCATCCGTTCTCGACCTTACAGAAAACCTCAAATACCCTTGCCACCACAAAGGACCAACAGCTTTTGACAACCATCTCCTACACCTTCGGGAAGCTAGACATAGTCTCATAAAACAGTGGAAGAAACAAAAGCACAATCGAAAACTCAGAACCAATTGCCTAAAAAGGTGCAAATCCCTCAAAGGTCGCCTAGACATCAAGACTACATGCAACCTTCTACGATGCCTAAATGATTGAAGAGTGAACAACAGAACTTTGCATCAAGCCTTACAAAATTTTCAGGCACGGATGACGAACTAGTGGATGAACTCACGCGTTGCTATATCTGCACTTCGAGAGAAGCAGAACCCTCAAATCCAGAAAACCTGGGGGAATCGAACGAAGACCTAGATAAAGACTTCATTTTAGAAGAAATCATAGCAGCACACAGCAGATATGCGTCAAGGTACAGCCCCGGGACAAGACAAAATTACAGCCGGACTTTTAACCAACTTCGGCACGGAGACATCTTAGCATCGTACGGATTACGCTAATGAATGGTGTCGCATCGGCACCATCTCACAGGCATAGACAACAGCCAATGTACACTTTATCCCCAAACCCGGCAAGAAAATCAGCATTGAAGACCTATGCCCCATAACCCTCACATCGTGTGCAGGCAAACTCATGGAAAAGGCATTCCACGCCCGTTTCTCCAACTAGCTAGAGAACAACGAGCTACTGCCACACACGGTGTTTGGATTCAGAGCACATGTCCATCCATGATGGGCTTCTGTAACTCAAACGTGAAGTCATTGATCCAGCACGCAGAAACAGTGACCGAGTACTTTGTTCCCTCGATCTCAAAAGAGAATTTGACAACGTCAAGCACTACAGAATCTTCGAGAACCTCCTGGGCACGAACTGTGGCCAGCTAGTCTACTCATACATCTACAATTTCCTTAAAGACAGAACCGTCAACATCCGCATCGGCACAAAACAAACAACGCAAGTGAACATGGGCAAGAGAGGTATTCCGAAAGGGGCAGTATTATCCCCACTTCTGTTCAACACTCTACTCAGAAATCTCCCACCCCTTCTAAATCAGATACAGGGAATACGACACGCCCTGTACGCTGACAATATATCCATCTGGACAACCACCGGTAGCATGGGAATGATGAGGCAACGCCCGGCTGCCTAAACGAACGGCTTATGGAAAACTCAAACAGTGTTTACAATACTACAAAAAGAAACCTAGGTGTTCACTGCCTAAAGTGTCCTTCTCAGCCCTGTGAGCCATCCCTTCATAAATGCACTGTCATTGCGAGAAATGCACATCAGTTCACACGCAAAATCATAGAAGCCGCTCACATTCTAAAGCTAGGTCAAAATTGTGTTAGCACACCCTCAATAGCCCTGACTAAACGCGAGTTAGAATATTTGAACCAGACGCACAGTAGTTTTAATGTTTAGATTCCGGGTACACTCCTCAGTCTCTAGCGGCCTCGCCTTGGTTGTTTTAGGTGTTCCGTTTTTAATGCCCTTTTGGTCTTGTAATGCTGTTAATTGTCCTTTTGATTCTTTTATCGCTCCTAATGCCCCTTTTGTGTTTTTTTTATCGCTCTTAATGCCCCCTTTGGCTTTTATCGCTCTTAATGCCCCTTTTGGCCTTTTTTCGATTTTAGTTTATGTATCTTCGGATCGTGCCACCTTTAACTGTTTTTACCTACAGGCCTCGCCGTTTTTCGCTTCTTAATTTTTCATAGCCCTGCCGTTCTGCCTTGCTTTGACCTATATTGTTATCGTGCGCCTTTTAACTTTGCGTGCGGTGTTTTACGCCACGTACAAACTCAGCAGTTATCACTTTTCGTACATATATATTGTGTCACTCTCTAATAAAAACCAGTTGAAGTCAGCGCTGTGTTGTCGTTCTCTTCCTGTGTTTGTTTTGAAGTGCGCTAGTTTGATTTCCAAGATGATTTACCAACTAGCCCGTTCTTCCACCCTTGCAAGGGAACTCCATTGCCGAGGATTATGCACACCGATTGTCACCAGCCAAGTCAGCAAACACGAGCGGAAGCTATAAAAAGGCACTACGGCAGGCGCGAGGGCGTGGCCTATGTTGATGCTGCGGGTCCTGAACGGGGAATGGCGGCCTTTGCGGTAGTGCACCAAAATCAAACTGTGGACGGAATAATATTGCCCAGCCAAGAAACACTGGCTGCGGAAGAAGTGGCGATGGCCCTAGCTGCAACACACACTACCTCAGAATAGTCTTACAGATTCAGACAGGATATCCCAATTACCTCAGGGGCAGGATTGCACCGCTATAAACTAAAATCCTGCCAAATAGTTACACCCGTGGCTACCAACCTACGCATATACACTTAGTATGGGTACCAGGTCTCCAGGGCATCCCAGTGAACGAGAGCGCACACGTCTCAGCCCGAGCATTTCTCCCCTGGGCACCCAATACGGATTTCGTGTGACCTCCTATCCCATCGCTAACTTACACTGAAATACTTCAGCACTTAAGATTATCTCGCCGGGTCTACCTCCACCTGCAAAGACACTAGACAAAGGGTAGGAGATGCACCTCCGCTGGCTACAGACCAACACCTTTAACAGCCCACGAAGACTACACGCAATAGATCCAGTCATTTGACTCACAATGCAAATTCTGCAGAGAGAAGGCAGACTTGTACCATATGGTGTGGGCATGCGAGCGAAATTGGACTATCACTGTTAATCACCAGCCAGCGAAGAAGCGGTGTGAGGCAGCTCTGAACAACTCGGACGCAAGGCGTAATAAAAAACTCGTCGAAAGAGCGCGGACTGCAGCCTGCGCCAATGGGGTTCCGGACTGAGGACTCCAACCACCGCTACAACCTCCTAAACATTTCCATTAAAATATTTCTACCTCCACCAGTTGCGCACAGGAGAGTCACCAAACAGAAGCTACCGCTCTCCGTCGCCGTTCACGCTTAGCATCGCCAGGCAGCACTACGATGGTACTGTGCAAGGAAATTCCGCCAGCCCCGTAGAGGAAACTGAAAACAGCAACCTTTAGAGGCGAGGCAACTCAAGAACTAAAGAACAAAAATATTCTGGAGGCCACTTTGGACCACTAAAGTGTTGTTGTTGCGACTGAAGAAAGAAGGAAAACAAAATTCACAGGCCTGCTACTGTCTCTGTAGCTGAGCCACTTCCGCTGCCTCGTGCAGACAGAAGAGAAAATAGAGAAGGAAGGAGAAGAAAAGGCGAAGAAAGACGCGCATCGCTACACCGAAACGGTAGCCGGTGCAATGACGGCCTACAACAGATAAAAATATGTTGGTAGGATAGCCCCAGCCGTAAGCGGCAGTGACCTACCAGTCTCTGCCCAGTAGAGCCGGGAACAACCACTAACCCGTACCCCTAAATAAACAGTTGTATTTTCACTGTGGTGAGCCAAATCTCATGTACCGCCGCTGCCCATACAGAGAGCATGTCCTGCGTGGATTCAGCCGGGCGATCGGCTCCCTCGTTACGGTGAACTAGATTTTCAGGCATATCTTCGACGCTCTTCATCACCGATGCTAACTGACGACCGTGGATCCCGCTCACACTCGCAATGCTGCCCTCCCACGCCTCCTTACGGGTCTCGCCATGAGAGATGTCTCTTTTTTCTCGTCGGGAAAATTGAGTACGGCGATGCCTGGAGGTGGTGTTGCAGGATTCGACCGAAAGAAAGAGCCCCCACGTAAGTTGTCATCTGACACAAAGAACAAAGACACAGTCGGAAAGAGCAATGACCCCAAAAGTGCGATGATGCAAAAATCCTCCACTGCGGCACCTCTATCTCCCTCTGTTCTTTCACTTCCGCCTTCCTCCCTTCCTTTACGGCGTTGTACATGTGTCTTCGCATAATTTACAGATTCTGCGCCTTTTCTATCCTGTAAAGCAATTTAAAATGCCGCTGATGCTTTGTGTATCAACGCCTCCTATACATCTGGGTCTGCTTCTGTTTGCTGTGTGGTGCAGCGTTCGAGGAAGCACCATCAAATGAAAGGCGCTGTACGGACGCCTGGATCGGACGCCCCACAGCGTCAGCTTCGTATAGGCATAGTTGGTTGGACAACTTTTATTTAGATCGGAAACGGGCGTTCTCTTCCCCGCCACCGACCCACGGGCCGGAGAAGACGGGGTATCATGCGTCCGCGGAATAAAGGCTAGGAGGTAGCCCTTGGCTTGTTTCGGCCTCTTCCGCCAGATGGATGTTGCGTAGCAGGATCGAAGGGTCCGCGCTCCGCAGCACGGTATCCCAGGCCTCTCTACTTGTTATGCGAAGCATATTAACGTAGGTTTCGGGCCTTCGCGCGACGCCCGGTGGTGGCCACCATTGACCCTGAAGTGTGGTCACGTGACATGACGTCACGTGATGACATCACACCAGCTGCAGATGGGGCCTCATATCGCGCCGTCGGTCGCCTCGCGGCGGTGGCCATCATTGACATTGAAATGAGATCACATGATGTGACGTCACGTGATGACGTCACACTGGCTGCAGATGGGGCAAGGATGGGGCCTCATATCGCGCCGTCGAACGTCGCCGGGCGGAGGCCTCCACGCTTCGGTTCGCGCCGTCGCGCGAGAAGCGGCGGCGGCGCCACCATCGCTGCATCACGTGATATGTGACGTCACGCCAGGGATGAAGCGGCGCGCGAACGCCGTCGCGTCAGTCCCTGTTCCCGCAACCACGCCAGCGTCTTTGCGCCGGGCGTGTATGCGTAAGTGACGTGCAAACCAAGAGTCATGCATTTACGGACTATGAGAGTGTGTTTGTCGGGCTGCAAAGAATAAAGTACGACGATTAACCTAAAACCACGTCTCCGTTACTTAGCCCCATCCACACTGAGGCAGCTGCTTAACATGCTTCGCATCCACTGGGCTTAACCTTGATAAGCCTCCAATTTTTTTTTCCTACTTCTGGGGTTTGCGGGCACTCCCAAATTATGTGGTCGAGGGTCTCTCTCGCCCCACATTGTTTGCACTGATCATTATCTCTGGTAGCGCGTGAAACGCCAAGACGGGTTCATGAAAGTTGTAGTTTGTAGCCGTCTCCGCGCGACAGTTTTTCTATTCTTTAGGCTGACATCTGTTAGGCGGAGGGGGTACCAGTCCACGTCGCAATTTATAATGTTCGATGATTTACGCGTAATTTTGCAGACGCTCGTAGTATGCCCAGGGTTCGGGAGGGCTCGACCCAATCAAAGGCCGCAACGTAGAGACTGCGGAGGAAGTTGCGATAGCGCAGAAACGGAAGCCATGTTCATAATTAGCGACAGCAAAACTGCCATGTAAGAAGTTTGGAAAGGAGAACATATCGCTGGAGGCCTCCAAAACACTCACCCAAAGAACTCTGAATAGGAAAATTCAATTATTTGCGCACACATATAGGCATGAATTGCCTGGTGAGGTCATGACCTGTCGTGACGATAATTATAAAGAGCGTTTCACTATCCAGGGCGTGGCGCTTCTAGTGAAAATCATTTTTCGTGTTCCGCTGTAATGCATCCCAAAAATAAAACCCTTCCCGGCAATGTAAGCAACATGATCTGTTTTTGTTTCCGGCTACTTAAGTGCTTCCCATCGTAGAAAAGCCCCTTTCATCCATCAACTTCTTTACTGTTAATGTTCGGGTACGGAATTAAAAAATAAAATGAAAGTTGGCTTAGCTCTGCTGTGCCTGGATACAGTACGTAGCGAAAAGCAGTGACTCCCTCGCGATCAGAATTTCTCCAGTCGTCTGCGCCGTTCGCCAGCAGCTAATTTCTCCTTGGGTCCCGGCGGGTTGGCGCAGTAGTTACGGCGCTCGACTACTATACCAAAGGAAGCGGGATCAAATCCCGGCCTCAACGGCTCCGTTTCGTTGGAGGCGAAATGGAGTGGCGTCGATGTGCTGTGCGATGACAGTGCACGTTAAAGAACCCCAGGTGGTCGAAATTTCCAGAGGTCTCCACTACGGCGTCTCTCATAGCCTGATTAGCTTTATGACGTTAAATTCCACAAACCAACCAAACTCTCCTTGGCTTCCATGTAGAGCGCTTCTAAGTTCACCGCCGTTCTATAATTCGTTTACAGGAAAGGAAAGGCGCATCATCTGTCACCGCGGAAGGCAAGAAGTGCCGCCCGGCGGCGTTGGAGCGCACTGTTTCCCGCTATGTCCTCATAGCTGACGGCAGATGGCTGGCGGCAATCCTTGAAGTCAACCTAACTCAGTGACTTTATTTTAATCTTAGGTACTTTCAAACTGCGCGCCAATAGCAGTATCTGTCACTCGCGGAATCTCGCTATCACCCTCACGGTAGACAAGCAAAATTATAAAGAGCGTTTCGAGACCACGGGCACAGTGATAAAGAGCTAAGCTGGGGGTCCAAAGGATAGAGGTTCTATTCCCGGATGGAGACTAATTTTTTTTTTTATGAGGAGAGTCGCACACCTCTAAAGCGCTGTTCGGCAATGCCGGCAGAACTTGGCAAGGGGGCTTCGCAGCTGGCATTGCCAAAGGACGGAGGTTTGATTCCCGGATGAAGAATAATTTTTTATTGAGGAGAGTCGCACACCACTTAAACGCTGCTAGGCAATGCCTGGAGAACTTGGCTAGGGGGCTGCGCAGCTGGCCTTGGCTGTGACTTCACTCGGTCGCGGCATGCGGCATAAGCGAAGCTCGGATTGGTCGGTGGCTGCTCCTGGCCCCACGGGATTGCGACTGGTAGGTCACTGCCGCCAGCGGCAGGGGCTAGCCTGCCACCATATATTTATCTGTTGTAGGCCGTCATTGCGCCCGCTACCGTTTCGGTGGTGGACGACGGCTGTTGCGAAGCGCGTCTTTTTCCCCTCTGCTTTTTCTTTCTTCTCTATTTTATCTTCTGTCCGCACGAGGCAGCGGAGGTGGCGCAGCTACAGAGCCAGTAGCAGGCCCGTGCATTTTGTTTTCCTTCCTCCTTCTGTCGCAACAACTCTGACCCTCGTAATGAAGTTTTTCGCTTCAAACGTTTTACTTCCTGGCTGCTCTAGCAATAGTCCGTCCCCCCTCCCAAATCATGTCAATCATTATTGGTAACGTAATTGAACTGTAGGGGCTTTAGGAACCGCCAAAAACGTGCGAGTCTACGCTTCTACTTAGAAACATTCGAAACTTTGCCCGGCGTGGTCGCCCTCCAGGAGCCAGGAGCGGTGGCCAAATTAACAAATTACACGACGTTCCAGTGAGACCCCTCGTCCTGTCTGTTCGTACACAAGTCATACACGGCCACAGAAGTGGATCTAGATCTAACACTTCCCTATTCGTATGTCATAGTGACGATCTTACCCCTCCGCCGCTCAGATCCTCCCATGCACATACTGAACATATACTGCTCCCCCAAACTAAAGCGAGTGACGTTCGCAGACATCTTTAGCCATGCGCTGAAGACAGCGGGTCGAGACCCCCTCTTGATATTGGGTGACTTCAATGCCCCGTCAGCTGTGGGGGTACCGTAAAGAGGAGGTGCGAGGACGCAAACTGACGGAGCTTGTGTCCACACTGGGCCTCACCCTCCACACCGACCCTGTTTACCCAACACGCGTAGGTAACTAGGTAACTCCGTGACGCGGGACACGTGTCCGGATCTTACCTTCACTCGCAACATACGACACGCAAACAGGGTTAACACCGAGGAAACCCTCGGCAGTGACCACTGCCTTCTTAATACCACGATCTACACACGCCCCCTGAAGCGTCCTACAACACAAGCCCACATCCCTAATTGGACTACCTTCCGACAAAATATTCCCGCCACTACCAACATTGCCATAGCAGAGCAAGGGTACACCAACTGGTACCAGTCACTGATGTCACAGCTTCGCACACATGAAACGCAGATCCAGCTCACAGAGGCAATAACGGACGTGGATAATCACCTCAGTCACCTCTGGGAAGCTCGCCGCAGCCTTACACGCCGCTGGCGTCACCAAAAACACAACTGCAAACTTAAAGAACGTATTGCCGATACCACCCACCGAGCCGCCGAGTACGCGGCCCAGCTCGCTGACTCGAACTGGGAGGATCGTTGTAATACAGCGGTCCGACAAATGTGTAGCCGTAATACAAGGAGGCTCTTCCGAGCTCTCATCAATCCAACGCAAACCCGCACCGAAATCCAAAAACATGTACACAGAGCAATCCACTCCTTTAAAGGCAATACTATGCAGCTGGTAGAATCGCTCCGGGACCGCTACTTGTGCACAGCTCAAGAGCCCCGAGGATCGGTCTACTCCTACGTAGGCAAGGAGAACTCTGAGCTGGACAAACCTTTTCATCTTCACGATCTTCGGGCCAGTCTAGTCAAAATGAAGAGAGGCACTGAGCCTGGTCGGGACAAGGTCACCGTCAAGCTTTTGGCGAACCTGCCTGACTCGACGTACCAGTGCCTACTCGAATATATTAACGCAATCTGCACAGGGGAATCCCCCTTACCAATCGATTGGAAAACGGCACTTGTGACTTTCATCCTGAAAGCTGGCACAAACCAATAGACACGGACAACCTCCGCCCCATCCCTCTCACCTCCTGTGTGGGCACACTAATGGAGACTATGGTGCGCGATCGGCTATCCGAGTATCTTGAACACAGGCACACTTTCGCGGACACCATGTTCGGATTTTGCCCACACAGATCCGCACAGGAAGTCCTCCAACTTAACAGAGAAATTCTCAACCCATTCGAAAGCCCCCCCAATGACCGGGTTGTACTCGTCCTTGACTTAAAAGGCGCTTTCGATAACGTCACACACGAAGTCATACTGACCCATCTAAGTGAAACACACGGTGGCAGCAATATGTTCAATTATATAAGACAGCTCCTTACAGACCAACAATTCTACATCAAAATACAAGACAAGGAGCACGGACCATTCATGATCGGAGCGCGGGGCACACCTCAGGGCGCAGTTCTCTCCCCGCTGCTTTTTAACATTGCCATGATGAGTCTGCCGGCCCAGCTGGCTGAGGTCGAAGGCGTGCAGCACGCACTCTACGCCGACGACATCACCCTATGGGCAACGCAGGGCAGTGTGGGTGACATTGAAACCTGCCTGCAAACAGCGGCGAGCATAGTGGACCGCTATGCCCGGAGCTGCGGTCTTCAATGTTCCCCCAGAAATCACAGTTTGCGCATCTCCGCCCCTATCTGAGATGCAGTACACAAATCTCGCTCTCGCTTGCGAGCGGTCCAATTCATGAATCAAAAGAGTTCAGAGTACTCGGTCTCTTCATCCATCACCAAAGACGCCCTGACACAACACTAGCCAAGATCCGCCAGGTGAGGGACCAGGTGGGCCGTGTGGTCCGCCGGGTGTTTAACAAACGTGGGGGGTTGCGAAATAAGGATGCCTTGCGGCTGGCAAACGTCTTCGTAACCAGCCGAATCCTGTATTCGACTCCTTACCTCCACTTGCGGAAGCACGAGGAGGATACCCTCGAGGTGACCCTCCGAAAAATCATGAAACGTGCCCTCGACCTCCCAATCTCCACCTCTAACAGTCGGCTCATGGCCCTAGGGGTGGTGAACACTTTCAGGGAGCTTCGGGAAGCACATTTGATGAACCAATATACCCGCCTCACACAGACAGTGTCGGGTCACCGCCTTCTTGCAGGCTGAGCATTCAACATTAACAGTTCACAGAGCAGAGGCTCCGCATCCCAGAACTCTGGAGACGCACCCTCAGAGTGCGGCCTCTCCCTGCCAACATGTCACGAGAAGACCATAATGGGCGGCGCCTGGCGCGGGCGGAAACCTTGGCCCGCCATTATGGCAACAAATCAGGTGTGTTCTACGTGGATGCCTCGGGACCCCATCCGGGGGGCTGGTATATGGCCGCAGTCGTTCACAACGGGAACACAGTCGATGGCCTTACATTCAAGGCCAAATCTATAACACACGCTGAAGAGGTAGCCATTGCACTCGCCGCCTCATACCACACTTCTAAATATATTGTTACCCACCCGGAGGTGACGCTGCATTGGTACCCCGACCTGGAAATCCTCTGCCCATTTCTTCGCCCTGTAACCTCCTCTCCCTGCTCGTGGATGGTGTTCCCGTCTCTGCCCTCATTGACACTGGTGCCCAAGTCTCGATCATGAGCTCATCATTTTGCCGCCGCCTCAAGAAAGTACAGACCCCCGCCGCTTCGCCCACCGTTCGTGTTGCCGATGGCAGTACTGCTGCCGTCACTGGGCTGTGCACTGCCCGAGTCACCCTTGCCGGTCATCACATCCCTGTTTTGTTCACCGTCCTCAACCAGTGCCCTCACAATGTGATCCTCGGCCTTGACTTTTTAACGGCCCACTCTGCCCTTATCGACTGTTCCAGCGGCCTTCTTCGTTTGGACTTACCTGTCTGCTCAGAACATCCTCCATCTACACCCCGCCTTCGCTCCACCGAGTTCGCTCGCCTGCCCCCAGACTCTGCTGTTTACCTACCTCTGTCCCCTTTCCCGCCTGTGCCTGACGGTGACTACGTTGCTTGCCCTATCACCGAGGTCTTTCTTGACCGCAACGTCGTTCTTCCTCATCTCATCGTACGCGTTACACAGAACAACACCTACCTTCCTATCCTGAACTTCAGTCTGTCACCCCAAGTTCTCCCCGAAGGAATATCCCTTGCTACCTTGTCTCCTCTCACAGACTGCACCATTTGTGCACTCACTCCTGGCCCACATTCAAGCGTCCTTCCAACACCCGTACTCCCCACCACAATTACCGACCCTATTTCCGCAATGATTGCCTCTGACCTCAGCCCCGAACACGCTCAGGACCTGCACAACCTTTTGTTATCCTTCTCCGACATTTTTGACTTTGCTGCCGGTTCTCTGGGCCAAACATCAGTTGTGACTCACCGCATTGACACCGGCGATTCAAAACCTGTACATCGGAGGCCTTATCGTGTGTCCATTTCTGAGCGCCAAGTCATCCAGCAGGAGGTCGACAAGATGTTGGCCAACGATATCATCGAACCTTCGAACAGCCCCTGGGCTTCTCCTGTCGTGCTCGTTAGAAAAAAAGACAACAGTTGGCGCTTTTGCGTCGACTATCGACATCTGAACACGATTACAAGGAAAGATGTTTACCCGCTGCCGCGAATAGACGATGCCTTGGACTGTTTACATGGAGCCCGCTACTTTTCCTCTATCGACCTTCGTAGCGGCTACTGGCAGATTTCTGTTGACGAACAAGACCGCGAGAAGACAGCTTTTGTCACACCCGATGGTCTTTACCAATTTAAGGTTATGCCTTTCGGACTTTGCAACGCCCCTGCTACGTTTGAACGAATGATGGACTCCTTACTCCGCGGCTTCAAATGGACGACTTGTCTATGTTACTTGGATGACGTCATTGTCTTCTCGCCCTCGTTCGAAAGCCATCTTCGTCGCCTTTCTTCCATCTTGGCACTTTTCCGCCGTGCCGGACTTCAACTGAACTCAAAGAAGTGCAGTTTTGGTCGCCGCGAACTTAAAGTGCTTGGCCATTTGGTGAATTCCACCGGCGTGCAACCCGATCCTGACAAAATTCGTGCTGTCAGTGCTTTTCCATCTCCCCGTTCACCCCGTGATGTCCGCAGCTTTATAGGACTGTGCTCTTATTTTCGCCGGTTCGTCCCAAACTTTGCCGCTATTGCTCGTCCTCTCACCAATCTCCTGAAGAAAGGCGTTCCTTTCTCATGGGGACCAGAGCAGGCTAACGCATTCTCCACCCTCATCGCTGTTCTCACCAATCCTCCTGTGTTGGCCCATTTCGACCCGTCTGCCCCAACGGAACTTCGCACCGACGCCAGTGGCCACGGGATTGGTGCCATTCTTGCACAGCGACAACGCGGCCAACACTGCGTGATTGCCTACGCCAGTCGTCTCCTGTCATCAGCGGAACAGAACTATTCGATTACGGAACGGGAGTGCCTGGCTCTCGTCTGGGCCATTGGAAAATTCAGACCCTACTTGTTTGGCCGACCATTCACTGTAATTACCGATCACCACGCCCTATGTTGGCTCTCTTCCCTCAAGGATCCTGCTGGCCGCCTCGGCCGCTGGGCACTGCGCTTGCAGGAGTATACCTTTTCCGTTCTGTACAAATCAGGCCGGCTCCACCAGGATGCAGACTGTCTGTCCCGTTATCCCGTCGATCCCCCTTCCTCTACTGACCACGAGTCGGACCCCTGTGTGTTCTCTATATCGGACTTTTCTCACATAGCCGACGAACAGCGCTTGGACCCAACCCTCAGTTCTCTTATCGACCGCCTCCGCACACACAGCCGTGACTCTTCCCTCGCCCTGTTCTTCCTTCATGGGAATACGCTATACCGCCGCAACATGCGACCTGATGGTGCTGAGCACTTGCTCGTCGTTCCCCAGCACCTACGCTCTGCCGTTCTAGAACAAATGCACGACGCCCCTACAGCTGGTCATCTTGGCCTCTCACGCACATACGATCGCGTGCGCCGGCGTTTCTTCTGGCCTGGACTCTACCGCTCTGTCCAACGTTATGTAGCCGCTTGCGACCTCTGTCAACGCCGGAAGAAACCCCCTGTGCTGCCACCTGGACACCTGCAGCCGATTGCTATCCCGACTGAGCCATTTTCTCGTGTTGGCCTTGACCTCCTAGGGCCCTTCCCCGAGTCCTTATCAGGAAACAAATGGATCGCTGTGGCCACCGATTACGCCACGCGGTACGTGATCACTCGCGCCATTCCAACCAGCTGCGCCACAGACGTTGCTGACTTCCTTTTGTACGACGTCATACTACACCATGGTGCTCCCCGTCAACTACTTACCGACCGTGGCCGCTGTTTCCTTTCCCGAGTTGTTGAGGAAATACTTCGTTCTTGCTCCGTTCGGCACAAGTTCACCACTGCGTACCACCCTCAGACGAACGGCCTTACGGAGCGTATTAACCGCACACTCACCGACATGCTCGCAATGTACGTATCCGACAGTCATCGCGACTGGGATATTAGTCTGCCATTTGTCACCTTTGCATATAACTCTTCGCGTCATGACACTGCTGGGTACTCTCCATTCTATCTTCTCTTTGGACGAGACCCCTTACTGCCCTTTGACACTTTGCTTCCCGCCGCTGGCCCCGTCACCACCTATGCCCGCGATACCATCGCCCGAGCCGACGCTGCTCGCCAGATTGCTCGTCACAACCTCACCGTCTCTCAAGAAGCTCAAAAACGCCGCTACGACGCTCACCACCGCGATGTGCACTATCCTCCCGGATCTCTGGTGTTGCTCTGGCTTCCGTGCCGTCGTGTGGGGTTGTGTCAGAAACTTCTGCCCCACTACACGGGTCCTTACCGTGTACTACGCCCTGTGACCGACGTGACCTATGAGATTGCACCGCTCCACCCAAAGTCACCGACTGCTAAACCCACTTCCGAAATTGTACATGTCGCCCGCCTCAAGCCATATTACTCCCCCTCCACACCGCACGACTAATACGCACCGGGACGGTGCTTTTTGCCGAGGGGGGTAGTGTTACCGGGAAACGCGAGACCAAAGTGATGTGCTCACTGACAAAGACGACGATCAAGGAACGCAGGCACGACGAAGCGCTGAAAAAGAGAACGACGCTGAGAGAGCGGATTCTGCACGGCTACCGAAGTCTTGCGTCCAGTTCAGCCCATCGCAGTGCCGTCACATTAAGTACATCCCCGTAACAATATCATCACCGACTCACGAGGGGCTTGTCGGAACGTCGCCCAAGGGTGGACCACCCCCTTAGCCAATAGAATATTTCAAAATTGCTGTCGGGACACGGAACCCGTGTGCCGATATCTCGTCCTAGCCACCAGGGTCTTGTAAGGAACGAGGCAGCTGATGCAGCCGCCCGCGCGCTTTCTCTCCGGGCAGTTTCCTCGGGACTCGAATCGGCTGAGGACATCGATTCCAATCCGGCCTACACATTCAAAGATATTGTAATTTTTTATCAAACCTCGCATCGCAAATACCCTAACCCCTGCAAAGGGTTAGGAAAAGCGAACGAGAGGCTGCTCCTGCGCCTCTTCACTAACACGATGCTATGCCCGGCAGTACTTCAAAATTTTGACTCCCATTTCACTGGCCAGTGCCAGTACTGTGGGGAGGTGGCTGACACCTATGACATAGTATGGGCCTGCCAACGAAACCCATCCCTTCCCTCCATTCCTAACCGTTGCCGGGAGGACTGGGGGGCGCCCCTGCTCGGCTACTGCGACCTACAGGCCCAAAGGTCCTTAACGCGGCATGCGCGGGAGGCGGTAACCGCCAATGGGGTCCCTGACTAGGGTCTCCACCCAGTATTGTAAGGCCGAAGCCCTTAGGGCTCCGCATCAAACCTCCAAATATGCAGTAAACGTTTTCACCACCGCCACCTAGCATTTTCTTAACTCTCTATAATTCATCTGTGCCCCGGTCTTCACTGTATATGGCCCTGTACAATGGTTTACACTGGACTCGCACGGCATTCGATATTTAAGCATAGAGAATGAGGATGGGGTTTCATTTGACGTAATTGTGCTTATGGGCCTTCACTGTATATGGCGCTCCAGAAGGGCAGGCTATAACTGTGACAGGAATGCAAGATCTGCTCGAATTTTTTTTAGAGAGAGTATGCAGTGATTTATTGCCATTCAAAAAGTGGCTGCATACCCTCCAGAGTAACCCTCAAGGGTAGGGTCTCTGTTGTCGCTGCGGGAGTTTCAATGCTACGAGACCAGTCTAACGCTGATTGCTCATGATGTTCACTCATGTAAATTGCCTTGTGTAGCTTATTTTCATGTTTTGATCACAGCTTCTTTTCGTGTTATGTAGTGTGCCAAAGCCAGGCTATAAAGAAAAAAATCCGGGGCGTGGAGAAGTGGTAAAGAGCTCGGCTGGGGATTGAAGGGATGGAGGTTGGATTCCTGATGGAGACAAAGTTTATTTATATTTAACTCTCGCTCTGAAAAGCGTGACACCTCTGCTGACAACCCTCCGTCGACAACCTTCTGTCGACATCGATGAGGCGTTAAAAGATTTCGCCTTAATATCCTCCGCCGCCGATGAAGAGTGACCAAGGCTACCTCATTTACATCGCTGCTACGCTTGATGACATCGGAGGCTACGTGACCAACTCCGAGCTGACACCGCCACTCACTGATGCGAATGTGGTGTGCCCCATCCACAACCTGAATACACGAAGGCGCAGAGGTCGGACACTAAATCCAAGCGCAATGCGTGTACGCGAACATGCGACTTTGAAGTTGCTGTAGAAGGCCGCACAGTAACTACCCTATTAGTCACCAGGGTTGACTATTCGGTCACCAGTGCATCATTTGGCTGCCAGCTCTAGAAAGAATTGATCGCCTTGTGGTAGCTGAACCGTACCGCTGATGGTGACCTTATACTCTGTCTGGGTGATGCACATTGAGAGCAACCATAAAAGTAAGTACACTTACCCTCTTAGCTTTGTGGTCTTGAAGCAGTGTTCCCGAGACATACTTTGGGGCATAGACGCTCTGAATGGATATCGTGCGATGATCGACTGTCGCTCAAAACTCAGCAAGCTGCCCAAATAGAGCCATATCCGCGGCGACAGGTTTCAGGTTGTGGTTTGGGCATGCCGCTTCAAATGAGCGTCGTATTCTCCGTGGGTAGCGGAGATGCCGAAGCCACCGAAGGCATCGTCGAGGCAAACACCCACTTCCCACCGGATCAAGCACTAGGCAATGTAGAAGCCATCCCCTCTTTCCCAAATGAAAATGCTCAGATGATGGTACAGAAGTTCACTCCAGAATACCGGCATATCAACAAGAGCACGACGATTGCTTTCCTCGACGAGCTAGCAGACAGACTAGATGTCTTCGACCTCCCCTGGCCAGCCCGCAAACTATGCATCCGTCAGAGAAAATCTGCCCAGGATCGAAGTCAACACAGCACTACATCGGAGCAGACAAGGCCAGGTTCACACCCTTCTTAAAAGCTACGACAAGAACTCTTTTTTCAGCGTCGAAAGTGCGACAAACTCCATTTGTAAACCACCGCACTATCACGGACGAGCATGCTCGATGATTTCTTCAAAGCCCTTATCGCGTCTCGCAGCGAGAACTTCAAGTCGACGAAATGCTTTTTTACAATGTCCTCAGCCCCGAAAGAGCCCGCTGCATACGTCGTTATATGATGACTGAAGTCCGAACACTTCTTTTCTCTGAGTTAAGCCTACTTGAACAGCATAATAGAGTAGGAAGTCCACCCGTTTCCCGCTTTCACGGCACTGGAACGGCTTTGTAATGCTAAATATTCCTTACATGAACTTGAAGAGCACGTAGTGGCCAATTGAGGCTAATACAAAAGCCCGCAAGATGACTGCATTTATATCAGACAGTTACTTCGAGTTCAAGGTAATGCTTGTCTGTCTCCGCTCAGCACAAGCCACGTCTAATGAGCAACTGATACTGTACTGGCTGGCCTGAAGTGGCATCTTGCCTGGTATACTTAGAAGAGATGACAATGACGTCGCCTAACTTTGAAGACCACTTGAAAAAACGTTGGACAGTGCTGCATCCAAAACATAACGGCTAACACTGAAATAAAGAAGTCTCACGTGTTCTAACCTGAGCTGTGGTTTCTTCGTTTTTGGGATAGCAGATAAAGCCGCACGTCTTACGCGATTCCGCATTAACACCAGCAAAGCACCGACACTCGCTCCTACAACGTACGACGACGCGACGCACAGTACACGTCAGGAGACCAAATCTGCCTTCTGACGCCGATTCGCCGTCACGGAGTTTGAGATGTTTTTACATCGATATTTTATGCCTTACAACATCTTTTGTACGTGGGGCAACTGGATTATGAAATGATCCTCGACGCTCCCACTGCTTTCCAGCGGTGACGCGCAAGCCCAAAAATCATACATGTTGTACGTCTTAAGCTGTGCGCATAAATAATCCGTAGCATTTCAACCTTCTAATGACTCTGTTTAATTCTTCTTTGTTTATTTTGGAACATCGATGCGATGCATTTTAAGAAGGAGTAATTCCGCCAACCTTTATTTGTTAAATTCAACAGCTGCCAGTATGCGGCCTTGATCGTAGCGCAGGGACCGTTCTTGCCGGTATCACGAAACGCGCCTTTATCACTTTCTTAGTATCGCGCGTAGCTCTGAAAGCAGTCTGGAATGATCGCAGGTGAACTCAGTAGTTTTTGTATTACTCCGAACTTTTATAGTATCCAGTGTCTAATTTATCGAGATGTTTCTGCGCCAGCTTTAAACTGAACACTAACAAGTGGCGGTAGTTCGTAGATCAGCGACAGCCGAATATGTTTCCTGTTTGTTATCGCCATTACCGATTCTATTAATCTGTCTGCGGACGCAACTAATCCCAATAAAGTTTCTTTCGCTACAACCCTAGTCCCTTCGTTGGTCCTTCCCGCCATTTTCGCTACTACGTGAAAATATTTATTGTCAGGTGTTGAAATGGATCGCCATACTCATACGTGACAAAAGCTTTCAAATCAAAAATGTCATGTACGACATATACTCCCTCCCACCAAAAATCAGCATTGGTATCAAGTTAAAGGGCACCTACAGCAGAAGCTGTGGTGTTTGACTTATTCACGTGTTTTGTATCTCTGGTTGCGTTTTCGTATTGTGCGGATAAACGTCCCAAACAAACGCAGGCTATGTGAGACGTCGTAGCGGAGGGTTCCGAAATTTTAAACTACCTGGGTTCTTTAACGTGTACTGATATCGCAAATTACGCGGACGCGTTGATTTCCGCCTCTATCGAAATGCGGCCGCCATGGCGTGGCCTCAATCCTGCATCGTAGGACACTGAAGTTGAGCGCCCTAAGACCATCACCATCGCGGCAGAACAGTTTGGCATGTGCAACCTTAAGGCAAAAATAATTTTAAAAATGAAATGAGTTAAACAAGACAATTTAACTAAAATTACGGAAAAAAAAACAGCGTAAAGGCGCCTCGTGCCCATTCTTAGGCCAACCTTAAGCATCATCCTAGTTTTTTTTTTTCTCTTCAAGATTGTTCCTTGAAACACTTTATATTATTTTACATATAAGTCGTCTGCAACCCTAATATGTTTCTGGCAATGAAAAGAAACTCTGAATGTAAATTCGAAACCACCTTTATGTTCTACCTACAAAATAAAAGACGGGCAATACGACAGTAATTAGCTTGACGCTGGCTGCGCTAATCTGATTCCAGACAGATTGAGAAAACAAACACTCCTTAGGCATACCTACGTAGGAATGAAACCGCATGCGGATATAGATAATTAAATATGTTTCATATTAATACCAACTCTTTCATGGAGACTGCACGTTTCATTCCCTCCACCTAATTCTTTTCGTGAGTGAGCGCACAAAGAGCGCAGCGAGAACAAACAAAAAGATTTGTTTTTACTAGAGCAAACGCTTTCAGAAGCACATGTTCGGTTTCTTACCGTGATGCATTCCGACCTCTCCTCCCCAGTCGGTTCCAATTATAGGGCATACAAGCCTCTGGCAAATCGAGAATATGAATGACGCATACACATATTGCCTCGGCCCAGCTCCGCATAGGCATGTGAGTCCAACTAAAGAAAGAACAACGAAGCAATATTATTATAACAGAATCATATATGCTGTAGCAACTCAGAATATAAATCCACAGAAAAACTTTTCAGCGAAGAAATAAGGCACTTATAAAATATATACACTTCAAAAATAGAAAATATAAGCTAAGTACTAACAAAAGTGCTCCCAAAGCTCAGTTAACGTTTTCGCTTCCCTTATGAACTCGGGCTACCATGATTCCAATTTTTCCTGGAGAAGACAACATTGTACTGCACGAGCACTGTGAAAAAGAAGGATTCAAATCGTGTTCTGGTCGTATCGTTTAGAAGGCTGGAGAAACAACGAAGCAGTGGATATGGGAAAATATGTTTGATCAGCCTTTTCTCTCACATCAAACAAACACCTACGGCAATTAAGTGTTCAGAAATCTTGGGAGCAATTGTAATTACCTGTTTTTCTGTCCACACGAAGAAAGTCTTTTATAAAAGATTGTGAACTTATTACAAAAAAAAGGCTGCAGCTTGACTTAGTTTCCAAAAATGTTGCCCCACCCCCTCCGCGCATGCCTAAACTTTTCACAAAGTTATACGTGGCCTGCTTTATTGTACGCCTGTGCTTTATTCTGCATAAAACCTGATGAAGGAATCTTCGGAAGACCGTATACGGACACTACATGCTTTAAACCAGTAAATACAAACCAAGCATATCAACAAACTCTTACGAGCCATTTCTTGCCGCTCTCTTTCATGCCGTAACAACGAACTATGACGAAATTCATCTAAAATAAAGTTAACAGTTTTAAACTTAGGAGGGCATAAGCAAATTCGTAAAATAAGTTTTAGAAAATGACGAAAATATACTTTTGCCCGAGCGCTAAAGCAAAAATGGACAGAGACCGAAATTTCGCGTCTAGTGCTGTTCGCGCTTTCCTATTTCAGCTCACATTGGCCTAAGTACGATTCCAAAAGAAGTTCCAACATAAACTAGTTCAATAAGCCACTTTCTAATCGCACATGTTAGTACAGCTTGCGCTTTGACTATCTCTGTGAACGTTAACTATAGCGCGCATGAGAATAATATTTATGCATCTAGTCTTATAACCAAAAGAGAGAGAAAGAGCTCAAACTCTTTATTCCATGTCAAAGTTTACACCAGTGTTTTTAATTGTACACTAGTAGCCTAAGCTACTATTAAATAGAAGTTGATTTCTGTTTACTCTTTTCTTTTTGTTGTCTTTTGTTCGTCCCTACTCTAACCCTTCAGACAGTGACATGCTAGCACCACCAAACCATTTTTTCTACCACTGATGATTTATTTTTTTGTAGCCCTCATCTGTTGTTTACCTCCCTGTGCATCTTTAATCTCTATGCGGGGACATCGGTTTAAGGAAAAGGAGCGAAGCAGTGACTCTAATTTCGGGAATCATTTTGAAATCAATCTCTAAAGTGAAATATGAGTCTTAGGTCACTATTTTGCCAGCAGGTGTTTTAAAAATGAGTCAATTGTGTAAGTTTTTGTATTTAAAACATAGAAACTTAAGACTCAGTATTAGCGCATTTACTATATTCTAAGCATGTAATTTTCTCACAATACCAAATGTGGGGAGGGGGCGGTGCTCAGTTTCAAAAATGTAGAACACCCCTTCCTCCGCTTCCCTTTCGGTTCGATAACATGACAAGCAAGGCACTAGAAATAATATCTTGTTTGGTAAACAAAAGTCGAAAACATTTTCGGCTAATTCGATTACAGTACGCTCCAGCTTCTAGCAGGGACCAGCCCTCTTCAAACTCATCTCAACTTCTGTTACGGCTTCGACCTTGCTAACACCAAAAAAAGTAACGTGGCCCCGCGGTTCCTACCGAAAGCTGTCGAACTCCACCGAACGGCCGTTGGTTCCAGGTCCACATGCCAACACAGTGCTACAAATATCCGCATTTACACTGCATTCTGATCACTCATCTCGTGCTTTGTCCATTCTCAAATTTTATAACCCCCTAGAGAGTACACGCTTTCCAAACCGCTACTGCAGTTTACTTCAAGGTTGTTTCGAGACTCCGACTTCTTGATAGGTGAGGCCTTTAATGCCCCACACGTTATATGGGATTACCCACGCAGCTTCCAACCTGGCCGCATACTCAACGACGCATTCAACAAAACTAACTGTTTAAAATACCCTTAAATCCAATCCTCCGGAAGGTTGCAGGCACCAACAATCCACCATGCCAGACCTCACAGCGGGCCGCGGATTGCGAGATGTCACCTGGCCGGTTACAGATGAAAACTGCTCAGCGAACATAACATTATACAAATCATTGTCCCTAGCCGTACCCGTTCGCGTAAAAGTAAAATTTCCTGGAATAAATTTCACACTTTTCGCGACACTTTTTATACTAAAGGCAGTCCTCAGAGCAGGAGAGAAGCATTCAAGCATGCCCAGAAATAAGCCACGCAGGATAGTTCCACTTAAGCTCCCTGAGATAATGCGGACCCTTATCGTGTACGCATCTTAAAGAGGCGAAAACGACTCTTGCGCACCCTTCGCCCTTAGCCCAACAATTCTCGCCAGTCTGAACATGTAACCGAATTGACGCGAGAGGTTAAAGAACACTGCGTTTCGCTTGACACGAATCAATGGAATAAAATTTATAACACCATCAACGGCCCACTAAATAAAAAAGAACATAGCTCTTACTCAGAAACCCCTCGGACCGTAACCGGCTCCTGTTCCTACTCGCGAGAAGCAATTAAGCACCCAAATCCGCGATCTCTATATTCCTCCACTCCTGCCTAGTCTTTATCCTGCGTACCCTCGTGCGTCCGATACAGAACTCGATGAGATGTTTACGCTCATCTTGACTGCGCTAGAATAGCTAAAGCGGAAGTCAGTCCCATGTGAGGACCAGATTACGCACTCACTCATTCGAAACCTCTCTGACAAGGACAAAGAACATTTTCTGAGCATCATAAATTTACATTAGGATCAAAGCACCCTCCCAGCATCTTGGAAGCAATCACCTATAACCCTACTGCCAAAGCCAGGCAAAACAAAAATGCGCTACGAAACCTTACATTGCATGCTTTTGCGCCCTGTTGCAATTCAATCACCTCCTTTTCCGCACCCTCATCCCCCAACGTTGCGGGCTGTGTTAGTCTCTGACCAGCTAAAAGATCAGCTGGCCTCGGTGACCCTGGCCAAAACCTCTCTTGACGCTTAGTAATGCGTTGAATAAAAGTGTTTCCGCCTCCTCCTCCTCCTATCGGGCCTCTTTCGGCCTGCTTTTGGCGTTCTTTTCCTCCAGATATCGTGTGCAGTTTTGGAACGCAGCAATATATCGATAGTGCTCCGCGGACGCCCCGCATCTTCGGTGACTCCGACAACTCCGTCTCAATGAATGAAGTGAGCAGGAGCGCTGCAATCTTGTCGGTGCTCTATTTCCATCAAAACCACCGTTCTTAGATTCTCCCACAAACTTTCTTCCATTTGTTTTTGAAGTTAATTGAGTACTCAGATTCGAGGTTGCTTTGATTCGCGAAAATACGATATTTTTTCCTGAAATATTCTCATGCAGAATACGTAAACAAAGCAAATAGTACCACGCTGGCACTGGCTGGGACTGATGGTGTGTAGTGTGGTAAGTAGGCTGGCCATTCCTTTTCAGGACGCGTTGTCACCGTGAGAGCTGGCGCAGTCGAACTTCAAACTTCCTGGGGACAATCGTCAGCATATAACGAGTGCGTCATTAACTGCCGCATGTTGCTCAGGTGCTTCGATGGCAGCAGGTCGTAGAGTCGCCAAGCTTAAAGGTAATACCACCTCAAGACCGTTGAAAAGCGGAAACCAAAGTTGCTTCGTTGAAACAGCCCTTGCAATTACCTTTTTTTTTTCATGCCCTGAACAGGTAAACATTTCTCTACAGATTTCTTGCTTTTTGCTTTACTTGAGGTGAAAAATGAACAGAGACATAAAGCTTGGCATTGGCATGATCTAATTCCGGCAAAACGTAAATTTCATCCGTGTTTTCTCTAATTCTACAATACTTAAAAAGTCCTATTTTTGCAATTTTATTAGACCTATTAGATAGAGCACTCTTCAAAGACTGTTGTCACTTCGCTGCGTTCACTTGTGTATTATTTTTTTCTTCAACCTCCTGAATTGCCACTATTTTTGCATATATCTGCTATTTAAGAGGCTCAAGTACATTTAGACATAATTCCAGACATGCAATATCATCCTAGCACTAATCATATTGTTTGTTATAGCAGTGGGACCGACATTTTGCCCGCTGTATTTCAATAGTACACGTATAGGCACGTAGAAAGACAGTAAAGAACATCGCGCAGACGCGAGAAAATTTGCTCATTTATGATGAATTCCCCGAATAAAACATTTGCAGCATATTGAATGTCTGCATAGGTTAATATTTGAAATGAAGACAATTATCCATGTAAATCACTGATTTCATCAGACGGTAAACTCATTTGCGCTGTCTAAACATAAAATGTTTATCGTTTTTCACTTCGCACGTGGCTCGCTACCGCTGGACTCTTGGCAATTAAATATTTGGCGTTCTAATTTTTAAGATCTGGTTAGGTATAAATTTATCTTAATATGTTAAACTTTCTAAGGTGACGTTGTTTCCGTTTGTACACTTATTTATTATATAACGTGTCAGACCTTTGGCCCCTCTGGCTCGCCACACGTGACGAATCTGCGCAGTCATTAGATTGCTTGTGCAAACAGCCTATCCGGCAGCACTCGGCGGGCGCTAACACTACTAAGCATGACCAAAATCCGGTTCACTGACTGGTAGGTACGACATATGACAAGACCGGCATATAGATAAGCGAGAATTTGTTGGCGGGGCTCTTAGGGCTACGGCTGTAATGTGCTTTGTATTTTGAAAACGTATTATTAGACATAGACCTGAGCTATGATAAATGACCTAAACGAAAAACTTTCACAGTTAAGACCAGAGTAAAGTCGACATTACGTACCTGATAACGAGAAATAATCCCAAATTACTATTTACTACGGAAAACATTGGCTGCCTCTGAATGATCATATAGAGAATTTTGAATTGCAGTGTATATGAAAGCGTACATAATGTAGAATAACGTGTCAAAGAAAAATATAGACATATGCTGTGATCGCATGCACAGCGTGTTTTGAACTTGTGTGTTGTCGTTTATACAGCTGTAAATGGCAAAGTTATTTACATTGTATTACATGCACCAAGGCGGGTTAAAAGACACCCAGATGCATCTGTCCGCGACGGAAACAAAAGTGCAGGACCATTGGCGAAGGAACTCTTACTCCCCAAGGTAGAAGCTCCTCAGCCAAAAAGCTTACGAGCTCCTTTCGTAGACACGCGAAGACGAGCAAAAGCGCTCGTCGGCGCCGGCTCGCCGCGACAGCTTCACATACATAGCGTCATAACGCAAATGCGCTAGCTAAGATCAGCAATCGTGTAAAGCGACCGAGACGACACCTACCTTTTATCTGAAACCGATTGAGTCTATTGTGTTTTAATGCACGAATGCATTTAACAGCTACAATAACCTTTAGCTCTCATTGCCGTGATGGTTCCGTCCACTAAGGCAGATCACGCTCGCAATATCAACCGTTTACTGTCGATTGCTTACAAAATCTCGTGTGCTATTAATACGTAAGTATTGCTGGCTATGCAGGCAGATTTCAAATCGGCATGAGCTTTTCGGAACTGTAAGAGGAACTATTTCGTCATCATCAGCAGCAGCAGCAGCAGCAGCAGCAGCATCAGCCTGACTATACCCACTCCAGGGCGAAGGCCTCTCCCATATTTCTCCACTTAATCCGGTTATGTGCTAGCTGCATCCACTTGACCCCTGCGAACTTCTTAACCTCATCCGCCCACCTAACTTTCTGCCGCCCCCTGCTACGCTTTCCTTCCCTTGGAATCCAGTTTGTTACCCTCGGTTATCCTCTCTTCGCACTACACGTCCTGCCCATGCCTATTTCTTCTTCTTACTTTCCACTAGAATGTCGGTAACTTGAGTTATTTCTCTGACCCACTCTGCACGCTTCCTATCTCTTAATGTTACCCCTACCATTTTTCGGTCTATAGCCCTCTGTGTTGTCCTCAACTTAAGTAGCACTCGGTTAGCCTCCACGTTTCAGCCCCAGAGGTGAGTACAGGTAAGATGCAACTGTTGTATACTTTCCTCTTGAGCGATACCGTTAAGCTGCTAGTCATAATCTACGAGTGCTTGCCAAATGCGCTCCATCCCAATCTTATTCTTCTTGATATTTTTTTTTTCATGGTCTGGATCTGCGATTACTACCTTTCCTAAGTAGACATATTCGCCTACCCTTCTAGTACTTCGCTACCTAATGTAAAATGCTGTTCCTTCCCGAGGCTGTTGAACATTACCTTAGTCTTCTGCATGTTGATTTTCAAGCCTACCTTTCTATTTTTCCTGTCTAGGTCATCAATCATTATTTGTAGTTCATCCCCCGAGTTGCTTAGCAAGGCAATGTCATCACCAAATCGTAGATTAATGAGGTATTCTCCATCTACCCTTATCCCTAACTGCTACCATTCCAAGTCTCTGAATACTTCCTCTAAGCAAGCTATGAATAGTACTGGGGAGATTTTGTCTACTTGCCTAACACCTTTCTTTATGGGAATTTTGTTACTTTCTTTATGCAGAACTATGGTTGCTGTGCAGCCATACATATATCTTCCAGCATTTCACGTACGGCTCGGCCACCCCCTGATTTCGCAATGCCTGCATCACCGCCGAAGTTTCAACTGAGTCAAATGCTATTTCGTAATCAATGGATGCTATGTATAAGGGCTGGTTATATTACGAGCATTTTTCTATCACCTGATTGATGGCATGGATATGCTCAACAGTAGAGTACCGTTTGATTGCAGTCTAAGGTTGTCCTGATTCTATTAGCGATTACCTTAGTAAATATATTATATGTAACAGACAGTAAGCTGATTGGTCTGTAATTTTCTGTAATTGGTCTGTGTTTGCATTCTTCCATGGTTCCGGTACCGTCGATGACACCAGGCACTGCGTATACAGTGTGGCCAGTTTCTCTAGCACGCTATCCCCCCCGTCCTTCTGCAAATCTGTAGTTATCTTATCCTCTCCAGCTGACCTCCCCCTTTTCTTAGTTTCTAAGGCTTCCTTGACCGCGCCCTTCGTCACTGGTGGAACGTCTGTTTTTCGCTACCGCCAATCTCGTTACGGTCGTGACTACTTTGTCCACTGTAGAGATCAGTATAGAACTCCTCAGCTACTTTGAATATCCTGTAATATTCGTGATGACCTTGCCCGCTTTGTCCCTTAGCGCATACATCTGATTTTTGCCTATGTCCAATTTCTTCTTCACCGCTTTAAGGCTTCCCCCGTCTTTTACAGCATGCTCAATTGTGTGCATGGTATACTTCCTTAAATCGGCCACCCTGCGCTTATTGATTAGCTTAGATATATCGGCCAATTCGATCTGGTCTGTTGGATTGAAAGCTTTCATACTCTGGCGTTTCTTAATCAAATCTATCGTCTCCTTAGACAGCTTACCGGTATTCTCCCTAACTATCATACCGCCTACTTCTACCGCACACTCAGTCATTTGAAAGGAACTATTTGGTATACCAGAAAAACAATGGTATCATTGATTAGAGCGCCAAGGAAAGGTGTGACAAATTTGTTGATGTAGTTTATTTAGGCAATTATTTAGAGCCGCTTAAGGGTGCAACTGAGACCCAAGATGGTTTCGGTTCTCCGCTTCTGGTCACGTGTCTCAGTGCATAAATGTGAAAGCCTCAGCGTTGCTGCTGCGCACGGTTCATCGCACGCCCCTCTTTGAACATAGCTAGCATTCTGTTGAACGCATCAAATTTTACCGGTGTTTTATATTTTTTTTGGTAGAAAGGAAAGGCGCTACATCTATCACTAGAGGAATCTCGCTGACGCATATCGCGAACAACACATCAACGCTTAGGCTTACGCATTTCTCATGTGTATATTCTGCAGATATCTCCAAAAGTGTTTATTCAAAATAATGGCAGGTGAATAAGTGTTAAACTGGGAACAGGCTTTTTACTTTAGTACCTTTAACAATGCACTGCAGTGGTACAAAATTGTTAGTCTTGAAAAAATACAAGCCCATTGCCAAGGATGATTCATTGGGGCCACCTGGCGCTGTTAATACGCACCGCAGTTTTGTATCCATCGCCTAATAGGTACTACAATCGCACCAGTAAGAGAAGACGTTCCTGTACCTGACCCTCACCTGCCTAACCTGTGAGAAAGCAGGAAACAACCCAACTCGACTACCTCCTATCTGAAAGAGAATACAAAAAGCTTCTAAAATTTGTTGCCTCATTGCTGGGGTCCACAGCTACAGTAAACGCCTCAGAAGAACCCGATGGCTTGATTTCTGTAGCACTATCTTATAGGACGAGCACCAGCCACATGGGGAGAGTATTCTGGACCATGAATGGTCAGACCAAATTAGCAAATACCAGTGAAACCCTTCTCCTCCGCACTAGTCAGACTGCTCGCAAACTTAAACGTAAGGCCGTCCGCACTTTCCGCCACCCGCCTCACCACCCCAACTAGATACCTATATCTCCGTTCCATCCACAGACTCTACTCTACATTGAATTCGATTATGTTCTTTCAGAAGTGAAAAATACACCGCTCCTGGAAAAGATGGTATCACTTAAAGCATGCTCCGGAACTCCAGCACACTTACTAAGGAAAAATTGCTTGACCTCATCACCCAGCACTGGCATACAAGGTTCCTTACCACAACATTACAAACATTTAATAGTCCTCCTGATTCCGAAACTAGAAAAACACTCCACGCTTCTTGTCATATCGCGACCGATCTCAATAACCGCAACGTCTGCAAGCTAATGGAACGCATGGTCGAATTCAAGCAAGTTGCCAAGGATGATCTAATGGTTCCACCTGGCACTGTAAACACCTCACGCAACTTGCCAACTTGGGACCGATCACTCTAACTTCAACCGTCAACCGACTCGCAGTACATTGCGAACTGAAATTATTTTCCCCTGTTCCAGACTAGTTTCCGCCCTCAGCTAAGAACACAGGACAGCCTTCATCATCTCCACACTAACCTGAACATAACACGCCTATTGTGCAAAGGCCGTCCAAACATGCTCGCAGCTGTCGATTTACGCAAGGCGATGGCACAAGCCATTGTCGCCGCGCTCATCCATATTGATGATGGAGCCCGCGTCATCAACTCAGCCATCAAGCCATTGTCACCGCGCTAATCCATATTGAAGATGGAGCCCGCGTCACCAACATTGTGAAACCCTGCCTGAATAACCGAACCTATGAAATTTAACTTCATACCAATCACCCGACGACATATTTCACAAACCGCACGAGTGTGCTTCAATACGCAGCCATTTCTCCAATCTTATTTACCATCGTCATAGCGAAAATTGCATAGCGACTACACAAAATCGGTGGCCTATGATTCACAACATATTTTGGACAGCATCACGCTTTGGACCAAGTACCGTAATACGGTTAGAGAACAAACGCAAGTGCTGCAATTGGCACTAAATACAATCGACCACGAGCTTATTTCTGCAATCATGCGTTCATACCCTGAAAAAAACGAAATTTCCCGTCGTGCATCAACCGCCTGGCGGCGTGGACGTCAACCTCCACTTCGGCATCAAAGCATCGAACACCCCCCAGAAGGTTATATCCAGATACTTGACGTTCCCATCAATCAAAATGGTACTGCTAAGGATTGGATCCGAGAGCTAAAATCTCAATGGAAGCTAACGCTTTACTTGATCAAACGGGTCTGTAACAACAATGTTGGCGCATGGACGGAGTTAGCGCGTCACCTCACAGTCCATCTTATGCTCGCTAAGCTCCGCTACCATGGCGCTTACTTTGTCATTACACCAGAAAACTACACGACACTTGGCTTACTTTATAACTCTGCCTTGAGGGTTGTAACCGGTCTACCCTACACACAATCATCACGGAGCTTCACAGATGTGCCCATCTCCCACCAGTGGATGCACTTATTGCTGCGCATCTAGCCACTCATGAAACTGGCCTGCGACGCACACCCAACGGACACCGCCTCCTTACTCGAATATCTGACCCATCTTCACTTGCCCATATTGGACCACCTCACAGCCCCATGAACAGAAACATTAGTAACGGATCCAGAACACCTTCCAAACATCACCAAAGGGCCAGGAAAAGACCATCCATAACACCAGGTAATTGATATACAAGACCAGTCTCCGCATTTATACCGACGCCGCCCTATACCTTGACGAGGACACCGACATCACGTTGGCAACAACCTCCTACAACCAAAAGGGTTCCAGAGAGCACGTCACTAGCTACAGTGGTCGCAGGTACTTGTCTGTAATTGAACTCGACATAACAGCCATCGACGAGACCTTTCAACACGGCACCAAAGAAACAGATTATCATCCATATCAACACCGACAACCAAGAAGCTATCAAATTCTGAAAGCCCGATCTTAGAAGATAGTGCAACACCGATCAAAGAGTAGTGCCGATACCTGCAAGAGACCTCACAAGTCTTCATACGGATTCACTGTACACCTGGACATCAGGCACACGGACCGGGAACAAGACTACCGACGAGGCCGCTGGCGCGCAGCTAGATCAAGAGCTCCGGCTGAGTCTTGATGTGGGCCCGTCCAACTCGGACCACCTTTACTGTTCTCCAATCTCCCTGATCATACCGGACTTTGTCATCACGCAGCTTAAGCATGAGCGAAGGGGATGTTGCGGGACCTTGTCCCCGACATTATTTCTACAATTCCTTCTGGCCTTTCTCGCCCTACCCAAGTTCTCACTGACAACGCGAAAGCCGGTGCAGAGTACGCACCGGACATTTTGAGTCGATGTCACCGAACCAGAATCGGCTGCCCCAACTGCCCTGCTGACTCCGTTGACCTGCAGCACTTAATCTTGACCAGTCCTGGCACAGTGACTCTCCGCGCCCGCTACACATCTGCTCACGGCATTCATACTTATGGAGACTGGACTGCCCTCAACACCGACGCCAAGCACAAGAATAGTGCCTTGCTAGACGTCATGTCCGAGTTAGGCGCCCTCAACCTCACGTAACCGACTCTTTCCCCTCTAGGCATCAAGTCATTCATATGAATGACTGAATGAATGAATGAATGAATGAATGAATGAATGAATGCCACAAGATAGCATAACTTCGCCAAAAAGTAGTCGTGTACTCGCGTATGAACGATCATGCCTTTGGCGTATCCACTCGTAAGTGGTATCCGTTAGATATCAACTCACATAATGGCATTGTCATCGCAGAACACTTCAACCAGTGCTGCTGCCAATCTCCTATAAAGCGCTTTCAGCTAGCCCAACTTTTTTGAATCTGCTGAATTATTCATCATGAACGCGACCGCCTTCAAAAGCAATATGCGCCCATAATTAGTGCCGTGACAAGCATCATTCACCCGAGAAACAGTGTTTTCTTACCGTGAGAATGAAATTATGTAGCAATTGATTTTGAAATTTAATCTGAAAGCATGAAATTCCTGCTCATTATTTTCATTTTTGTGCAGTCACCGACATTTCATGTGCTTAGCAGGTCTAACAAACATGTGGGCCCCCCAGCTAGACAGCGACGGCATACCGCAGAATTTCACCAACTGCTGCAGCAGAAGCATTGCTGTAAAAGATGACGAGGAGAAGGGGCTAAGAAAAAAATTTGACTGACAAAATGTGAGCTGGTTTGCAATTTCCACCGTTTACATGGCAAAAAGGCAGCCTAGAGGCATAATGCAAACATTCTTTTTCTTTTTTGATTCCTAGTATGTTTTTACTTTGTGGTGCTGTAACTGCACCTTCTAGCCTATGCCAAGAAATGAGGAGGAAGATGAGGAGGAAAGGCAGGGAGGTTAACCGCCAAGAAATAACGAATGCGATAAGTGACTGCGCTATTCAACGCGCTATAAGGTTTATGAAGTATTCCACCTACATATACCTCCTACATGCAATGAATTTATTGAATAACAAAATTAGGTACTCCGTTAATACAATGAAGGAACTGTGACATACGGTGATGCATGATATGCCGCAGTTGGCGGCATATAATGTCCATGTACTGATCACACTCTGTCACGCAGGTCTTGTGCATCGTTTGCCTTCGGTGACCCCTCAAGATCAAGATTGTCCTGATTGTGATCGCAGCGAGCACTTCATCGCCCGCTCAGGCGCATCAAGAAGTGTCAGCGAAATCAAGGGGGCCGTTCTCATCGATCCGATTGATCTGGCTTCCGCTAGGGGCACTACATCGTTCTTCATCGTCTTCAAAACATCGAACAGTCGTTGCAGTTGGCGGCATATCATGGCCATGTACAGATCACACGATCACACTCTTTCACGCAGGTGGGCGTTGAAGCTGGTGTGTTAGTTTTGTATGTGTGTGTGTGTTGATTTATGCCGCCAACTGCAAACCTTGTAGCGCTTATCATGTCTGAGGGAGAGTGCGCTCATTGCTTAAAGCCCCTTGATGCAGACTGTAATATCTGAAATGTTGTAGTTGCTCTAGCCGCTATCATTTGGGTCAAGACTGTTCTGGGGTTGCAGTTGCTACCTACTCCTCGATGGGAGCAAAGTGTGATAAATGGCGGTGCAAGCAGCGCCGGGCCAGTATTTCTCAGTCAAATTTCACCACCTCATCTGTGCAACTGGCTGCTATCTACGAAAGGCTTGAGGTTTTGCAGTCGACTAAAGACTGGACCTGAAATTGGACGAAATTATTTCATTGAAATCTAAAGTCTAAACTCTGATATTTGTGGTGAATGAAGCTCCGACATCTCTTGAAGGTCTTTCTAAAAACTTCGACTCGCTCCTGGCTTGTTTTCTGGCTCGAGATGAGACCATTGCTGCGCTGACCACTCAAGTGGACTCCTAGAAACGTGTGTCACTTCCCAGGCCTCAACTATCATGAAACTACAATCCGATTTGAATTAATTTTAATAATACAAGAGGTTGTCCAACCTAGAGATACATCGCCTTCCCACAAACCCGGATGAGAATCTGATGGAAGGCCTGAAGGATTTGAGTGTTGAGCTTACAATTGATTCCTTCTCACAGGATCAGGTGGTGGCTGTGCATAGGCTTGCCCTCGTAGGAGTGGTCCTGCTCCCATTTTAGTAAGATTTTCAGCCGTCTGCATTCGAAATACGTGGCTGCCAGCTAGGTCAAAACTCCATCATTGGATCAAAGCAATAAACACTCAAGGTTGTTCTTCACCGAGAACCTTTCAAAAAGCAACAGAGAACTCTTTTGGGCTTCACGACATCAGCCAAGGCAAGGACTTGCGATTTTGTGTGGGTAAGGAACGGTCCCATTTACTTACGTAAGACGGAAGAGGACCCATTCATTCGGCTTGGGCATTTGTCGGACTTATCTGAGTTGACTTAAGCATCTTAATCGCCTTCTTTCTTCTCATGTATTCTGGTCTGCTTTCATATCGTGATTTTTCTGCTTTACGTGACACATTTCTTTTTTACTGTTCATGTGAACATTAGAAGCCTACGGAAGCACTGGGATGAATTTCGCTTTGTACCTAGTGTATTAAATGATTTTATTTGCGCTTTCGTTTTGACTGAGATTATCATTTCTCATAACCATTCGCAGAAATTTTCGATTCCGGCTACAATAACTTTTTCTTTACTCGTGACTTGGGTCAGGGGGCGGTATAAAGGTTTTTGTTAAGGACTGGGGTTTCGACGACTACTTCTATCTCTTTCAACACAGCAGAACCATTAGCTGTCTGGATTCACAAGGGACTTTTTGAATAACTGTGGTTGCAATTTATCGTCCGCCAAAGCAAAATATTGTCTACTTCATCGAAGAGCTCGGCAAGACCACGTTTTCACAGGCTCGTATTTGCATGATTGGTGATAATAATATCGACCTTCCAAAAACTAAAAAAATAATCAGTTATCTATTACTTAAACACCCTTGCGATGATGGCATTGATGCCACAATCAACCTTCTCACGCGCGTTGAAATGTTTGGTAGTAAATCAGTATCATCAGGTCTTGACCACGTGAACGTTCGCCTTAAACGCAATGAATCCAGTTCATTTACATTTATCGTAGAACAAAAAATATCAGACCATTTCTTTGTTGGCAGCCGTGTTTTTCCACATGCTAGTATAACGGCTATGAAGCAAGATAAACTGGACACAATCGATGTCGTTGACAGACATCGACTTGACTCCGCAATTGAAAAGTACGACTGGGATCAGTTCCTAACTCACACGTCTGAAAGCTCTCTCTACGATTAATTCGTTGAAACATTCTCACCATTGTTAGAGTCCTGTACAAAAACTATAAACAATAAGCAAAGAAAGTCTGGTTGTCCGTGGATTAATCCGATGGTATATCTGCTCTTGCAGAAAGGGAAATGGCTTGGGCCCATAGCAGGCGTTCGCCTACAAACACTGGATTGAGGGCACTGTACAGGTATGCCCGCAGCAGGGATAACGCATTACTCCATCAAAAAGACGACAGTATTTCCAGGCAAGGTTTAAGGCATCGAAAGGGAAACCAGCTAGGTCCTGGGATGTTGTTAATCATTTACGTGGTTGTACACCTAGGAAGGTAGCTGATTCCATTTCCCGCAACTTTGGGGCGTTATCTGTGACACTTGCTGATGAGTTCAATGCCTTTTTTTTCGACTGCTGGTCTTGCCGCACATTGAACAGTACGTTATCTACCACCTCACAGCATGCAATCGGTGCTTGAATCGGCATTTATGCCTTCTTGCACTCAGGACGATCTACGTTGCATCCTTTCTGACTTTAACAGGCGAAAGTCTCCAAGGTTGGATGGTATCACTGTCGATGCACTTATCAGAAATTTTGAACGATTAAAGTATGTTCTGCTCGCGATTATCAATGGCATAATTTCCACCCAAACAGTATGCGAAGGCTTGAAAAAGGTGATGGTTAGGCCTATCTACATGAATGGAGTAAAAAATAAAGTTGAAAATTATCGCGGTATCTCGATCCTACCATGCATTGCGTTTGTTTTAGAAAAACAGATTTCATAGGTGATTATCAGTTTTCTTGAAGTTCATGACGTGTTGTCTGGTAATTAGTTTGGATTTATTAGGGACATGGTACGCAGAACGCGCTAGGTGATCTATGGGATCTGCTAAACAGCTGGTATTGAAGAAAATGAATTTGCTTCTGCCTTATTTTTGGATGTGTCCAAGGCGTGTGACTCTGTTAATCATTATGTGTTGTCAGATAAACTCCCCAATAATGGGTTTAGAGGTCTTTTTCTGTCTCTGCTTGTTTATTATCTATCCAATCGCTCACAGCGTGTTGCATTAGGCAAATATAGAAGTGGCCAGCAGCAGATTACATCCGGTGTTCCTCAGGGATCTATACTTGCACCTATTTTGTTTAACTTATATGTCGATGATTTGAGCTCTGTTTGCAAACTGCGCCGTGTTTTTCAATATACTATAATACGCCCATAGTTTCTAGACACAAGTACTATAAGGTAGCATTATCTTTTATTCAACATGACAGCGAGTTAGTTATGGAATATTTCAGCAATAACTTAATAAGTGTTAATAAAAAGACACAATTAGTCTTTTTTCACAATTATTTAAAGGGAATGCTTAATGGCGTGTCAATTCGATTGCCCAAACCTAATTCTTTTCATTGCAAGTGTCCGTCAATTTTGCCTGTCATCATCATCATCAGCTAATTATACCCACTGCAGGGCAAAGGCCTCTCCCATGTTTCTCCACTTAACCCGGTTCTGTGCTAGCTGCATCCACTTGACCCCTGCGAACTTCTTAATCTCATCCGCCCACCTAACTTTCTGCCGCCCCCTGCTACGCTTTCCTTCTCTTGGAATCCAGTTTGTTACCCTCAGCAACCGTCGGTTATCCTCTCTTCGCACTACATGTGCTGCCCATGCCCATTTATTCTTCTTAATTTCCACTAGAATGTCGGTAACTTGAGTTATTTCTCTGACGCACTCTGCACGCTTTCTATCTCTTAATGTTACCCCTACCATTTTTCGTTTCATAGCCTCCAGGTTGTCCTGAACTTAAGTAGAACTCTCTTGGTTAGCCTCCACGTTTCAGCCCCATAGGTGAGTACAGGCGAGATGCAACTGTTGTATACTTTCCTCTTGAGCGATACCGGTAAGCTGCTAGTCATAATCTGCGAGTGCTTGCCAAATGCGCTCCATCCCAGTCTTATTCTTCTTGTTATTTCCTTTTCATGGTCCGGACCTGCGGTTACTACCTGTCCTAAGTAGATATATTCGCCTACTACTTCCAGTATTTCGCTACTTAAGGTAAACTGCTGTTCCTTCCCGAGGCTGTTGAACATTACCTTAGTCTTCTGCATATTGATTTTCAAGCCTACCTTTCTGCTTTTCCTGTCTAGGTCATCAATCATTATTTGCAGTTCATCCCCCGAGTTCCCTTATCCCTAACTGCTACCATTCTAAGTCTCTGAATACTTCCTCTAAGCAAGCTGTGAATAGTACTGGGGAGATTGGGTCTCCTTGCCTAACACCTTTCCTTATGGGAATTTTGTTACTTTCTTTATGCAGAACTATGGTAGCTGTGCAGCCACTATATAGGTATATCTTCCAGCACTTTCACGTACGGCTCGTCTACCCCCTGATTTCGCAATGCCTGCATCACCGCCGAGGTTTCAACTGAGTCAAATGCTTTTTCGTAATCAATGAATGCTATGTATAAGGGCTGGTTATATTCCGAGCATTTTTCTATCACCTGATTGATGGTATGGATATGATCGATATTAGAGTACCGTTTCCGAAACCCTGCTTGATCCTATGCTTGATTGCAGTCTAAGGTTGTCCTGATTCTATTAGCGATTACCTTAGTAAATACCTTATACGTACAGACAGTAAGCTGATTGGTCTGTAATTTTTAAGGTCCTTAGAGTCCCCTTTCTTTTGAATGAGGATAATGTTTGCATTCTTCCATGGTTCCGGTTCCGTCGATGACACCAGGCACTGCATATACAGGGTGGCCAGTTTTTCTCAGACGATATCCCCCCCGTCCTTCAGCAAATCTGTAGTTATCTGATCCTCTCCAGCTGATTTCCCCCTTTTCATAGTTTCAAGTGCTTTCTTGACCTCGTCCTTCGTCACTGGTGGAACGTCTGACTGTTTTTCCCTATCGCCAAGCTCATTACGGTCCTGACTACTTTGGCTACTGTAGAGATCTGTATAGAACTCCTCGCCTACTTTGACTATCTTTTCCATATTAGTGATGACGTTGCCCGCCTTGTCCCTTATCGCATACATCTGGTTTTTGTCTATCCCCAATTTCTTCTTTACCGCTTTAAGGCTTCCCCCGTTCTTTACAGGATGCTCAATTTTCTCCATGTTATATTTCCTTATATCGGCCACCTTGCGCTTATTGATTAGCTTTGATGTCTCGGCCAATTCGATCTGGTCTGTTGGATTGGAAGCTTTCATACTCTGGCGTTTCTTAATCAAATCTTTCGTCTCCTTAGACAGCTTACCGGTATCCTCTCTAACTATCCTACCGCCTACTTCTACCGCGCACTCAGTTATGATATCTCTGAAATTATTGTTCCTTGCCTCTAGGGTAATGTCGCCATCCTCAGTTAGAGCTGAATACCTATTCTGTAGCGAGATCCTGAACTCTTCTGCCCTCCCCCTCACCACTAATTCGTTGATGGGTTTCTTTCTTACTAATCTGTTGCGTTCTTTCTTCAGATTTAGGCGAATTCGGGACCTCACCATCCTGTGGTCACTGCATCGCACTTTCCCGATTACCTCTACATCTTGCATAATGGCGGGGGTTGAACACATTATGGAGTCAATTTCATTTTTAGTCTCTCCGTTAGGACTTTCCATGTCCATTTCTGGTTCTTCCGTTTGCTGAAGTGGGTATTCATGATTCGTAAGTTATTGCGCTCTGCAAACTCAACTAGTAACTCCCCCCTGTTATTCCTAGAACCAATGCCATAGTCACCTACTGCCTTGTCTCCTGCCTGCTTTTTCCCTACCTTGGCATTGAAGTCGCCCATTAGTACAGTATACTGCATCTTTACTTTTTGCATTGCCGATTCTACATCTTCATAGAAGCTTTCAGCTGCCTGGTAATCATAACTACATGTAGGTGCATAGGCCTGTACAACCTTCAGTTTATACCGCTTATTAAGCCTAATTACGATGCCTGCAACCCTCTCATTGATAGTATAGAAATCATCTATGTTACCCGCTATATACTTATTGACAGAGAAACCTACTCCTAGATGTCGCCTCTCTGGTAAACCTCGATAACACAGTATATGCCCATCCTTCAGTACAGTATATGCCTCATTCGGCCTCCTAACCTCACTAAGCCCTATGACATCCCATTTCATGCCCTCTGGTTCCTCTAACAGCACTACCTTCCCTAGCTAGGGTTCTAGCATTAAACGTTACCAGGGTCAGTTTCCAATGGCGGCCTGTCCAGCGGAGCCAGGCATTCTTAGCACCCCCTGCTGCGTCACAGGTCTGACCGCCGCCGTGGTCAGTTGTTCCGCATCCGCTGGTGACTGAGGGCCGGGGTTTTATGGAGCTGATCATAGGAGGTTGCGGCCAATTACTGCACCAGGGTGGCCAACTCCTGTTCTGGTGAGGGAGTGCGTTGCCGGAGGTGTTCACCGGCATCAGGTCGCACCCCAAACCTGTTTATGCAATTCCATTGACACGCGGATTTTTTTTTTCATCCGGTGTAGAATTGCGCGGCACCAAGATTTGAACCCCGGTACTCTTACATGCGAGGCGGATGTTCTACCACTACGCCACCGCTGCACCTACTACGCCACCGCTGCAATTTTGCCTGTGTCATCAGTCAAATACGTAGGAGTGTTCTTTGATTCCGACATGTCTTGGAATACTTATTTGTCTTTTGTATGTTCTCATCTCCGGAAAGTTGCGTGCTTGCTGTACTCTGTCAAATCCCTTTGCCCTATGAATATATGCAAGCAAATAGAATACACCTTAGCCTGCAGTGTGTTACGCTATGGTATTTACTACTTTTATTTCTGGTCTGCCTTTTGGCGAAAGACAGTGAGCGGTTTACTGAAATCCGTTCTTAAATCGGTATTATATGGTAGGTCACGTGATGAACATAGTGACGTTTTTCAATGTTTACCTATGCCTGACTTTTGTCATCTATTTTCTGAAACAATGGTTTTTAAACACTTCTGGTCAAATGAATTTTGCACACCTTATGTTCCTGTGAAAGATCTGCGAAGTCGCGATCGTTTTCTCGGGCCTAGAGTACATACACGCTATGGCGAGCGTCTTCGAAAATATTATGTTCCCTCTCTTCTTAACCGGTTACCCAAAGCAATATATTCTGCTAATTCCAAAAAGATAGTGAAGGATTGTCTTGTGAAATTAAGATGTTAGTTCCAGTACACAGCTTTGTTACCTATGTTTTTACATGTTTTCTCACCTGGCATATGTACAGTGGTTTTCAAAAATACACGGCCCACGGCTTCGGTACGCGCAGCGGCTGCCGGGCCGCATCGCGGCGCTGCTATCTTTGCTCGGCGCTCGGCGCGAGGGTGCCATATGTGACGACAGCTTTCTCCCTCCCTCTCGCTCTGTGAAGTAACACGCCTTCTAAACACTTAGTGCGGCGTTCGTCCGTTTGTTTCGCCGCTGCCGCTCGCTACGAAAGAGGGCGTCTGGACACTGGATGTTCGTTGGATGTTCAGGTCGTTTGGAGGATTGTTTGGGCAGGTCCACACCATGTGGTACAGGTCTGCCTTCTCCCCGCAATATATGCATTTGGGGCCTCCAGATGACACAAATACAGTGCCAACAATTGAGGGGTGGGAGGCTGCCCTATCCAGCTCTGGACTAGAGGCCCAATGATCCCTCGTGACACGGGCGCGGATAGCAGCTGCAGCCGCTGGAGTCCTGGACTAGGGACCCCCACCTACGCATCCCCCTCCCTTATCTCTAATCAATAAAGTTTTTCACTCGCTCACTCACTGAGGGTGTTCGCATCGCTTGTCCCGGCGCTCACCACGTGGGCGATTGGCGTGCGTTTGCAAATACTGGTGCTCTGCTACCTTGCTCCAACATACATTCATAGGCGGGCGTGCATCGAGACGCGAAAAACGAGTTTCGTGGCTCTCTCGCCGCGCCGTTATGCGGACCTATGTCCACGAAGCGTTGAGATGCCGCGATCTGAAGGGGCGAGATCTTGCATCTTAGTCCGCTTCTCTTGTCCAGTAGTGGCGAAACTCATTATGATTTTTCTAGAAAATATTTCTCTCCTCAATGCAAACTCTTCGAAGGAGGGAATACCAAGTTTAATGGGAACAAGTGTTCTACCGTTAGTATACTTGCACTGGACAAATCGGAGATCTTAAACATCTACTGTGAATTATCTCAGTGCGAATAAATTTGAACATTATGCTACATTTAATGATATATCACTGGATAGCTTACGTCAAGTAGGATTACCTTGTAATAAACGTGGGTACTAATGAGTTGTCACTAATTTGTAAATTGCGAATAAATATTTTACTACACCTCCAAGTCATAAATTCTTGGATAGTAATTGCGCTGCACTAGCTAATAGTACTTTTTAAATAATTATCGCCCTATATTTAATTGTAACTAAATATGCAATATGGTTGGAAAACTTATATAAAGTATTATATCAGGTAATAATGGGAGGCGTTAATTAATTATCACTAATTTGTTAATTGTGAATAAATAAATAAATATATATATATATATATATATATATATATATATTACACTACAACCTCAAGCAGATCAATTAAGGGGAAATGAGGGTGCTCGTTATAATACATGAAGGAAAGAAGCCAACAGTCGGAGAGGCCAAGGAAAGCGTTGGGATGGTACTTTTATGTTTTTTTTTAATGTTTGCTTAGATAATCACAGAAATTAGTAATGTAATCTGTTTAGGGCAAAGATAATTAAACACAAAGTAGAAGAAAAAACAACGTGCCGATGGTGGGAACCGAACCCACGACCTCCGAATATCGCGTCCGGTGCTCTTCCAACTGAGCTACATCGGCCGCTGTCCCCCCTGCTACTTGCTTGGCTATTTATGTTGTCTGTATACGAACCTTGAGAGAGTTCACCAGCGCCACCCTCAGCCATAGCGGCGGACGTAGAACGTCCT